>OX465281.1:52269292-52816854 GCA_949987705.1 Thereva unica | reverse complement strand
TCGTCTATGATAGCATTGCTAGCGTAGAAAGCTCTACAAAGACATGAGAGAATTCGTCATCCCCAACAAACTGCCAATACTATGTATGTTGGCCATGACTACAAGCCAATTAAAGGTATCTGGAACACTGTCCAGACCAATCAACATCTATAATAGACTCGGTCTGGCTTGCCTCCTTTTCAACCTGGCGATGGGGAAAGTGATCCGAGATTTGGGCGTGACATCAAGGGGCACAATCCTCCACAAGTCCACCCAATTACTGGCTTATGCAGATGACATTGACATCATTGGAAGATTAACAGCTGTGCAAGAAGCTTTCACTCAGATTGAGTGGGCGACAGGAAATCTGGGACTGCACATTAAGGAAATCAAAACAAAGTACATGGTGGCCTCATAAAACCATTTACCTTGCTTGGGTTGATATTAGCAGCCGACAATAGTATGGAATCGGAAATACGCTGGAAGGATGGCGTAGACCAGGACTGGATTTGGTTGTAGAGCCGTTAAAGAAAAAGATTGATTTGCTTTGGAGTCGCTTTGAGTCGTATCTTTCGCTGAGGGTTTTAAGCGGCTCCAGAAGTACACTATAAGCGCAATTATGGTGCACTTCTGGAGTTGCTTTGGTTTTGTAGGGGGGGATGTGACGGATTGTGACTCCAAAGTGTAGTATTTTTAAGTGTGCAGTTGCACAGCTTTTACAGTAACGAACAAGATTGGCTATAAATCCATTTTTTTTATATCTTAATAGACAACGTATTCTTTGATACTGCTCCCTGCATTATCTACAAGTAGATCCAGAAATCAGTGCATACAGGGTATCAAGAAATCTTCAGCCAATTACTGCAATATTATTACTCATCTCTTGGTATTGTTCAAATAAATTGTAATATCTGTTAAAATTTTAAACTGCCGCACCAGGCTATTAGCTGAGTAAAAAATGTACCAAGAAGCAAATCGTCATATCCTCTTAAATCATTTACAATTTTCAACAGGTATATTAAATCTGCTTCATAGCCTTCTAACTCGCCCTAACATGGCATTATTTTTGTAATAATGTTTACACAAGTATAGCACTAAATTTTATAACTGTGAATCGTTTTCCACTCACTAAGCGAAAATAATGAAACTAAATTTCTAAAATAATTAAATTAAGAAAGAGGAAAAAACACCCACTAATGAAAGCTACTTGATGAAACTTGATTGGTCATTATGATAAATTACTTTTTGATTGCTATGCTACTAAAGGCAGAGTTTAATGATGGCAAGGAACCTAAAGTTGTTATCTCGCATCAACAAATCTCTACATATCAAGGTCTTTGAGGAATCATGTAAACCGTACTTATCCTAAATAAACCATCAAAAACCATTGATAGCGCTCTTTCATCCCCTAATGACCACTTAATTTAGCTGACGTGATTTTGCACTTTGTAAGAACTATAGAATGTTGAATCTCATGGGATTCAGTAACGTAATCGAAAATTTCATGTGCATGACGCTGTACCCACACACATACGCGCATCGCATGTATACACGAATAAAATTGTAAGGACCAAAAGCGCTTTCTAAAGGCCCCCATACACGGTCAAATTGGCTGTACAACCAGATTTTCATCAAACCTATAAGCGCAATGTATTTTGATCGGCCGACCGGCCCACAATCGATAGTTTTGGTTGTACAACCGCACTTCGCTGTACAACCAATTGGACCGTGTATGGGGGCCTTTACGTATTCGAAGAATGTTTGCAACAAATAGAATTTTGGGACATGTATGGCGTAGTTGTATTAAATTTGTAACGTGTGCTATCGTGTAGAAGATTTAACCATGTAAAGTAATTTTATCTGCTGAGATTCATCTTAATGCATTTTGCTTTAAGCTACACATTATTCACCAATATGAAAGGTTTCAAATGCAACGGGACCGGAGTCCTTTTCTACATCTTCTTGGGAAGAAATTTGATAATGTGTAGTCGATCTATGCGAATGATGTTCCGTACGAACCTTTTATGCTATTTGAGCCATCGGAGGTTTTGGCATCGAAAATTGAATGTGAAATTTATGATTTATATGGAAAAAATGGCATTCGTAACGTATAAACTTAATGTAACAAAATATCGTTTGATATAAATTTTTATGTCGAAATGACGAGAAGAAAAAGAAAAATCGTTCAGAAATATTTTTTTTATAAATAATTAGTTTATGGTTTAGTGGTCTCCAAACTTTTTTGACTGAATGAGTCACGGTCACGGGCTACACGGGAAACGGAGAAAAACGCTTCAGCAGCCTACAAAAAAATGCCGTTTATAAATGACACAGTCACACTTACTTATATAGTCCGGGGAAATTAGAAAAAAACAGAGGAAAGGGGACAAAGTTCCAAAATGGCTGAAAATTTGTATACAGCTTCCTTGTGACTTTTTAAGAAAACTTATTGCAGAATCCAAAAAACATGGCCGCCGCAGATATCGCGTTTTCCCGAGTGTTTCATGTAACAACCCCCGTGACTGAGTACGAAACGTGCAAACTTCCATTGAACCGATTTTACTATTCCAATTTGGGAGGAGTAGTGAGGAGACCATACCTGGGAGGTGTATTCGAGTAAAGGCCTAGCAAAGGACATGTACAAATGTTTAATGATGTTTAATTCCTTGGACCACTTTTTTATAAATCCCAGGACTGAACAACCCTTGAAGGAAGTAAATTAACGCGGGAGACTATGTTGTTAAGGAAGGTATAGTCATAAGTTAGCGGACCACGATTCCTGCAACAACTCATGACCTCACAGTTACTAGTATTAAGTATCAGGTTGCTGTTGGAACACTAAGAATAGAATGTGTTTAGAACCACTTGCAAAAGTCTGTAGTCCTCAATGCTTCTTATGTGACGGTAGAGTTTAATGTCATCAGAGTAAATAAGGATTTTACAGTTCTTTAACATGGCAACAATGTTATCAATTGATAGAATAAAAAGAAGAGAACCTAGGCAACTTCCTTGCCGGACACCAGAGGACTCTTCAGTGTTGGGTCTTGACTCTTGGTGTTGGGTCCTGTCTGCATATATGAACACCACTGCTGAGCAAAACTCAACGCATACTACGTTAACTCCGCGAGACAAAGCCAGATTCTCTATTGACGATAAAGTATGCAGAACAGAAAAGAAAAGAAAATTGAATCAGCTGTTTTCTTTCATAAATCAAAACAAACGATCAAATATTCACCAACACATTATGTTTATCCCCATATAAACTCATAAAAGTTTCCGCTGTTTAGTTGTGTGCAAACGCGTATAAAAATGTTGCATTCTCTCTCTGATAGCCTAACATCGTAATTTGAAGAACTTGTGCATATAGCGGTTCGCCTTTCACTCATTAACCATATGAAGATGAAAGACTTGTTAATTTCTAGACTTTGGCCGGAACAGCATGCTCCAAAATCTGTAAGCAACAGCATACGCAACAATCTAAAATCAAAAAGTTTCACAGTCTGCAGCAAAATGATTGAAAATATGATTTCTGTAAAGCAAAGCAAAGTAAATCTCTGTGGTCTTCTTTGCAGCAATGCAAAGTCAACAGCAACAGTATTAAAATTGCTGCAGCAATTTAGACCCTGGTAGTAAACGTCGTCATCGGAAGATAGCCACTGTAACTGGAGGTACAAAGAGTGCCATTTTTTCCCCTATTTATCTGCTAAAATGACAGGAAGACAAGTATTAGGAGTGGCAATGTCATAAATAGATTGTTGACCAATTGATCTGGTGTTGAATTCTACTCGTATATAGAAAGTACAACAAAAATTATTTTTTAGGTCTATCAAAAATCGAACAAATTCCAACGAAGCTCAAAATCACAAACATTTACTAAGGATAAGCTTTGTAAATTGAAATGACTTTCATTATTGCAAGAAATGGAAGTATGAATAATTAAAATTTTAAAATCTTCCCAATGCGTTTAAAGAGAAAAGCGAGAAAAGTCCTTTAGGATATCAAAGGGAAATGAGGTTGCAATGGAGAAATTAATCTGTGTTGTGCTTAAGTTAGTGTGACTGAAGAGGATGCAATTTCAAAGAGATAAAAGCGTACATTATTGTTTTTCTTTAAAGTGTGTGAAAAGAGACACTTTAAATTGTATGAGTAAAAGTGCGAGAAAAGTGCAATTAAAAATATTGCAGACGAAAGCTTTACTGGTGATCTAAAAGAATTAAGTTGACGAAGATAACTGACTGACAGGATGACGGATCTAATGAAGCACTTGGAAATGACTCTTAAGAAAATTTATACCATACCGATGTCTGGTTAGTTGTTGAAGTGGCTTGAGAATAATGCCGTGTTCACAATGTTAAAGTGCTAATTTTGCTATGTGCACAGTGTTGAAGTGAATTTTCGGACATAATGTCAATATCAGCTGTTACATTAAAAAAATATTCACAAAAGAAATTGCCAACAGAATTCTCGGTCTTTACAAAAACTTAATTTGACCGGACTTTACTTAATTTTAAAATCAAATTTACTTAATTTTTAAGTAAAGTCGATAAAATTTGGCGAGGTTTCTGTTAACTGAATTTTAGTTCAGACTATCTCTTTCGGAAAAAATATGTAAGTGCTGCCATCTAATGACCCGAATGAGAAAAAACGGAAAATTAGATTTTTATTAACTCAATTTTCACAAATTATGCACTCGCAAAGTTCTCAAATGACTTTTGTCGCAATAATTTTTTTATTTTTAATATATTTTATGTTTTTCAATACAAAATAAGCAACATAAATAACCTACTTTGGTACAATAATTCTGCTTGTTCATTAGTGTGAGAACCAGATGTCACTTGCTTATTCCGAATTTCCGAAATTTGAGTGTTGAAGTTGAAGTAGAGCCAACTTTAACTGATGTTCTCAAATTTTGACTTGAGATGGAAATAGAGAATTAGGCAGTGGATTGAGCGGGACGAAACATAAAATAAATCCACTTTCTCATTGTGCACGAGGCATAAAAACCCCACATTAAAGCATTGCAATTTTTTCAAAGTTAAGAACTGCTGCTATGTTTTCGATTTATTACAACGTTTGTGTCATATACTGCTTTAAGGAATACTATTGTAATAAACATTTCAAAGAACTACTCTTGTTTTTGCCACAGTTTCTTGCGGTAAGCTCTTTTTGGCAAAAATGTTAATTTTTGCGTTAGTTCATGTTGGTTTGTGCGATTTCTATAATCTTTTGGCTGTAATGCTGATATGGGCGATAACGACCAGCAGTCTACTTGTGCACTAGAAGACAATTATAAACACCATTACAGTTTAGGTCTAAACGAAATTCAATATTCTAAAGTTTTTTCATTTTCTTATATCTGTTTATATCATGATTTCTTTATCATAAAAGGTATTTCTTCCAACTATGCTCAAGTAGAAGGGATTCCATGACTTAGCTTCTGATCACACACCCGTTCTGTTTTCAATAAGCGCAAAGAAATCTAGAAAACAAAGAAGCAGATCCCCACAAAAAACTATACGGATCTTTTCAGAGAAAATCTGGAAAGCTAGTCAATTTAAAAATGAGTCTTAAAAAAAATGAAGAATTGGGAACATTGAACACATTCAAATGTTAGCCAGTTTAGGAACTCCTGAATCAAACGAGTGTGAAATGCAATAGCTGGCCGAAATCAGAGAACAAATTAAGGAAAGAAGACAGGCAAGGAGAATGTGACATCTTAACAGAAATCCTGCTTATAAGACGCGTTCAATAGAGCAAGTAAGAATGTCAATAAACTACCAAAGTTACAAACAAGAATGGTTTAACGACAAGCTGAGCGGACTGCCCGAGTAAAAATAAAAAATGGGCTGCTTGGCTTTGTAAAGGATATATGACGGCCGTATAATTTTTACCTATTCTAATACGCTTTTATTAGCTTCTTTTGTAACTATGTAATAAAATCTTGAAAGTTAAATTTGACCCACTACCCGGTTTCCGATTGAGCCAAAATCGCATCCACGGTTAGTTTGGATGACCATGCAATCTGACAATTTTGTAGATAAATCCAGATTGCGGTTCCAAAATGACGGCCAATTGTTGCAATTGTGCTCCGCGGCTCCCTGACATGCGTATCAAATGAAAGGATATGATAAATAGAATATAATTAGCTGTGTAGCGTCATTCCAAATTCAAAATGGCGGACAACAAAAAATTGCCGAAGACTTATAATAAACTAAAAAGTAAAAAATATATCCGATAAACTTCAAATTTTGCACACATTAGGCTCCCATCCACGGTAAAATAAATCATCAAAAAAAATTTCGACAAACAACGCACACATAAGGAAGTGGCTGCAGCAATAAAAGCAAACATCAAACATCTTCTTGATAGAAGCTACCAATTATCAGAAGTTTTACTTCCTACTGCTTTAGCTTTGTTTGCGATCATAAATTCCCCATTGCAGT
The DNA here is from genome assembly GCA_949987705.1 of Thereva unica. Lineage (NCBI taxonomy): Eukaryota > Metazoa > Arthropoda > Insecta > Diptera > Therevidae > Thereva > Thereva unica. Next base: position 52,810,432 of record OX465281.1, on the reverse strand, counting down.
ATGTGTTCCGCCTAGGTTTTACAGATTTTTTCGTATGATAGGTAGGGGGTATGTTGACTCATACGGCGAAACCTTTGGACAAAATTGCCCTGACTAACGCATGACAGACTGTCACTTTTTCACGCTTGCAAACGGTAGTGCCACGTCGAGTGAACTTATTAAGCCACTCATAAGAGTCGTGAGTTAACCGTACCCAACTATAGTTCATTTAGATGTCGAAAGGTCTATTTGATGAGAAGCTCCCACTTTTTCTTTGAAATCACCAAACCACCCTATTAAGTAAGTCCGGGCCCTTGTCAGTAGTACTTCATTTAAACAGGCCTTCGTAATGCGAAAAATACCGCAGGCTAGGGTTGCCAACTTTTTTGAGAAAAATAACGTAACTTGTCTTGGAAAGAGGAAAATAAAAAGTATTTGAAAAATAATAAAGTATTTTCAAAATTTTTTTTTGTTTAACTCATTTTCTATTAACATTCATATTCAGTTATATATTAGTGTAAGTATTTTCATACTCAATTTCTTTTAAAAACATATTTTTTTTGCGTTTTTGGTGCAAGTTATCAATTGTTCGTTTTTTGGAAAGTTTGATAGCTCATACAACAATCTAAATCTAGATTTAAATAAATGAATAGCGCATTTTTTATTAAATTCAAAGACGATCTGTTTCTTTCTTCCCGCCACTTTAAATTCATCACAGAGAAAACTCTTTCAGTGAATGCTGAGGTGGCGGGAATCTATCACTATCAGAAAGAATGACTCGCCATTTAAGACAATATACAAGAAAATTAATACATATTTAAAATCAAACCAGACATCAAAAATGTAAAGGAACCGATAGCAGAAAATCTGTCATCTGCATTTGACGGTCCTGCCATCTTCCTTTTTGTTAAGTAATAATTAGTTGAAGCGTGTGACTTCTATCCTTTTTTTCATAATAGGCGCTAGTAGATCGTTAGAAATTAACGAATATAACGTGTTAAGTTCCATGCGTAATAAAGACTCATAATAAAGTATTTTCCCATACTTTATAATTGTGTAAAAGTATAAAGTATATCGACTTAAAATAAATTGGCAACCCTACCGCAGGCGATTTTTTTTACCAAATGATTTTATATATTTTTATGAACTGAAATTCAAAATGGCGTCATCCCCACCCTTATGCTTAACTTACAGTGAAAGGAAATGCGTTTAATTCTATATCTCACAAACTATGCATACTACGACAAAAATGTATATAATCTTTTTTGTAGATAAATAAGTGGTTTAACTTTTTTGTTCAGACAATTTTTTTGTAAAGTCAATATGTTCGGAGTTATAGTGCTTCCAACTTTATATATCACTTTCTTTGCACTATATTTCGTTAACGGTTAACTCGCCATAAAAAAATCCTTCCTAAGATTATCTATAATTTTTGTCATAATTAATTTTTACGTAGGGCTTGGACCCAAAAACCGAATAGTCAGGCTTGTGAACCAATACTACGCTTATGTTGACTTCTTTGGAGGATCCCTGTCATCGTTTTCTGGGAGTATTAAAAATTTGCTTTGTAATGGTCAATAATTTTTCACATGTTGAATATTGTACAATTTTGTAATCAAATCTTATTTAATTAATTCTGTCCTTCTCCGAACGTTGTCTTTTTTTGGTATTACTTATTTGTAATCTAATGTAATCTATGTATAATGCCGATTGGCGTAGATAAATAAATAAATAAATAAATATTGCACGAGTTATAGTGCTTTAAGTGTCGAAAAACGTGAATTCAAAAGTAGTTTTTTGGCATATCTTTTTAATTTAATTGCATTTTTGGGTGTAATTTCACTTCCCACATTTTTCGGTTCGGAGGCCTGTGGAAAAGAGTTTGTGCACCAAAGAAATTTCTCAATTTTTGTATGAACATTTATGTGCATTGATATATGAAAAGTTTGGCGCTGAATAGCGGCTAAAGTATAATGCTACAAAAAAATTGTTTAAAGCAAAATTTTTACAGAATTTTATAACAAGCATATTTGTTGCTATAAATTTTCGTCGCAAATGAATAGTTGACGAGATATTTGTAAATAACCATTCCTTATTAACGTTTAAGGTGTAATAAACCCATAAATATCAACTTTACAGGAAAGTGTCAGAACAAAAAAATGTGGGAAATGAAATTGCGTACAGAAAACGTTATAATCAGTTTTGCAATAAAACGTACAATTAAAAAGAGCAAAAAACTACTTTTGAATTCACGTTTTTCGTAAAATGCATAGTTTCTGAGATATAGAATTAAACGCATTTCCCTTCACTGTAAGTTAAGCATAAGGGTGGGGATGACGCCATTTTGAATTTCAGTTCATAAAAATATATAAAATCATTTGGTAAAAAAAAGCGCCTGCGGTATTTTACGCAAAGAAAAAGTACCTATTTACTGGACTAATGGAGCAATCAAGTAGTCGTAGGTAGCACTGGCAGTGAAGATAGTCTGGATGTTGTGATAAAGTTTGTGGGAGTGCTAGAGAATTGACTAAAATTAATAGCACCTTGACCTCTGGCTTTTTTATTTAAATAATTTTCAGTTTTTCGCAGTAAATATTTCGAATTTGGTTTTGGCAATGTGTTCTTAAAGTTTTTAGAGCGGCAAAAACCTACAAGTAAATAAAATTAACAACCCTCCAATGATTCATTTATATTCATTTACTTCTGGTTAATCTCGAAGTTTTCTCAAGGATGCCCCTAACAAAAATAAATAATTCTCAAATTTAAAATCATATTCAAATTGAAATTGTATGTAATATTGTAATTGATGTAACTTAACATAGATACCGGCAATAAAATTCAAAGTATCTATCCAGCGAACAAAGCAACAGCGAATACCTTTTAATCCTAGGACCGAAGTTATTTCTGTTATGATAGCTTTAACAGAACAGAGTTGAAATTCGTGCTCTTTTAACGCGTTTTTTTTGCTTTCCGTAAAGAGAAAGTTTAAGATACTTTTCAAGTTTTCTTAAAAGAAAAAAATCATTTCCTGGAAAAGTTTTACCTTTGGATGCGGCTACCGATGGTAAATCAACAGTTTGTTTGGTTATTAATAATGGATCAATGTTGGGATTTGTATTTGTGTAGGGAATTATGTTTTTGTCGATTTAAAATCAGTTTTTCAACTTTAATTTTTATTAAAGTCATTAATCTTTTTTTTAAATTTTTTTCAGTAATTGAACATAAAGAAAGGAAATTAATTAAATTGTAAGAAAAAGAAAAAAAGTTTAATTAAATTAAAATTTCTGTAGACTTTAAAAATTATTTTGACTGCGCATTAGGTTTCACAGAGCGGTTCAATGAAAAAGGAATTTCAAAATCTAAATTTTCTCAGTCGTACACATATTGATCGGACTATAAGCTGCCCTAAAAGCGAAAATCAAACCAAAAAGAAAAAGGCTTCATATAGTAAGTAAAGATTTACTTTGGCGAACCTAAATATTTAGCTTAGCTCTTTGAGGTCTAGAATTGGAACGATAAAACAAAGTGTTCAATTTTTCTCTCTAATCCGATTGTCGGATACGATAGCCGGAACCGATAATCGGACAGTCGGATTCGAGTAAAAATACGTTTTTATTTTGAATTTGGACTGATGGCACTCAGCTAATTGTATTTTACTTGTTGTAGTCTTTCCCGAATGGGTTGTAAAGAAAAAGGTAGTCCGACAGTTTGTAGTGGCCCCAATTTTGAATTGGGAATAATGCGAAATAGCTGATTGTATTCTACTTATCATACCTTTTTATTTGATACCCAAGTCGGGGGTCGGGGAGCACAATTGCGAAATTCGGAGGCTACTTGTTCTTTTACAAAATGGTCAGATTGCATTTTCATGCAAATTATACATACCTACGTATGTGCAAAATTTGAATATGATCGGTTACATGGAAGTGGGTCAAAATCAAGTTGCTAGATTTGTCTACATATAAACATTCAGATGAAGCTAATATAAAGTGTATACAAATAGTCTAAGACATGCCCGCAAAAATACTGAATCTTCCAGTAGCAGTCTCATCCCAATCTGATTAGCCGTTTCCGAGATCAGCCGGACAAACAGCCAGACATACAGCCAGATAAGCAGACAGATATACAGACAGACATACAGACAGATATACAGACAGATATACAGAAAGCCACACAGAAAGACACACAGATAGACATACAGCCAGACATACAGACCGACATACAGACAGACATACTGACAGGCATTCAAACAGACATACAGACAGACATACAGATAGACATTCAGACAGACATACAGACAGACATACAGACAGACATACAGACAGACATACAGACAGATATACAGACAGACATTCAGACAGACAGACATAGACACAGACAAAAATTTTAAAAATACTCGATTTTTTTTATGTGAAAGATTTCGTTTTAATATCATAATACATATCACCATACCATATAAACTTTGAAAACACAGACAGACAGACAGACACTCCAATTATATTTATATAAACTAGCAAAAACTAGAGTTGCCTTTCAATAAAAAAAGATTATATATGCACAGTCCGCGGTGGAGTTCGTTACGACCTTTTGAGATTCGATGATGAAAATTTGTGTACTGCGTGCACAACAGGCACCTAGCCAAACTCATTTAAATTCGTCTGCGTATATTTTGCTATGATGAAGGATTAGAACCTCGCAAAGTAAAAAAGTAATCAATTTTACAAATTTGACACCTACCGTGTAGCTCAAAAATGCACAATTTGGTGCGCCTAAAAAACATATCCCCTCTGTTTTTTTTTCATTTCGGCTTGACCCGAAAAAAATATTCAACATATAGTCAGGCAATGCAACAGATGTTACGGTATTTTATCAAAGAGCTGCAGGATAAATTATAAATAATGCTCTGCCATTTGGAGCTAAGATGTGAAAATTTTCGACTTTACCAACTTTTCAACAACCAACAAATAAAATATATAGTTTAAAAAACAAAAAATACGCTTTTATTTTAAAAAGAAATAAAAAGTAAAAAATAATTTTGAATGTAAAGTTTATATTGCTTCCGCCTGTATATGGGAACAACAAACCTTTCTAAATGTAAAAAAGGGTGGAACCTTTTACCTATCTGATATTATTAACTAGAGCTTTTCTTCAGCGCCCCTATATATTTTATTTGCTACTTTGTAGACGATTTTATGCCTTCTGCCATTTTGTGGTAGATTTAAAATGACGTCACAACGCTTACTGTACTATAGTCATACACTTTCATTTGATACCCAGATCTAGGGCGGGAAAATGTATTATACTCTGTTTTGTGTTGGCAGTAATTTTGAATTTGGAATAACGCCATACAGCTAATTGTATTCAACTTGTCATACGCTTTCATTTGATACCCATACCGAGTGGCTTGTGCAGAAAAAGGTAATCCGCCATTTTGAATTTGGAATGACGCTTATTGTATTCTATTTGTCATACCTCTTAATTTGATACCCATGTCGAGGATCAGAAAACACAATTGCAAAATTCGCCCGATTATTTTACATAAATGTCATATTGCATTGTCACGCGAACTATTCATATTAGCAAAGTTTGGGGTTGATCGGTTACATGAAAGTAGGTGAAGATCATGTTGCAAGAGGCGTAGAACATAAAAAATGGTACCGAATCGTACTAATTAATTAAAATGTCGAAAAACCAAAACTTTTATTTACCTGATTGTCTACACAAAAATTCAGATTTCGATCTCTTCTAGTGTGGCTCCAAAGCGTAACGGTACGCAACACACAGGCAGACACACACACTTTCTTTTATTAATGACTGACATCAAACTGGCCTTATTTTATTAGTATGGAAAATTTCAACACATTTTTATATAATCCTTTTTTTGTATAAAGTGTAGTTGTTTTTTAAAGCGCGTTTGTTTTTGGGCTTTTTTCGACGCCATTTTGGAAGCTTTCCAATCTTTTCTACAAGCGCCCAAAGTAGTTCAACACTTTCTACGGAGCTTTTCCTATTTTTCCCATATTTGACCTTGTGGACTTGGGCAGTGGCGTAGCGTGGATTTGTGCCACCCGGGGCGAACCATAAATTTGCTGCCCCCTACTTTCGAATTGATTCTTTTAATCAATGAATCAAAACCCAACTTGAATTTCAAGTAATTTTCAATCCAAGAATTAAAGGCATCATGTAAACGCAATGAATCATATGTAACTAATGAATGTTCGGTATAGTGCGCGGCAAAATAAATGGGAATTTTAAGCGCAGGCGAGGAAATGACAACTCCCACATATATTAACATTCCGTGTATGGATAAAACTCAAGCGCATATGCATTTTAATTTCCCTTTTGAAACTCGTTTACCGGGAACAACACTCCACCATAGCATCTGACCAGGACAAGAGTCGTAGTGAGACGGATTGAATTTTTGATTGAAAATATAGAGCGGGTGATTTGGGGTTTTAAACGAACGGAATGACAAGGTGCACTTTTCTTTTCGAAGCTACTTTCGTGGTGAAGATTTGAGACTTTCACTGCGCATCAAAAAAATCGATTTTGAGATTTCCATATTGGTCACTCTCATAATAAGCCGGCGTTTGGCTTTTTGCGCCCGGTGCATATACATATTGCGCCCATATACATATTGCGCCCCCTTCATTTTTGTATGGCACCGTGCCAGCCAAGAAAGGAAAGACGACAAAATCAGGCGAACTAAATGAAATTGCATTGGCCACACCTTGCAGAAGGCAATGGTAAAACGCACAGAAGGTGCATTTCGTGTAATATATGACAATGGGATCACTTTTTCAATTTTTTTAAAATCTTAATTTCTGAAATTGCGCCCGGTGCAAGTGCACCATTTTCACTTATGAAAGCGCCGTCATTTATATGGAATGGTACCTAACTTCACATCACTTCACTTCCCTTCCCATTTAGGTTTGGCCTATAGACACCATCATCCAGGACATCGTGCTGGATGTGGCAATGGTTAGAGCCTGATGTTACCAGCAGCATCTCTAGCTCGATCCAGTTTGGCCGCCGCCCCCAACATCTACGCCGCCCGGGGCAATGGCCCCCTCGGCACCCCCCACGCTACGCCACTGGACTTGGGCACTTAACCCGTGAAGCCGTCGGGATGCCTTATTAGGGCTACCAAAAAGGAGAAGAAAATGTGGAAATTGGACTATAGAAACAATACTTCTTAATCTTCCAGACCTTTTCAAACTCTGACCACTTTAAAACTAACTATTCATAAATTGTCTTTTAAGTAAACATAATCCAAAAAATTTAATTCGAGATATAACGATTTTTTTACACATGAAAATAGTTACTTATGTATGCAGAACACATTCAATCAACTGAAATGAAACAGTTGGTTAAGCATAGTTAACTAATAAATTCAGAATCATGATGCAAAAAGGAAGAACTTTCTTATTTGTCGATCAAATTAAATAAGACAAGAAACTCCACTGAATGAATTGTCCTAGAGTTTCTCCCTAAGGATGAATCAGGAACCATTGTGATGAGCTGCATGATAAGCAGCCCTTGTGTATTTGCTAAAGAGCCAGATATTCCTCATACACATCCTTCAGAGCCTTAACAAAATCCTCATGCCCCAATATATATTTTTTGTGATATGGCGAACTGGTGAAGCGGAAATAGAGTAATATTTATTTTGTCGTGATTTTAATAAATGAAATATTTCTACGTAATGAAATTAATGTTGAAGTCGCACATTTCCGGTTCCGGAATATTAAGAAATTTCGCACATTTCAGGTAAAGTAAATATGTAAATTCAGCTTATAAACCGAAGGAACTGATTAGGGAAAAGTAAGCACTTAAAAGTTAAAGTTAAGTTAAAGCTTGTGAGCATGAATTAGTGAGTGCTATACAGGTCAAGATTTTTATAGATTATATAAAAAGGCCAAACATATGTTTTTTGAATCTAATCCCTTAAAAGCCTTTTTACGTTATATCGCACTTGAGACATTTATTCCCCCCGTCTTGTTATTCTCGTAAAATTTCATCTTTCTGTGAAAATCTCCGTAAAAATCAACGTTTTCCCTTGGCAACATTATCAAAGCTATCAAATATTGTTATTTATAAGGCAAAAAACGGGCTTAAATTCAGAAATCCGTGTACCAGGTCGTATCATCTTCGAACTTTTTTCTAAATTATTGTAAAAGCTCTACGTACAAAATTCCACCCATTAAAAAATGCCGCTACTTTCATATAGCTGCAATTATAAACAGTTATTGCGAAAATTAAACAATGTAAATTTCAAAATTTTATTATGCAAAATTGAAACCGTAAAATAATCCTACTATGGGATTCTACTATTCTAGGTCGCTGATTACGAATATGATGTTTAAAATTCAAAAAAGCTAATCCAAAATGGCGGAATGATGAAACATTTTATTGCTATTGCGTCAGCTCATCTATATTTTTTTTGCATTGTATGTATTACTAGTTTACCAACTTTATTTTTAGAGATCTAGTGGCGAACTTGGTTGCGGTTCCTAGCGTCAACGGATCCCAAGAAATCGTCCTTGCGCCCGCCTACTTTCCGGGGGTAAATTTTATAAATATTATACATACACTAGCATAAACCCTGCGTGCCTTGCAACGCCTTTAAATAAAAACTGTATATTATTAGCAATGTTTTCCTTAAAAAAAACAAACAAAAAAGTCAGCTGTTATTATCCCTAAAAAAGTCAGCTGTTATTATCCCTGCTGCACGCGCTGGATCACATAAATGATGGTCAGGTGAAGGGAAGAAGTATCCTTATAGCACTGGACAATCAGGCTGTGATTAAGCGCAAGAATCAGACAGAGATTAATGCGTCTCTGGCGTTGGAATGTGTCCAAAAACTGAACAGGTGTGCGAAACAAAACAATGTGACGCTAGCTTGGGTTAGAGGACATACAGGCGTCGATGGGAACGAAAAGGCTGACAACCTGGCAAAACAGGAGTCAACCTCGGAATTCTGGGGACCGGAGCCATACTCTGCCATTGGCAGAGGGTTGGTGAGGAACTGCATCGAGAAATGGGTCGCTGAGGAACACCGGAGACGGTGGGACGCTATGACCACGTGTAGGCAGGCTAAGATGGTGCTTACGCTGCCGATTACCGCAGCCAGAAGAAGGATCCTGCATGTGCAAAGGAGAACTCTCAGATGGTTGGTGGCACTGATTACAGGACACGGATGTTTCAGGTATCACCTAAAAAGAATGGGAATTCTGGAGGATGACACCTGTCGGATGTGCCTGGAGGAACCAGAGACGACCACACACATAGTGTGTCATTGTCCGGCGGTGGCGAGAAAAAGGGCTGCCATAACTGGACTCCATTGGATGGAGGACATGAAGCAGACTCCCTTCAATCAGCTGCTTGCGATAACTAGGGGAGTCGAAGCAAGGGAGCAATGGGACAACCCACTGCAACCCCAATAGGATGACTCTAGGCAGAGGGACGAATAGTGGTCTGATTCGGTATCCCTCGAAAATCTATATATATATATATATATATATATATATATATATATATATATATATATATATCCCTAAAAAGGGTTTATTATAGTGCATTTTATGGTAAACAAATTTCTGCGTATATCACCCGTGCTCAACAAATCTGCAAGTTTTGAAGCAGAGATTGGCATGTATATGTCATCAAGGGAAGTGACATTTTAGGGTTTGACGAACGTTCGTTAAGTTTGTTCGCCTATTTACGTGGGTGCAAGAAATTATGAAAGTGAATTTCGAGTCATTCATTTCTTCATGATAATAGTAACGCACTGTCAAAATTTCAGCTCTTCAGCTTCAGAGTTTTGGGTTAATCCCATTTCATCCCCTTGGGGGATGAATTTCGAGTAATCGCCTCTTAGTGGATGTCCACGTCATTAAGGGGATGCACTGTCAAAATTTCAGCCTTATAACTCCAGCGGTTTTGAGTTGATGTCCACGCCATTATAGGGATGCATTGTCAAAATTTCAGCCCTATAGCTTTAGCGGTTTGGAAAAACCCCATTTCACCTCTTTAGGGGATGAATTTCGAATCTTTTTAGTGGATGTCCACGCCATTATAGGGATTCACTGTCAAAATTTCAGTCCTATAGCTCCAGCGGTTTGCGTAAACCCCATTTGATCCCCTTAGGGGATGAATTTCGAAAAATCGCTTTATACTGGATGTCCACACCATTATAGGGGGATGCACTGTCAAAATTTCAGCCCTATAGCTTTAGCGGTTTGGAAAAACCCCATTTCACCTCTTTAGGGGATGAATTTCGAATCTTTTTAGTGGATGTCCACGCTATTATAGGGATTCACTGTCAAAATTTCAGTCCTATAGCTCCAGCGGTTTGCGTAAACCCCATTTGATCCCCTTAGGGGATGAATTTCGAAAAATCGCTTTATACTGGATGTCCACACCATTATAGGGGGATGCACTGTCAAAATTTCAGCCCTATAGCTTTAGCGGTTTGGATAAACCCCATTTCACCCCCTTAGGGGATGAATTTCGAAAAATCGCTTTTTAGTGGACGTCCACGTCATTATAGGGATGCACTGTCAAAATTTCAGCCCTAACACGAAGGGATATTAGAAGTTTTGCCGTCTTCATTCAGTGATGCCGAAAATATAAATTTTAAGGTTTTAGATGATCATATATTGTTTATGTAAAAGTTTTCATTATTATTGGAAACAACCAGGTAGGTCTAAACCTTAGCTGTTATTTAAGTATCCTGATTGGCTAAGTGTTATAAGAAGTAGTGTTGAGCACTGTGCTCATGAAGTGGATCAACTGGCAGCAGGGCCATCCCGCGGGCGCCCAAAAAAAGATTTTTCCGAGCTTACCAACAGATCGAGATATAGACGAGTGGTACAGCTATCTCATTTAGATAACTCTGTGGTGAAAACACTGCTCAATACATCTGAAAAGTCTGATAGTGGCTTCACATCAGATATTAGTGCAGACGAGGTTTTATCTCTTTTTGTAGAAGTTAAATTGACCAAGCACCAATATTTATTAATTAATCAATGTTTAACCATCTTACCAAAGCATTGGAACCTAAAGTCGAAATTGAATTGCAATGTTTGTTAGACCATACAGCTTCTAGAATACTCGATATACAAGAAAATGTTTTAGATAAAGTGCCAATCAGTTCATTGGAGTCAGTTCAGATAAACGAATACAAGCAGCGATTTTAGTTTAGGTTCAACGATGATACTAGTTTATTCGCCACATCTTATGTTCCACTTCAGTTAGTAGTTAAATCAGACGCAAATGATATCATATTGTGCAAAACCCCACGCCTATTCGCTTTCAATTTTTAAAGGAAAGTTTTGCAGTATCTTTATACTTTAAGGCCCTAATACACTCAGCGACGAATTTCAACATCAAATTCAGTTCCAACAACAAAATATTAAGGGAAAGCTGTCACAAAATTAAACTAACCCAATCTCAAAAATTTGCTAACACAGTCAAGACTTCATAAATTAGCATTTTAATCCAACTACGTTATCTTTAAATAACCGCGATTTTAAGACTCTACACTCTTTAAAGTTAACTATTGTGGATGGTAAAATATGTAGTGCTTTGAGCGATTCATCTTCATCTAATTTTTATATTTGTGCAGCAACTCCCAAAGAGATGAACAAAATAGGCATCTGTTTGGAAAAACTGACTGAGTATAGTCGGTATGAGTTTGGTTTATCTCCACTTCATTCTAGGATTCGTTTTTTTGAATATTTCGTTCATGTCTCCTACATGATTGATGTTAAAAAATGGCAGGTTAGGTCAGAAGAAGAAAAGAAATTAGTAACTAACAGATAGAAAACAGCATGTACAAAATATGTACTCGTACTAATATATTATGAAATGCATATGCACTGTTGTGTTTTATTTCTATATATTTCATTAACACATATGAATTTTTTATTATTATTAGAACTGCTTTCCTCAAAAAAAAACCATTAATAACAAAATTTCATATTTATGACCGCCTTTGTTCGACGGCTGTCCCACTGTGGCATATAGCAATATTGCCACTCCAGGAGGTTCAAGAGCTCATTGAGTTCTGTCGCAAGACGAATCGGAAATTCGTCATCGGCTGTGATGCAAATGTTCACCACTCCATCTGGGGGAGTACCGATATATACCAAAGGGGTGAGTGTCTTCTAGAATTTCTTGTTATGAATAACATAGATACTGCAAATAGGGTATGAAAACGCACTTTTATTATCTACTGCTAGTAGAAAGCAGGTGCTGGAACTTAGCTTTACGACCCGCTACTCTGGGGTTGAAAACTGGTGTGTTTTGGACGAGGCCTAACTATCGTATCATCTACACATTAGATTTGATATTGCGGGCGTCCTACATATCCGCGCCTCTTATCTGGTTCCTAAGAAAACTAACTGGTTTAAGTCAAAGTCTAGAAATTAACAAGTCTTTCATAGTGGAAGACGAATAGCTATATGCAAAAGTTCTTCAAATGACGATGTCTGGCTATCAGAGAGAGAATGCAACATTTTTATACGCGTTTGCATACAACTAAACAGCTAAACTTTTATGAGTTATATGGGAATAAACTTAATGCATTGGTGCATATTTGCTCGTTTGTTTTGATTTATGAAAGAAAACAGCTGATTCAATTTTGTTTCCTTTTCTGTTCTGCATACTTTATCGTAATAGGCCTGCAGCGCATCCCATTTTTTCGCTCGAAGTGATGGAAATGAGATAACCGGTTAAGACTAATTGCAATCGATAGAGGATGGAAAAATGCATCTACAGTTGATTTTGGCCGAAGTTTGGACATGGCCAACATATAAAAAAATCATGAAAATGCATTTTTTTCGTAAGTGCGGTTTGAACGAAATTTTCACTTTATGTCGCCATTATAAGTGTCTACTGTCCACCTAATGTGTTTACTCCTGATGTTGCTGGTAACTTTTTTGATCTTGTCTCTAGGCTTTCCCGTCATTACGATAATATAATTGCTGCTGGTGACTTTAATGTTGATTTACTGAAGGCTAATGAACGTGCGAATACACTCAAGTACTTCTTGGGGTCATTGGATCTACGCATTCTAAATCAACTGCCCACATTTTTAAACTGCCATAATCCATCGCTCCTTGATGTACTCACTGCTACCTCCACCAACTCAGTATTAAAACATAACCAAATTTCTCCCCCAGCTTCTTTGATCACGATATTCTCTTCCTCTCGCTTCGTTTTACTTTTTACCTTTCCTCCTCCTTGCCTGCCTTTTCTTCGTATCATGACTTCAATAACATCAATTTTACTCGCCTTTCTGAAGCTTCTTCGCCTATACCTTGGGCTGATATCTATAATACAACCTGCGTAGACACCAAAGTCGATCTGTTTAATTCTTTCACTCAGTCTCTATTTAATCAATGTGTCCCTTTAGTTACAAGAAGACGTTGTAAAACTCCATCTTGTCCTTGGTGTTCTTACGAAATTCGCAACTTGATTGTTGAGCGTGAGTTCTTGTATAGACGTTATCGCAGAACGAGGATCCTGAGCTACCTTCGTGAATACAAAAATCTTTTTACTCTTTACTCTTACTCTTTTTTATTTTACTCCCGGAAACTCGATCCTGCCCTGTCCACTAAGCAACTTTGGTCTAATCTCCGTTCTCTAGGCATTCATTCCTCTGAGCTTAACTCTTATGATGTAGATGTAAACTTACTCAATGCATCCTTCATTCAATCCCCTCCCAATTCCTCATCGTCTTCCTCTTCTTGTTCCCCTTTCTCCAATGCTCTATGTTTTGATGGTTTTAATTTTCGTTGTGTTGACTCACGTGAAGTACTTGGAATACTGCTTTCCATTTCGTCCAACAGCATTGGCTATGATGGAATTTCTCCTCGCTTTCTTAAGATTCTCTCCCCTTTAATTGTTGAAATTATCACGCATATTCTTAATTATTGCCTGACAACCTCCCAAGTCCCTTTACTATGGAAAAAAGCCTTAGTGACTCCTGTACCTAAAAAGCCCTCTCCTGCTGATCTGTCTGATTTTCGACCTATTAGTATTCATCCCTTTCTAGCTAAAGTCTTTGAGAAAATTGTATTCACTCAAGTCATTCGATATCTTGATTCTAATAACTTCGTTTCTAATCTCCAATCTGGCTTCCGTAAATCCCACAGTTGCGAAACTGCTATACTGAAGGTAACGACTGATCTTCGTTCCGCTCTTGATCGAGGTGATATTGCAGTACTAGTTCTTCTTGATTTTTCCAAGGCGTTTGACTCTGTGGTTCACTCGCATCTCCTTCATAAACTTAGTCAACGGTATCACTTCTCTTCTTCTTCTGTTCGTCTTTTTTCTTCTCTTCTCTCTGATAGGTTTCAGTGTGTTCGGCACAATAATGTGATATCCTCTTTCCTTAGCGTACCTGCAGATGTGCCTCAGGGTTCGGTTCTTGGTCCTTTGTTTTTCTCCCTTTATATTAATGATCTTCCATCCGTTTTCCGTCACTGCTCTTTTCATCTCTATGCTGATGACCTTCAGCTATATATCTCGTGTCCGCCTCATCAGATTGAGTACTGTGTCTCTAAACTCAATAGAACCCTATCTCAAATTAATGAGTGGAGTTCTAGTAATTTCCTTAAACTAAATCCAATTAAATCACAAGTACTTTTTCTTAGTCGTTGCTCGCTGTCCCTGGATGGTTTCCCGCCTATTTTACTTGATAATGTTCCTCTACCAATTGTTGAATGTGCCAAAAACCTGGGTATTGTTGTCAATTCCAAACTTTCCTGCTGTAATCATGTCTCGCTGATGCTCTCTAAAATCTATGGCACCCTTCGTAAATTGCGGCTACATGGAAGTCTGTTATCTTCGCCTATTCGAGCTAAACTCATCAAATTACTTGTTGTTCCCCATTTTCTGTATGGCTCGTTGGTGTATATTTCCTTCGACTCATCCTGCCGTCAGCGTCTTAAAGTGGCATTTAATGATTGCATTAGGTTCATTTTTCATATGAGAAGGTCTGATCATGTGTCGGTTGTCCAAAATGCCCTACTGGGTTGTGACCTCTTTAAATTCCTTGATCTCATGGCTCTACTTCTCTTGCATAAGGTCTTTTATTCCAAAAGTCCCTGCCACCTTGCTGACTTCCTTGTTCCTCTGCAATCCTTGAGATCCATCAAATTCCTAATTCCTGCCCACACTTCCCTAATTGGTAGTCGTTCCTTCTTTGTATATACTCTTAGAATCTGGAATAATCTTCCTAGTCACATTCAGAGGATGAGCACGGCCACAGTATTCAAAAAACATGCATCTATTTTTCTATCTTCTTCGTCTCACTAGCTTTCTTTATCTCCCTTTCTTCACTTTCCTACTTCATTCTTTTTACTTTATTCTATATTTCATTCTTAATTTTCTTCTTCTTTTATTTTTGCTTTAATTTTATTTTAATTTTAGTCTTAATGTAATTGTAATTTAATTTAATTGTAATTTTTAAATCTAATTTTAAGTTTTTTCCTTTGTAAACCCTTCTGTTGTTGTAATTCTTGTATGTACTCTAAAAGATGTGAATCTTGTGTACTGTCCAAAAATAAATTATTATTATTATTATTATTATCTCAGTTGATATTGCAGATATCAATTTCAAATTTTAACATAGTCTAGTTTGACTTATTCCCTAAACATAAAACTTTAACCGAACTGGTTACATCATTTAAAAACAAAATGGCGAATGTTTAAAAAATTTCCAACAGATTCGTGAGTTTTTTTTTTTCTAATCAAAAAGTTGTGTTATAGATTTTTGAAATTCGCTTTTTTGGCTAAACTACATTGTAGCCAAATACTTAAGGCAGTTTTCTGTAAATTTTCAGATCAAAATATCCTCCGGTTCAAAAGTTACATTAACATTTGTCGACACTTGACTTCGTCCGTAAGAAACGTTCAGTTTTTAAATATTTCCTGCTAGTTAATTTTTTTGTTAAAAAGTTACATATAAGTGTTTATCCAATATTTAGGTTTGATTATATTTTGCTATTGGGTAATTTATTTAATTTAAATTCATTATATGTGGGCAAGCGGTAGTTTGCCGAGTTCGTAAGGGCAAACAGCTAATGCCTTATTTACGCCTAAACATAGAAAACAAGGTGTTTTTTTTTATAAAAATATGCGATTTATCACCTTTTTATAAGCAATATAAGTAATTTTTCATTTGTAACCGATAACCAAAATATAAATAATTTATTATTCCATCAGTTTTTTTCCTATCATTCTTCGTTTTCTTTATTTTTACATTTTTTACATTTCGAATCGAACTTTTTTCTTCTCCTTCAGTCTAAAAAAGTGGGTACTCAAAATTATTCTGTCAGATGGCGCTCTAAGTTATTTCAATTGCTCAATAAATGAGATGGCGCTACTAGTTAGTCGAAAAGTGTTTACTCGAACTGTTGATGCCAGATGGCATTAGATGATTAACAAAATGTATTCATTTAAAGTGGTTAGTCACAACTATGGTATCAGATTGCGTTAGGTACTATAAAAAACATGTAGTTTACAGTACAAATGTACAGTAAAATTTTGAAATACCGAATGCCGAGCTCGTAATCGTAATTTATTTCTAAAAATATGACATATTCCTTACAAGTTAGTCAAATCCAGCACTGTTGATGTCAAATAGCATTCCTTATCATTTCGATGATTAACAAAAAGTGTACGCATGGTACGCGTCTCAAGAGGGCGGATTACCATTTTCTTCACAACCCCCTCGACATGGATATCAAATGAAAGGGTATGATAAGTAGAATACAATAAGCTATGTCTATATATCCATGGCGGCGGTCTCAAGAGGGCGGACTACCATTTCTTCACCACCACCTCGACATAGCTATCAATTGAAAGGGTATCATAAGTAGAATACCATAAGCGATATAATATACTCAATATCTGGTTAGATCCATGGCGGTCATCTCAAGAGGGGGGATTACCATTTTGTTCACAACCCCTCGACATGGGTATCAAACGAAAGGGTATGATAAGTAGAATACAATAAGCAATATAGTATACTCAATAAATAGTTAGATCCACCGAGGCCACCTCAAGAGGACGCATTACCATTTTCTTCACAACGCCCTCGACATGAGTATCAAGTGAAAGGGTATGATAAGTAGAATACAATAAGCTATGTTTTATATCCATGGCGGCCGTCTCAAGAGGGCGGACTACCGTTTCTTCACCACCACCTCGACATAGGTATCAATTGAAAGGGTACCATAAGTACAATACCACAAGCGATATAATATACTCAGTATATGGTTAGATCCATGGCTGTCATCTCAAGAGGGCGGATTACCATTTTTTTCACAACCCCCTCGGCATGGGTATCAAATGAAAGGGTATGATAAGTAGAATACAATAAGCAATATAGTATACTCAATAATTAGTTAGATCCACCGAGGCCACCTCAAGAGGGCGGATTACCATTTTCTTCACAACCCCCTCGACATGGGTATCAAATGAAAGGGTATGATAAGTAAGTAGAATACAATAAGCTATGTCTTTATATCCATGGTGGCCGTCTCAAGAGGGCGGACTACCATTTCTTCACCACCACTTCGCCATGGGTATCAATTGAAAGGGTATCATAAGTAGAATACCATAAGCGATATAATATACTCAATATCTGGTTAGATCCATGGCGGTCATCTCAAGAGGGCGGATTACCATTTTGTTCACAACCCCTCGACATGGGTATCAAATGAAACGGTATGATAAGTAGAATACAATAAGCAATATAGTATACTCAATAAATAGTTAGATCCACCGAGGCCACCTCAAGAGGACGCATTACCATTTTCTTCACAACGCCCTCGACATGGGTATCAACGCCCTCGAAAGGGTATGATAAGTAGAATACAATAAGCTATGTCTTATATCCATGGCGGCCGTCTCAAGAGGGCGGACTACCATTTCCTCACCACCACCTCGACATAGGTATCAATTGAAAGGGTACGATAATCAGAATATCATAAGCGATATAATATACTCAATATCTGGTTAGATTCATGGCGGTCATTTCAAGAGGGCGGATTACCATTTTCTTCACAACCCCCTCGACATGGGTATCAAATAAAAGTGAATGATAAGTAGAACATAATAAGCGATATAGTATACTCAATATATCGTTATATCCACGGCGGTCATTTCAAGAGGACTGATTACCATTTTCTTCACAACCCCCTCGGCATGGGTATCAAATGAAAGGGAATGATAAGTAGAACACACTAAGCGATTTAGTATACTCAAAATATATTTAGATCCACGGCGGTCATTTCAAGAGGACTGATTACCATTTTCTTCACAACCCCCTCGGCATGGGTATCAAATGAAAGGGAATGATAAGTAGAACACACTAAGCGATTTAGTATACTCAAAAAATATTTAGATCCACGGCGGTTATCTCAAGAGGGCGGATACCCATTTTCTTTACATAGCCCACAAATGAAAGGGTATCATAGCTAGAACACACTAGCATGAAATAATTAAACACGTGCATTTACGAACGAATTCAAAGGAACCCCCGAACAAGGTCATTAGATCAGCATGTTGAAACAAAAATCTTTTCCGAGAAACTCGAAAGGAGCTTATGTTTTTTTTACAAAGGCAATAATATTAATTTGAATTCCTGCATTTTGTTATTTTGTTATTACCTACTTATAAAATAAATAAAAAAATATAATGAACAATTAAATACATAATATTTCTTTATACAGAAGATTATTTATTTTTTATTTTAGAATGTATTAAAACAAAAAAGAGTGATATCCCACCAAAAAAACATTAAAAATGTGAATTAGAAGTTCGTGGGCGCGGAAATTATTTATTGGGACAGTTTAAAACACACTTATAACAAAAAGAAGTGATATGGATTAGTCAAGATGAATCGTTAATAGCATGAAATAATTAAACACGTGCATTTACGAACGAATTCAAAGGAATTTTATAACAATTTTAGAGCATGAATCTTAGCTGTCCTTCGAAATGTAACAAATTTTATTAGAAATACTATAGACTGAGCCACACTGAATTCAGCAAAGATTCACGCTAAGTATACAACGAACGCGTCAGCCAACTTTTTCGCGGTTGATAATACTTTATTGAGTTTTAAATAAAAATTTGCAGTTGTATAATTCCTTTGAATTCGTTCGTAAATGCACGTGTTTAATTATTTCATGCTATTAACGATTCATCTTGACTAATCCATATCACTTCTTTTTGTTATAAGTGTGTTTTAAACTGTCCCAATAAATAATTTCCGCGCCCACGAACTTCTAATTCACATTTTTAATGTTTTTTTGGTGGGATTATTATTTCTATACAGATCTCAAAATGTCTATTAATGGCAAAGAAGTGAAGTGTTTTTTTTTGTGATATCTTTTTAAACGAGCGCGAACTTGCTGCACAAGAAAGCAAAAAAGGAATCGATGCTCTTCTTGAGTCTGCTAACCAAAATAATGATGGTATTTCAAGAAAGTTATTTGCTGCCGTGATAGCAACTCTTTGAATAAAATCAAATTTCATAATGATTGTAGAAGTACATACAATAAAAAGGCGCGGACTCCCAAAAGTTCAGAATTTGATACTAATGGTAACTCACAGAAACGTATACGAAGCACGGGATCTTTTGACTGGGAGAATTTGTGTTTTATATGTAATCAATTATGGTAAAAATTATCAGCAGTAACATCAAGGCCATTCCAAATATTTTACAAAGCAACAAGGTGACTAAAAATGTCCGCGATTTACTTACAAAAACCCCGAATTTATTAGAAGTCAATGCCAAGTATCTCAAACCGTGCTACGCGACATTTTGTAACGAAGCGAAGAATGCTGAAATCTCAAACAAAAGTAAGACGCAAAAACGTTATTTGTGGAAAATGGCTGCCACCGAGATATGGAAAAAGAATGACAGCTCCTTGCAGAACGGAGAAATAGTTTTTTTACCTGACTTCCATGCTGAATTTATAACAAATTTACAAAAGCAAGGCACTTCCAAGAATGAAGCGCAAGCAATACTCCCCCATGAAGTGAAATTAATTCTTTTGGAAACGGCTTCAGATGGTGTTATATTTCACTCAAAAAAAGGATGTCCTGACATTAATTGTTCGACAAATTGGACCATCTACGAATTACTGAACAGAGAAAAACCCGCCAAATGCAATCACAGCATATAAGTGATATTAAAATTGATGCTACACGCGATTCAGTAATTTTACACTACGCTGTCGAAAAAATCAGGGTAGATATCGATAAAATACCTAAAACTTGCGAATATTCGAACCCATCCGATTTGCAAATCAATTGGGCACATAATTTTGTTCTATTTTAACGATAAAAAATTATATGTATAGTTTTGCTACTTGTGCTACTTTTGAACCGGAGGACATTTTGATCCGAAAATTGACAGAAAACTGCTTTAAGTATTTGGCTACAATGTAGTTTAGCCAAAAAAGCGAATTTCAAAAATCTATAACACAACTTTTTGATTAGAAAAAAAAAACTCACGAATCTGTTGGAAATTTTTTAAATATTCGCCATTTGGTTTTTAAATGATGTAACCAGTTCGGTTAAAGTTTTATATTTAGGGAATTAGTCAAACTAGACTATGTTAAAATTTGAAATTGATATCTGCAATATCAACTGAGATATGGCGAGATAAAGTGAAAATTTCGTTCAAACCGCACTTACGAAAAAAAATGCAATTTCATGATTTTTTTATATGTTGGCCATGTCCAAACTTCGGCCAAAATCAACTGTAGATGCATTTTTCCATCCTCTATCGATTGCAATTAGTCTCAACCGGTTATCTCATTTCCATCACTTTTTTCATTTCTAGAGCACTTTTTGGGGATTAGCTGCAAAGAATCTGGCTTTGTCTCGCCGAGTTCACGAAGTATGCGTTGAGTTTTGCTCAGCAGTGATGTTCATATATGCACGCACACAACCAGCCGGGGGAAAATTTTGTATGAAGATGAAAAACTTGTTATTACTAGACTTTGGCTTAGTTTGCCTTAGCACTGTCTTCCCATCGAGACCGCGGTTTTCCAACTGGTCCTTTGCCATCTGGTAGTAAATACAGGGCTATACGTGTCCTTGGGTCATCTTTGTCATATTGCCTACAAAATATTATAATAGTATTATTATAAAAAAAACTGTTACTGCTATGCTTTTTAATTTAAGTGTATGTATACATAGTTTAAGTGAGCCTTGTTTGGCCAATAAATAAAAATAAAGCCCTATTAACATTTTTTCGAAAACTTAACCTATTCGAAGTTATTCAAGGTCAAAGTTTGCAAAAATTACTTTTTTGGCCAAAAGATTATTAATAATGTTTGGTGTAAGTAGATGAAAAAAACTGTTTTGCCTACAAAATACAACTTTCGAAAATTCCAGCTTTTCAGTAATTTTTTGGCTAAAAAGTGATTTCTGATAACTTTGACCTTGATTAACTTTCAAGAGTTAACCGGGTCAAAATTTTTGTACAAAAAAAGTTGTTTGGACATTATTTACGTAAAATTTCCTCCTCTTTCGAATTATATTTTAAACGCTATTTGCCATAATTTAACACTTCTTTTGCTTTATAACTGTTTCAGCGGTACTTTTTAGGAAGCGAATTTTGTTATCATATATTATTGATATAATTTAGAAGAGAATTCCTTATTTTACTGGACTTTATTTTGATTGAAAAAACGGGCACTGCTGGTGCCGTAAGGCAAGGCGCAAATTGAGACGCGTATAGCGCGTGTGGGGTGGCGCAGCACAGCGCGATTTTCTGTAACCATGGGAAACTAATAGAGCCGCGCAAATTAACTAGTGGACGCGAGGTGGCGCGACTCGCGTCATCTACGACACGCGTGGCTTTGTGGTCGAACCACAGTTTCTCGTGCCGGTCGTGTCAACAAGTAACAAGTGTATTTCTAAATTTCTTCTTGAAATTATTTTCTTGTTCTTTCTCTTCCATTATTTTAGTTTGTTTTTGATTGCTGTGTTTTTAAATACCTATCTATGGCTGAAGAAAGGTTAATCGAGGCTGTGAGGCGGCACAGAGAGCTTTATTACCTATGTTCGATCATTCCATGCACTTCAGTAAATTGGCGTCGACTTATTTGGAAGTAATTACAAAAATCAGCATCACTCATCTTACTTGTGGTTCTAAATTGTTCACATTTTTCCCTTTCTAATAGGATATATTTATTGGGTGATTTCAATTTTTTTGTCGCTAAATAATTTAGAAACATTTTGTCCTCAGCATCATTATCTGATTCTGATTCTGAACTTAACAACTCTAATAATAATTTTTTCTTCCGCAAGCCAGACATTGCAGCTAGTGTCACATCGAAACTGCGTCTCAATATGCGGATCACCGCGCTACGCGTGTGACACGTGCGTGTCATGCTGGTCCCGTCATGTCAGCTCACACGCGCTATACGCGTCTCAATTTGCGCCTTGCCTAATATTTGGTCACTAATGCGTCATTATGCATCGCGCGAAGTGCAATGAAAAAAGTATCTTATTTGCATCCTCCTAGAAAGTATTGAAAGCTAAAACGGAGACCCCCATTTCATACCACTTTTAAATTAAAGACGAGGTCTCCAATTTCAGTCTACAGGTACTCTTACGGGAGTACTCTAACTCAACTTTATTGGGAGTACTATAGGAGTAGGTACTCTCTTTAGGCTTTTTTGGAGGTCAGAAGGAGCCCTCTCTTGCAATGACATGCTAATGTTAAAATCATGGCAAAGGGAGACATTTTGGAGGTAATAATATCTCTCCTAGGAGACATCCAACATTACTCGAGGAGGACTTTTTTTCCTGTTGGGAACTCGCACTTTTATGGGATCTTACAAAAGTTTGATATTCGAGTACATCAACTGGTGATCGAGTACATCAATTGGAAATAAGACTACTCCCAAATGCAAATCGAGCACGATAAGATCATCAAACCTCTTATACAGTGCTTTGATGGAATATTGGCATTTTACCAAAAATCTAACGAAACATTTACCATCCTAAATAGAAATTCTACAACGCAAACTACATATTTTAAATTGGTTTAAACTAAGAACGAATGGCTTTATTTCTGTGGTCTCCACAGACCCATTTCGGTTCATATCGGCGTTAAGGTTCACAATATTTTTCTCTTTGTTTACATACCATCGGATTCAAAAGCACGACATTTTTGCTAGGCGGTTCCCCTGCTATATTTCTGCTCGAAATCTTTGTTAGATTTTTGTATATGGATAGTGAAACACATTACTACTTCCTGTTTTATATACAATGATACTCTGAAGCTCCAAAACACCTGAGCAAAAAAGTTCGATTTATTTTCGCTTTTGTTCTATTCTGCGGGATTCTTGTTTTTCAGAACCAATAAACTGTTATGTTTCAATATAGCTGGCATTTGAATGTTCTAGTAGTTGGTACATGTCTAGAGTTCCGCGTTCGACTGTTGATAAGAAATTCAGGAAAAAGTACTATTGGTTTGCATTCTTTAATTTCAAATACAAGAACCAACTATTTAATGATTTATACATCATTGGGTTGCGATGTAGCCGACTGAACTGTCTTGCCATTTAATTCGTTTAGATGAGTGTAGAATGGCAAGGAGTAGATTTGTTCGTCTAAAAACCGGTGACGTAGCATAAGAAAGGACTTAAAGAACCATCCTAGTACAAAATTAGAATAAAGTCAATGGGATCGTGGGCCCTATTATCTTATTTATCATAAATTCCATTCCGATTAAAAGGGAACAAGGCATATACTATGGATTATGTAGTCCATATTCAAGATAAATTGAAATTAAAGTTTGGTGATTTGCAATCATTCGTAGAAGCGTTAAAGAACTGCAATTGCCGAAAAGATGATCGTAAAGAATTAAAATAAATTTTATTATTGAGGCGTAAAGGTCATAATAATAATAATAAACAATTTTATAAATCACCCCAAAACTCAAAGAGGTATAAATATGAAAATAGATATTTCGATTTTTACGCCTTACAGTGCGGAGGAGGCTGCATGAATTTATTGGGTGATAAATATTTAACATTGTTCTATGAGCGGATCTTAAATGGCCAGGACGATAAACGATGTAGCACATAGATTGGCACGCCCAGTAAATACATGCAACATCAGGGAATCTGGGGTGAATGTATGTATGTAGTTGGTTTTGAAGAAAACATTATGGTGCTTTTGTTTCTAAATTTTACATTGGAACCTACTAATGGAATTATTACAAAGATTTCATATTATGAGTTATGAGTTTTTTGTTTTAAAGACTATTCCGGGAAACTTTACTGAAGACTGTGGATAGGTTTTGGATAGACGAACAGAAAGTCGTATGGGTGGGGGAGAAATGGAAACGGTTTGGGCGTTTTGATTTTTTTTGGTAGAGTTTTACATATCACCCTGTATTTTTGTAACCTTATGAGTATGGAATTCAATCCCACATCAAAATCTCAATCCCGCAAGCCTGCGGGTCATCAATCCCGCGAAATTATTTTATTCCGTCTACGTTCATCATACTAGGAAGTTGATCGTGTGGACCGAAGAGGTCAAACCCACATCCCAACTAGTTTACCTTAAGAGTCCATATACAGTGCTGCGTAAAAAAACAGTGGGTGTGTGTACTTATGTACACGCATTAGAAGTTATACTACCAATATTTTATTGGATTCTTTCTATTTTCGTGCGTTGGAAGGTGCAAGCATTATGATGCCGACACGCTCAAGGCTGTCGGTTATACAGTATTCTAATCCTAACTAAAATCACCAACTAGTTGGGTCATTAGGCCTAATTACAATTATCTTAAGATGGGCTTAAGATGCCTCATGAAATTATCTTAAGACTGGCTAATTTTCTACCAAAACGTAATGAATGTTAAGTTTAATATGCGTCGCAAAGCTGGATCAGCATTTATTTACGTGATAATACTACTGGTACTTCTAAGCCCAACTCACTTCTTTTTTGTTCATTTCCACCTTAGCTTCTGATTGAGGAATTTAGCTTCTCCTCCACTTTAGTCAGTAGATCAAACGATCGTACCATTATAGTCTAAGACGTTCGTTGCTCTTAGCCGTGCCTTTAGCTGTAGGTTACAGTGCAGCAGTTTGCTCGGCTAATCTCCGGCAATCCAAAAGGACATCGTCTGTGTCCTCTGTCACAATGAGGAATTCCAGGCGTTGCGTAGACTCATTTTGCCGGTATGCTCTCGTAACTCACCTGTGGGTTCATCGACCTTGGGTAGATTCATTACGTCACTTCCAAATTCTGTTCACTTCCCCAGCTTCTTCTTTTAGTTGTTACTCAATTAAATTGAGTGGGTTCGGGTAATTGAAATATGATACGAAGAGTTTCATACTAAGGACATTAATGTATCGGCAAATACAGCATCAACCGCTTCCAAAGTTTGAGTGACAACACTCCGAACCTGTCCAAACACCATCGTTGGACGCTTGACATTGGACATTCGTAGTTCGAGTAGCGGCCACACGATGCGTTCTACCATCAAACGTCCAACGTTGGAAAGTGCTGATAGCATCGTTTAGAGCCGGCTTTAGCTGAAAACTAGGATATGTAATTTTTTTCCCTCCATAGCCTCTGGGTAAAAACCTCCTCACCCATGGACATCGTGAACGGACTTTGGCTACGAATTTTCATATGCCCATATAATAATAAACTTAATAGCTAAAGGATTGGAGTTGCAATGCTTCCCTCCTTTACCCCTTCGACTATATCGTTCGCAGGCCGCATCAGAACATCAAAATTGGCCGCGTGCAGTAAATTACGGCATGAGATAAAAATGCAGCACGCTGCAATCAAAAGTATTTCAATTGGCTCAGGCTGGTAAAATGACAAGCAAAGCAGAGTGCTGCATGTTCATATCATATCTTAAATTTGCAGTACGCTGCATATTTGAGGTTCTGATAGGGCCTGAAGCAAACCCATCGTAGCTACAGGCCTGGAAGCAGCCGGTGCCGATCCTATATTTGCTTGAATGGAGGACATTTCTCGTGTAATAACATAGTGGAGCCAAGTTTTTTAGTTCATTTTTTCAATAAAAAGTTGTAAAATATTGTATTTTATCACTTTTTTCTGCACCTGGATTACCAGTGATTAGTGTTTCAGTGATTGAATTAAAACAATTTCAAAAAATTTAGTGAACCAATATGTTTTAATGGTTTAATTGTGAAGGTGACCAATTTTGTTTACATTCGCTGTGGTTTTGTCGAGTTATTTTAGGGCAAAAATGTTGAATTTGTGTGGTTATTGAGTTAAAAGTGAATTTAAAGTGCTTAAAGCTTGTTGAAGAATAATTTTTAAAAATATTAAAGCAGAAAAATGTGTAGGAAAAAGTTCAAAATTTTTGTTATTCATGTTGTGTGGTGGTACTTGCACTTATGTTTTAATAACTATTCCGTAATCATTTTTAACTATTTTAAATTCACTTTTAATTTCATTACCACCTAAATCCAACATTTTTTCCCTAAATTAACACGAAAAAACCACCATGAATGTAAACAAAACTGGTCACCTTATCAATTTCATTCAATTTATTCACTCGGATCACTAACTAACTTATCACCGATAATGCACGTGCAGTATAAAATGTTAAAATACAATATTTTGCCAATTCTTACAAGTTAAAAACTTGGCGAGTCTATGATATTACACTACGAGTGAGAGAAATTATATGCCTTCCATCCAGTAAAACTCCTCAGTCCTCACCCACAAACAGCACACAATAAACACTAACGAATCTTCTTTTGTCCACGAAAAACCAAACATACGCTTAGCTGATGACTCGAACCACTGACATATAGAATGGACTGCTTATGAGAAATTTTTCATGGCACCAATTTGTTCCATAGGCTAAAAACCTTTTTTCACTCCATGTAAACACCGGAATCACTTTTGAAATTTACATTTTTTTAAATACGTACTTAAAACATTAAAACAACACAAATATTTTGTTTAAAAAAATTAATAAACACTATTTTCACTTTTTCACCTTTTAAAATGCCTTTTTTTCATTAATTTGCAAATTTTATGTGTATCTGATTTAAGTTCTTAACGCCTGTCTTAGCAACTGACATTCTGTATGTCAAAATCCGGGGGCTTATGGGGAAAAGAGCAAAAGATATAAACATCACTATACCCGTCTATTTTTTTCTAATTGATTTTATTTCTGAGTGCTTCTGTCAGTTTGGGGGCTTATGGATGAGCGAGCGACTATACCTTTTTGGTGCCATCGGTTTGTATGGGAATAATTGCTGATGAGCAGTCCATTATTATATGTCAGTGACTCGAACATGAAATTTATTTCCCTCCATAGCCTCAGCATAAAAACCCCCTCACCCATCGACATCGTGAACCGGCATCGGCTGCGAGTTTTCATATGCCCATAGTAATCACGGTATTCAGAAACAAGGTAATGTAAAAGACTGTATACCGTATACGGTATTTTAGTGCTGATGTCACGTGGGGGACACTTCCCATATAAAATCGAAGCTGCTGTTGTTGTTTCAGCATTACGGCTGACGTCACCAGGCGCCCATTTTTTACGATATTCGAAGCTGCCGTCGCTTCTGTATACCGTGCATAATAATGATAATCCCAGTGCGCATGAAGAAAGGAAGTTGAAATGCTTGCCCTCCATTGCCTCCATCCCTTCGCCCATATCCTCAAGTTGCGTTGCGTTGCGAATTCGTCAAAATTCACTCTCATAATATTTTTCAAAATGCGCCTAAAGAAGTATAACTTCAAAAATAAGACCACCTCCTACACTTTATCATGAAACTTTTACTTTCGATGCCTACAGCTTTCGAATGATATGTTGGGATAAATAAATGAAACACTCAATTTGTACCTAAATCTAGTGTCTATTTTCTCCAATAATTTCATTAAAATAAAACAAGACGGTATTGCAATATAAATTATAAATGCACTGTAATTATCAAATGCACTGCAAAATGAATGCTGGACCGGTTAGAACAGGACAACTTCAGGAAGCAAAAAAATTGTGAAAAGACGTGTTGGAAGTTCTTTCCTCAAGTTAGTTAAAGAAAATCGAGCCCTGCTCTTTCGGCAGATCTTCATTACGCAAGCGTCTGCTGGTCACATTTGACGAATCCTTTGCGCAAAAGGATAGTTTGATCGGACCACAATAAAAAAACTTCACATGCAGACCTGCTCGTGCAAGAGTTTTGTGGCGTAGAAGGTAACGCCCACAAGAATTGGAATCCGCAAGACGAACGAATTTTTTTCACAGATGAAAATGAAGCCAAGCCAAAGCCAAGTGAATGTGGTCTTAATTTTTTACGCAGCACTGTATGTATGTATCTGTAATATTTTGATTTCTGTAATATTCAGTGAAACCAAAAATTGATCAAAAATCCAGTGTTACTTACTACTAACAATAAAGTTTTTTGTGCAACGAAGAATTCGCGAAAAATAGTCATTCACATGAAAAGTTTCTGTTCTATCACATGGAAAAACTCACTAAAAATGCAATTAGCAAAATTTCAACCATAATTGACCCATTTATTTTATGGTTACACAATATATAATTGTTCAATTAAAAAACTTATACCTTTACAGTTATGCAATATATAAAATACATAAACAATTTGTCTTACAGCGATCATTGGAGTGCACAATTAAATTAATTGCTGCATTTCACGGGCAGAACCCAGTGTGGAAATAGCACAGATAATACGTTTCTGACAGAATAATAATTGAATTTTCTTGACTTCTATGCTCGATATCCACTCACTCTTCGATATCCATAACAAAATCTATCAACAACTTAAGTGAATTCTGGAATTGATAAGGCGTATTCAATAACTTTGGTTAAGGTCCGTCATTGACGATATCTATTGTTTTATTATATTCTTGTAATTTGCTTGATGATAATATACATATGTATGTACATATACATATGTAGATAACAGACGGGCTTTTTTATATTATAAAATTTGATTAATCAAATAATGTTTAATAATCACTTCGAGTATAATTTTGGTGAAAGCCTACTCTGAGGGTTATGAAAATTTTATAAATCAACCTAAAAGACCCAGCTACAGACCTTTCTAAAGCTTCCTTTATGCGGAAAGAAAATCCACGAAAAAATTACACAGCAGGATTTCAGTATTAGGATGCTACTCCACATACAGGAAAAAAAAGTTGTAGTGAAGAAGGATAAAAACCTTCGACAAAAAAAAACAAGATTCCTGAAATAACCTTGACAGACCTGCACGCCAATATTTTATCGCACGTATCGTAAGTTTTGCCATCGAATGGTTCTGATACGAGTCGTATAACAAGAAACATCAGGAGAAAATTCCAAGGAGTTGGAAAAGAAAAATTTATGAAACCATAAAAACCCTCCGATTTTTCCAGGTTTCTGTCCTTTATAAATCCAGGAAACACAAAAACTCTCGAGAATTAATGCCTTGCAGTTGTTCTAGCGTCAAATACTTTTAGTACACAGATGGTTTAGCTTCGGAGACTACTTCGGTTTTTTTTTTGCCACTGAATTGTAGCGAAAGAGACTAAAGGACGAAAAGTGCAATAGTCCTCGCTTGCGTTAGTCCTTATGCTACAAGTGGCAGCATTAAACTAAAGCCACACATTCATATCCTTTGGTAAAGAGGAAGAGCCTGGCTAGCAAGGAGACTGGCAGTCTGTATCTGGTCTAAAGTTAGTAGGGGAAAGACCTATTATAACAAATCTAGACTATTATACTGATCTAGAATCATGCGCAAAAGTTTTGTGAATGAAAGGAAAAGCTGTGGTCACTGCCAGAGTCCTCGTAGTTACTACTCGCAGTTGTTTATTTGCCTAGCTTTAAGCACGACTTATTTACATTTTTAGATAATTTCCCTTTCTAAAAGCAAATATTTGGGCATTCACTCCTCAATTACTTTATTCCTTGAAACATACCTCTCAGAAGTATGATGATGTCTTCATGATGTGCTAAGGTGATTTGCCGCAAGTCATATGTTTTGGGTTCCCATCTTATTAGCAGCTCCTGTGAAGTCGTTTGAGGCACCTTCTTGATGAGCAGAGACTCGTAGATACGATATTTCACTAGCTTTCAAGCTTCATTTACAATTAATTGAAGCCCATTACGTTGTTACTTCATTATGAGCTCAGATACGGGCCCATTTGCACGAGTACGAAAGTTATGGAAACTATTCTACCAGAGAATATGGCGTGTAAGCTTGAAAAAGATATTTGAGAAGGGTTGAAGTTTACTTTGACATATACAAATATTTAGGCAAGTCATCGGTTCTTCTATAAACAGTTTGAAGGCTCGGATCCGAAAAATGGTTGTTATTAACATAACATGCCCATCTTATTAAAAGAGTGATTCGTCATGGGTGGCTTCTAGATAAATCGGCAGGAGGATCAACTAAAAATATTTTTTTTATTTCGCATTAAAACTATTAATTTTGCTTTTGTTGGGCTCAAAGAAAGTGTTGGAATGAACGAAGGATGATATGAAGCCTATTTATGCATTTATGTGTAAGCCTTTCATAGAATATGATGAATGTATGGGTTGGGAATTCTTAATTGCCTTATTTGCGACAATTTCTCAACTAACAGTACATTGTCAATTTTCAGCAGCATATAGTCCCGAGCAAAAATTATTTAGTTGGTACATATATTAACTAGTGTTGGGTAGAACACGATTTTAAAATGAGTTTGTAAGAGGTGGCTCTTTTCTTTTTTGAGCCAGTACAGTGTCATACTTCAAATGAGGTAAGGTGCTATTGTAATGTCAAATTGACAAAAACAAGCAAATGAAAAAAAAACAATGAAGAGCTTCTTTTACAATGAAAATTCAATTCGGTCAAAAGGAAGTCATACCAATTGAA
Source organism: Thereva unica (assembly GCA_949987705.1). Taxonomy (NCBI): domain Eukaryota; kingdom Metazoa; phylum Arthropoda; class Insecta; order Diptera; family Therevidae; genus Thereva; species Thereva unica. Next base: position 52,779,538 of record OX465281.1, on the reverse strand, counting down.
TTATTGAAATGCAAAATAGCAGTTGCTGCGCTAACGGAACTACGACTTACCGGATCCGGGACATTGATGGTCGTCCCGCCAAGAATCAACGAAACGATGACGCTTTACTATTCCGGTGGTGAGAGACCAGAGGCCGGCGTCGGGGTTATGGAGGGTCGACGGGCTGCCAGCAGCGTTATCGCATTCCAACCAGGGACGGATTGGCCTCACCTTAGCGGCCCGAGCATTTCGGTAGTGACCGGCCCAAAGGAGCCCGACTTAGGTTTCTTCCCAAAAAATTTGTTGTCTGTAAAGAGGGTTTACGGACGATAGTTTAACGTGACAACGTCATGAAGAAAACATTGATGAAATGATTGCATACTTTTATGAATAAAATTGAATCATTTATATTAAATTATCATTATTTTGTATGGATACAAAAAGGAGTGAAATGAAATATTCATTGTGATTGATAAATTAGCTTTTATTTGCACTAATGAATTCAAATATGTTTATTACTTTAATGAACAGATTATTTACAAGTAACAATGTGTAGTAACAAATTCATTTACAGCTTTTATACATGTCTGATATTTAACTTCTTGCAATCTGTGTTATTCTGTTAAGGATAGGTCGATGATAGGAAAAGTATGAAATGAATGGGAGTGTTTCAAGTGTAATGTGCCTTGAAAAAGTCAAATCGAGGGTTGTTCCTCTCAGCGTTGTTGACTTAGTAACATCTGATGTGCATTCGAGATTGTACATATCCTTCATGAATTTTAGGAATTTATCGTCATTTTTCACGTTTGTGTTGAAGTCGCCACAAAGAAGAATTGGTACAACTTGCATGATCGGATGCACATACTGCCTGTTATGCACGTACGGAAAGAGTGCTTGGTGCAGCAATACACTAATATTTGAGACACTTGCTCCAGGATGAATATACACTGCGCCAAGTACAATTTTAAACGTTGTATCAGCAGTGAAGCATGTAATTTCAGCCAAGCAGACCTCGCTTGTGTTTCTGATGAGACGAGTTGTGTCCGACAATTCAACGTGGAGAACTTTGGCCGTGGATGTTGATGTTAATTTTCGATAGATTGCCACTCCACCAGCTGCGTTTGTATCAGAATCCGATCGATTATTCTGCCTGGTTATAAATTCATAATTATTGATTGGAACTGGATCAAAATTGTCACGCATCCACGTTTCAGTCAATACCAAATAATCCGATCTTGGTATCACGGGATCCGTTTCAATATCGGCGAAGTGCGCAGACAAACTCTGAACATTAAGGTTTGTCACTACAGTTTGCCCAGCGTTGTTACCGTCATCACAAAATTTCACTGCTTTCGAAGTGATTGTTTGAAGGGCGTGTCCACGGAGTCGAATGTATTCGTTACGGACATCTCGCGTAATCTGTAAGTCGTTCCTATCCCGTCCGTGTTTGAAGATAAAAGACGCATCTTTTTCCGTGATGATGTGCAAGCCGTCTATATTCGTTACCCGACTCAGCGCCACGTACACAAACTGTTGTGGTTGATCCGAGGAGTATTTATAAACAATAACAGTAAACGTCCCACCTTGCGACTTGTGAATGGTAATAGCACAAGCAGGAACGCAAGGAAACTGTTTTCGTTTGCATTTCAGTTTTCGTCAGTGTAATGTTCGCTATTTTCTTATACACCGGCACCTACATAGTTAGGAGACAGAGTGTTTGGCTTGCTTTGCTTATTGTTGACAATTTGACAAATTTAATCTAATTAAATATTGACAATTTTAATCACATTTTTAAGATTACTACAATCAAATTTTTAAAATTACTACGGGACATAACGGGACAATGAGTCATCATTTTTCGTGCATGCTGCCGGCGTTCATCGTTTTAATAGACGTTGTCACGTCAAAAAAAATCCAGAACACTCAACCTCCAGCCTGCCGGCGGCCCGACCATAGGCCAATCCGGCCTTGATTCCAACCGATATCCGAGCGTTTGGCGGTTTCAATCATCAGTGGAACGATCAAGACTAGACATGGGCAAAATGACACCTTTTGCTGAGCCAGCATACTCGCGCTCACTCACTTGAATGAGTCAACACACTGAGCAAGGCCCTCTCAACTACAGGCCTTGCTGTAAAACTTGCCACTAACACAACTAAGCGCAAACTTAGTCTAAAATTTTGTTGAGTGAAGTAGGCAAGTGGTGGGATTTTGACATTATGGATGGAATAATTACCATAACAACATTTTTATTTGAAGTTTTTTCGCTTTCAGTTGAATAAATTATGCTAAATTTATTTAAAAAAAAAATCACTGATGGATTTATTTATTAAATAATTTAGAAATACATAAAAATATGGAAATTATTCAAAAAAAAGGTGTAAATACATTTTAAGTATTTTTTTATAAAAAGAGTGATATTTTTTTTTCACCAGCGCCCCGTTTGCCGCTTATTGCGTTTCCAGCTCCTACGACGAGGACGAGGGGTTGGATTTTAGGAGCCGCATTATTGTTAGCATTTCTTTAACTCACTAGACTTATTTAAAAAATGTTTCAAATAAGTGAAATGCTAACAATATAATTTAACAAAATAAATAAATAAAAAATTCAAAATCAACAAAAAAGAAATAAATAATTCATTTTAATATAAAAAAATGCACGTGCAAATATATAACAAAATAAAAATCCATTCAACAAAATAACTTTTTTTCAAATAAATAAATAAAATATTCAATATTAGGCCAGGCAACGAAAAGGTATAGACGGAAATGCTTGGAACACAATTTTTGACTTCGCAACTTTGTTTGGACTAGTTAGGAGGTGAACATATCAAAAGTCCCCGCCCCTAGCCCTTGAGCTTGGGGAAAGAGGGGGGTTTAAAGGACCCATTTTTCGGGTTTTCGCTTATATCTGGGAAACTATGCGTCCTAGCGACATGACCACTATAAATAAAATGAAAGCTAATTAAATTTTCTATAAGTTTGGCTCAGTCGAGTTTTTCGATATCTTGTATATTTTTCGAGATATCTGCTCTTGAAAGTCTGTAATTTTCGAAAAAAAAAAAAAAATGTTTGCTCTTTTTTACCGGATGACTCTTCAACGATGAACCTAAAAAGTAATTCCGTCAAAAGGGTTGTGTCCCTTCAAAAATATATAATACTTTACTATTTTATCTATTTTCCTTCAAATGTTAAAGCAATTGGGTAAGTAAAGGATTTTTGAAGAGCTGTACATTATTTATTTTTTACTACTTACCCTCTGTCTGTGGAAAAAATGTTGCAAGGCCATGCTTTTGCGAGGGTAGTAAGGGGCCACCTGCTTGCAACAGGTTCACTGGCTAAAGTGATTTTGAAAGGCGTCCAGTTGACTGAAGATGAAATGGATTGCATCAAAAACATTACGATGGGTTTTATGAATGAGCCTCCCTCTCTACTTGCATTAAACCAAAACACTCACCTCAAAGCGCTGTCTGAGAAATTTGGAGCCGCCATGGAGCTACTGAGCAGCAAAGGACCTACCGCACAGTTGTGGGTACAGTACTTCAAAATGGTAAGCCTCATGAAGGAATATATACATGCAGAGAGATCCGGGAACTTCAATACCCACCTTGAATGTGTGAGACGCATGATTCCGTACTTCCATGCAGCGGGACACTTCCCATATGCCAAGTCTTGTCACCTCTACATACAAGACATGGAGAAGCTAAACGAAAAACTATCACCCGAAGAATACCACAAATTTGTTAACGACAGCTACTTCACGATGCGCCGATCAGACCGATTTTGGGCCGGAGTCTGGTCGGATATGACAATTGAGACCACCTTAATGCGTTCTTTTTCCAGCCAAGGTGGCATGACTCGTGGTAGGGGAGTCACAAACAGCACTCTCAGCAAATGGGTGGTAGGGAAGAAGATTTAAAGCTGTACATGAAATACGAACTAGCCCCGTTCCCATTAGCTCTATTCAATGAGAGTGGGATGAGGAAATCGACTAAGTCAGCGCTGTACAAACTATTCAACACTACCACCAAGGATGTACGTGTCGCACAGCTAGACATCGTATTTGACGGAGGGCTCCTCCTCCATAAAGTAATTTGGAGAAGAGGTGTCAAGATATCGACAATCTGTGAGAGCTACATCGACTTTATCACAAAGAACTACCACGGAAGGAGATGTACTGTAGTCTTTGACGGCTATTCCTCATCAACCTCAAGCACGAAAGTAGCAGAGCATCAAAGGCGCTATCGACTTAGCAAGTCTGTTGACATCCATTTTACCGAAGACACTGAGATAAACGCCAAACAAGAAGATTTTCTGACGAACAGGTTCAACAAAAGCAGGCTCATCAACATGCTTAAGGTTAAGCTTGAGGACAATGGGATCAGGACCCTTCAAGCAGAAAGTGATGCGGACGTTCTGATCGTAGATACGGCTGTGGAAATGTCGGAAACAACACCTGTCGGCATTGTTGGTGAAGATGTCGACCTCATGGTCCTCTTAATGGCTAAGGCTGATGCGCATAAGGACATTATTTTCATCAAGCCTGGACGTGGGAAGATAAGAGATTCATTCTTCTCATCTCAAGAGCTTCAGCAACAAGGTTTCAAAGACACGCTATTTTTGCACGCCTTTACTGGATGCGACATAACATCTTCTGCATTTCAAAAAAGCAAGGTCGCATTTGCGAAGTTGTGTCTGAAATCTCCAGCGGTCCAGAAAGCAGCAGCAGTCTTTTCAGACCCTTCCTCCACAACCACCCAAGTACAAAAGGCAGGTGAAACCTGTATCTTGAGGTGGTATAGGGCTCCAGCAAAAGAGGTCTCCCTCAATGCCTACAGGTACAAGTCATTCTTGAAATCGGTGGCCACCATCAAGCCTGATATCTCTAGCCTTCCTCCAACCGAAGGCAGTAAAACAGCATTCCCTCCGAACATTCCATCAAGTTCAGCTATGGCTGGGAAATAATCTGCCTCCTCAGATGTATGGGTGGAAGATTGAGAACAACTGTCTGGTCCCAGTGCACAGTGAGTTAGCAGCTGCACCGGAGGATATCCTGAAAGTGATTTTCTGCCGATGTAAGAAAGACTGTGCCAGCGCGAAGTGTGGCTGCAAAAAAGGAAGCCTCAAATGTTCCTCAGCATGCCAAAATTGCCAGGGGAAGTGCCTGAATGGGGTCATTCAAGTTGACTCCGAAGATGAAGAAGACCAGGAGGATCCTCTGAACGTTTCTCAACAGGGGTCCGATGGAGAAGAGATTGGAGAAAAAGAAGATGAAAACGAAGACGAGGATGAAGGTCCTTCCCACCCCAAGATCGCAAGAAATTGACTCAATGGTGCCTACTGTTGTAATGTTTTATGTTAATTCACTTTCCTATTTCAATAAACTTCGTTTTCATTTAATGGTTGTGATTTATAAAACTATCCCAATGGCTTATAGAGTCATCCGGTAAAAAAGAGCAAAAATTTTTTGTTTCGAAAATTACAGACTTTCAAGAGCAGATATCTCGAAAACTATACAAGATATCGAAAAACTTGACTGAGCCAAACTTATAGAAAATTTAATCAGCTTTCATTTTGTTTATGTTGGTCATGTCGCTAGGACGCATATTTTCCCAGATATAAGCGAAAAACCGAAAAATGGGTCCTTTAAACCCCCCTCTTTCCCCAAGCTCAAGGGCTAGGGGCGGGGACTTTTGATATGTTCACCTCCTAACTAGTCCAAACAAAGTTGCGAAGTCAAAAATTGTGTTCCAAGCATTTCCCTCTATACCTTTTTTTGAGCATCGTTGCCTGGGCTATATACATATAATAAATAATAATACAGTAAAATATATAAAAGTAACAAAAAAGAAATAAATAATTCATTTTATATAAATAAAAAGATTAACATGCAAATACATAAAAAAAACAATTCATCAATAAATATCACAGCTTGCCCTGAAAAGATAGTGTAAGGTATACCCTAAATAGTTCGGTTTATAATACACTATTTAAAATTTAATATTTTCCGATTTTGAACCGATACAAATTTGCTCAAAGTGTCATTGTGACCTTGGGTATAATTATTTAATAAAATATTCGCGAACCGACCGCAAATTTTGCTGAAAATAAAAATACTTTTAATACCGCAGGAGCATTCACTATCAAGATCGATAGCATCACAAAAACGGCCTGACCGAATGCTTTTAATAGTTAAAAGGCAAAGAGGGTGTTTTTGTTTTGGAAAAGCAAAAAATGTTTTTTTCAAATCATCGCGCCGTGTAATTTCTTGAAAAATAGCGTACATATGAAATAATAAAACTTGAACCTCTGTTGTTGGAATTGAAAGACCGCCTCTTTGTAAAGAATCGAAATAAAGGTCGTTCGCGTTGCACCCTTTCGCCCTTACGATAATGGACTTACATAATGTGCAAGACAGGCGTTTTGCTTCGGCATGTGAAGCATATCCGGCAACATATATTTTAGTTGAATCATCTAAATTAACATCCGCTAAGTAATTTGAGTTGAAAATATTTTCAAATTCGGAAAAATCAACAACTTTTTCTTGCTCAATATAATTATGACCCCGAAAGCCGTCATAATCCTTAGAAAATATTTTATGGATTCTAATTTTTTTTTCCGATTCTATTAATTCCGTATAAGAAATTCTATAATTATCTCCGGCTAAAGATCGATATAAACGAAATCTTCCCTCAAGGTCGTCAGTTTGAAATTTCCCTAGTAAAAGGTACGAAACCGAAAATTCTTTAAAACAAACTTCAACGACTTTAAGCAATACCTCTGTAGCGGATGAGGCAGCTTTGTAAGTATCGCTACTTAATACACCGTTATTATTTTCTGATTCGTTCCAAAGACGAAGCCATTGGATAAAATCATGTAAAAATTTAATTTGAGGGTCGCCTAATGTGAAATCGCGCAGAGGTTCACAAAATTCGTTCCGTGTGCGAATTCCTTTAAAACAAGTTTTAACGTTTACGATATTCCACCACTTCCTAATTATTTCGCAAAATTCGCCGGTATCACGCGTTTCTGGGGAAGATTTTAAAGCCGCAATGGTGGTATCGTGAAAAATATTATCGACGTATGAAACACTTTGCCTTTCCAAACTACTCGGATGAACAGATTTATAATTTAATTTGAACGCTTGTTTTAGCTCCGATCCCGATTCTTTAGTATAAAGCGAAACGATATCCGAAAAGTTCGCTTTTTTAACTTCGCCCGTTATAAAATCTGGATAAACAAACGTTTTAGAAAAATTATTGACATTTAACCAATTATTCCGGATATTTTTGAAAATATGCACCGTATCAAATTGTAAATAAATTAATGAAGTTTCGAACTTCGGATTTTGAAACGAAAACGAATTTGTAGGACTTAATAAATTAAATAAGCTTTGGTTTGTCCTATTATTATCAGTAATTATGACCAAAACTTGAAAACCGAGTTTTTGCACAAATTCGATTACGTCATTTGTATACGCGAGTAACTCCCGACCAGTTGCATTCAAGACTGGAATAAGTCGAACTATTTCTTTAAAATTACCGAAAACTGACTTTATCATGAAAGATTGCACGGTTCTAGCAGAATCAAGGGATTTATTGTCAGCAAATCCAACAACGCGGCCTGCTTTGTACTGCAAGCTTCTATTTACATAGATTTCGTCGATTAATAACGCTACAATTTTCTCCCGATCTGACAGTTTTTTTATGCTCTCTAGTAAATAGTGCTCATCATTGCCGGTATTTTGGAAATCAGGTGATATATTGAAAGAAGAGGAGATAGATTGAAGATACCTAAGGCATGGAAGGGTCAAAAATTGCCTTAAAAGCGAATACGTTGTCGCGGAGTTAGAGAAAATTAAAAAAGACATAATAATTGTACACGAGTCATACTTCGGACGTTTACATAAAAGAAGTTTTAATTGATTGATAATCAATTGCAACTTTCCTTCGATTTCCGAATTTTCATCGAGATCATTCACTTTGCTTAAACATGAAATAGCTCGGTCAATATAAAACTCCCGAGTTAAAAATTCTACCGACACGTCATACTTGTAATGCGCGACTAAATTTTCTAATTGCGACCATAATCGAAGTTTTAAACTCGCGGGCAGAATCCAGCTTAACGCCCTAGCCGGAACTTCTTCGCTTTTAACTATTACTTTAACATTTAGACTACGATTTATAATAATTCGCAACGAGATATTACAGCCCATGTCCGGATCTGGGCTTGTTTTAAAAAGCACGATAACATCTGTTGCTTTATTTAAGTAAAACCCATTCGTATTTACTCGGCCCTCAATTTCGCTTGATAAATCATCAAATGAGTTGATTTTATCATTTTGCAACAAGGTTTCATTTTGCTCCTCGAGTCTCGCTAAAACCTTATCATGCCGCAAAGGAGCGCTTCTGGTAGGTGCCGGTTCCGGTTTCGTTAAATACGATGGCAAATTTGGAAAAATGGAAGGTATCGCGCCGCGTAAAAGTTTTGGAAGTTTTGGCTTTGGGCCAATAGTGGTTTTAAAAAGGTCGCTATCACGAAAATGCAGAATGCAAACAGAAGAATACTTTGTTGGCTGCCAATCTTTTCGTGGAATAGCCTTTAACCACTCATTTTTAGCGGCATCTTCTTTCTTAAAAGAAAAAGTAGAAACTTTTTTGGAATTCTCCTCATTTTTCTTTTTATCATAATTGGACCTGCATCCAGGTACGCAACAATGACGAGGCATAATTGAAAAAACAAAAACTATAAAATTGCTCGAACTACTTAGGGTATATAAAAGGTTATTAGTTTTACTTACCTACAATATATATCCCAATATCGTTCAGTTGACGTACTTCTTTGATCGCTGGTCTTTTTGCAATTTTTTTTTAATATTATAATATTTTAATTATATTTTTATATCTATATTTAGTTTTTGCACTAGATCAATATTTTGTTTTAATTATTTTCACCTATTATTGAATTTATTCATTTTAAAAATTTTCATATGGAAACCGACGAAATTCCATTTTAATCAATTTGGCGCCTTCACCATAACCTCAAAATTTTTGATTACAATCTGTAAAAATTAATTTTGGCTTATGGTAAAGGCGTTTTACCGCAAACGCACAATTTAATCAATCACTTCCTTTCTTTTTCTATAATAATTATATTCTTATTAGAAATTAACATAAATAATGCATCACAAATTATTTTAACTACACTCACTGCACAACAATATAATTTTTAACTTAACACCAAGCATTTTAACTACACTTTCTCTTTTTAACTTTGCTATAAAAACTTACCACTATTTATCACAATTATTTTACTTTTAAATTATTTTAATTAATTGCCATTAACGTATATATCTTTCATGAGATATAAAAACCGCTCCAATACGCGCACTTTTCACACAAATCTGACAGTTCTTTCAGACTAATTCACACATATGCAAAAATTTATACCGAGGCCTGTAGTTGAGAGGGTTCTGCACTGAGCCATCACAGTGAGCTAACACAAAATACTTACAGCGCAAATTTAGTTTAAAAATCAGAGAGGATAATGAGAATCATAAAGAAAAGGAGTTTTACAGAAGCAGTGTTAGCATATTATATTCGTTCAGAAATAACATTTTTAAAGAAAGTGAGATTTAAATTTATATATTATAATTATTTATTATAAACAAAAATCTCAATTCATATTTAAAAAATAACAAAAACATGAGTAATAACGATTCATAAAAGGGCACTTATTATTTTGTTTCAATTGGGCCTACATTCTCGATAATTCGAAGAGATTGTACTTACAAAAATAAAAAAATTCCAGTTGTGTAAAAGTAAATCAATTATCAATATTGATGTAAAATCAATTTCATGGATTTCTTAGAATCAGAAAAAAAAACACTCTATTTATCTCTTGTCGCATTCAAAAAAAAACCGCAACTGAATGAACACAGTGCACAGAAGAGAGAGCATACTCTCTCCCAAACAGCTCATTTCTCCACAATTTGCAACAAGGCGATAATCAACCCGAAGACGCACAGCGCATATAGTCCATTCAAAACGCAGGGGGGGGGGGTGTTCCAAAATAACACCTTTAAGAAAATCGAACCGTACACGTTTTTTGGGGTCGCTGATCACGAAAATCGAGATCCCGCGGTCCTAAAATTAGGGCGTCACCCCTAAAAATGAAAAAAAAAACACCCCTTTTTAGGGGGTTTTCGCGATTATTTCAGTAATAATGAAAACTAATGCGATGAAATGCACTTTTTTAAATATTTATTTGCGAAGGTGGGTAATTTATACTAAATTAAGGCGAACTTAATGGTAAAGGGTACTCATAAAGGGTTGAAAGTACCCCTAAATCGGCCAAAAATGGGAAAAATTGTAAACATTTTTTTTTTCAAGTTTATGATTCAAATTCGATTGTAGGCGTACTGTCAGGCAAAAATAAATTATTTTCAACCCTTAAGGGGTTAAAACTACCCCTACTATAATAAAAACAACCTTATATATAGATACATATAAAAAAAAGTTGCAAAATTTTTTTTTTCTTTTTGTTTGAAAGGTTCAAAAGGTATTATCAGCAAAAAATTAATTTTTTCAACTCTTAAGGGGTACAACTACCCCCATATTAAAATTGTAATTGAAACATATTTATGGTTTTACATTTAAATTTTATTTTCCATTTGTAATCATTACAACATTTGGAACATTTCACTATAAACCCCTTTGTACAGAGGCTAAACCACCCCTAAAGAGAAAAAAAATAAATAAAAAATATATTGGGAAATATTTCATTTCGTGGAATCTTTAAATAAACTCTGCATTTTTGTAAAAACGACAATCACACAATAATTGCGAAATATGTACCCTAATTTATTTGAGGTACTTCTGAATAATGGGGTGGTCCGTTTTTTTACAATGACATTTAGGCAGGTAAAAACGGAGGCAAAGTAATAAAATTAATATATTGCACCAGAATTTGTTTTTTAGTAAATTTTAATTGCAGTTACTTGGAAGTTGAAGTAATAAACTAATTTAGTGAGGAATGTAATGTGATGTACGATTATGCAAAAAGGAAAACAGAATCGAATTTGAAGCATAAACTTGAAAAAACATTTTTTTTTTACAATTTTTGCCATTGAACAAAGGAGATTGAACAAAGTAGTTGGACAGAAAATAAAATCGGAACAAGAAGCGTACTGGAATAACGTTGCGGTCAACATGGAAGAAGCGGCGTTGAGGCACGAGTACCGGACGCTCAGACAATCTAGTAGTTAGGCGGCAAAGCAGCATCAACAAACGACAACATCAAAAAATCGTTTGGAACTTTCTTGACCTCTCACTATGGCGCTTGCTGCGGTGAAAAGAATTCTTCCACCAGCTGTACAACCATGATCCGACACAATGTCCAGCTCCCGAGCCGTCGATAATCGAGCAGCCAACGAATCAGTTTCTCGATGCCCAACCGATAATTATCGAGGTGTATACGGCAATAAAATCGCAATACGGCAATATAAGCGCCGGGAATAGATCAAATAACAGCCGAGATGATCAAAGCCAGAGGTGATGTCTTATCACAACAACTCCACGTCCTCATAACATACATATGGCACTCGGATCGTGCCCCGTCGGCGTGAAAGAAAGCCATCGTTGTCCCAATTTTGAAGAGAGGCAAGAATTATCGCTGTATTAGCCGAGCAATTATTAGTAGTAACCGGAAAGAACAAGCGGGATTTAGACCACATCGAGGATGCATTGATTAAATTAATATTTGCTCTCCGTCAGCTAATGGAAGAAAGAATTCACTGCGGCAAACGAACATCGTTTTCATCGATTTCAAATCAGCTTTCGATTGCATCTATTGAAACAGCTTGTGGAAAGCCTTGGAAACCGATCACTTGCCATTGAAAATTATTCAACTTCTCCAAGCGTCGTACGTATTTTCAAAAAATCGAAAATCTTAAAATTTTGATAAAATTTGAAATCTTTAAATTGGTCTGGTTCAAAAACTATTTGGCATAGAAAGCTGAAAGTAGCACCAATTTCTTCTGCTTTAATGAGTCTTTAATTTGATATACAACATAGTATTATTAGTAAGAATTCAGTTGCAAGAAGGGTAGAACGCAAAAAATGGTGAAAAATCGTACGAATTAATTAATTAAAAAACCAAATTAAAATATCGGAAAACGGAAACCTTTAGTTTAGCCACTATAGAGAAAATTATATTAAACAAACCTCTGTATTTAGCCGAAAAACATGAATGAAAAGTCGCCTAAGCATAGATATACATATTTGTGAACAACAAAACTAAGTAAAATGCAAATAATTTTAACTTCCATACGAACTTTCATTCCCTATTTCACGCCTTTCAAGCTTTTATTGTGACAAAGGTCTAATCTATCTCTGTTACAAATTTCATCAAGATCGGATCAGTGCTTTAGGCGTTAAAGCGTAACAGAGAGATAGACAGACAGAGTTACTCATTTATAACAGTGATGAGCAAACGCAGGAACGAGACAAGACTAATCTATTCTTGCAAACTTCCCAGTAAAGGAAGTTATTGTAATCGGTCCGAAAATCGAAATCGAAAATTTCGACGTATTTTCATCTTTCAAGGTCCCAGGAGCATTTTAAGCAAAAAATTGGGAGGAAGTATGTGTGTGTGTGCGTACGTATGTGGTCATTTTTTCCTGCACGATATCGCGCGAACCAAAAAAGATATCGACTTCGTTGAGGTGTCGTTCGAAGCGTATTAACCGAAATATGATCTGAAAAGATTTTCATAAAATTCGGTCAAGCCGTTTTTTTGTTTAAGCGGCGTAAGTGATTTTTGTACCTGCACGATATCGCCCGAACCACGAAGGATATTGACTTACTTGAGGTGCCGTTCGAAGCGTATTAGCGACAATATAATCTGAAAAGATTTTTATAATATTCGGTCGAGCGGTTTTTTGGTTTAAATGACATAAGTGATTTTTGTACCTGCATGATATCGCGCGAACTATAAAAGATATCAACTTAGTTGACGTGCCGTTCGAAGAGTATTGACCACAATATGATCTGAAAAGATTTTCATAAAATTCGGTCGAACCGTTTTTTTTGTTTAAACGACGTTTATGATTTTTGTACCTGCACGATACCGCGCGAACTAAAAACTATATCGACTTCATTGAGGTGCCGAAAAAAGAATATTAACGAAGAAATGCTCTGAATTTTCATAATATTCGGTCGGGCCTTTTTGTTTAAATAGAAAAACTTCGGCTAATTGTCAGAAAGGCCTTAAATTGACAAGTTTTGCTAATATCTAATAAACTCGATGGAATGAGACCCGTCCTAAACGAAGTGATCTTTTTTGGGTTCTGCACAGCGATAGCCTTCGAACAAAACATCACTTGTCAAAATCCGACAACCTTTCAAAATCGTGCAAAAATTTCGTTACCCTTTGCAAACAGCGCGAATTTTTCAAACCTTGGATTAGCACTTTTTGACGGGGAATTGTTTTCTACGCGTGATACAGTTTCAGGAAATTGCGGTTTATCCCGGGATTTTCAGTAGTTACCGCAAAATTTGTTCGTTTTGGTCAAGTCTGACAAGTACTTAACAGTTACAGTTTTGCTAATATCTCCGGAAAGCTTTGGAATTTCCAAATGAAGTCATTCGCTTCTCAGTTTGTCAACGGCGCTTCAGCACGCTCAATGCGAATTTGAACACCCGCTTTAGTTCAGCGAACGAAATACGGAGACATGTTTGTTTGCTAACGTTCAGGAAAAACGAATTCTCTAGAAAAATCTTGTGGATTCACTACTATTATAGTTATTTGAACTAGCATCTCTCGGGATTGCTTTGTCATCAGTTCTAGCCAATTTTCCACTAGTGCTAAACGTATAACTATTTTGTAAGAAGTCAGTTTATTCCATCTTCGTTCATCATACTGGGGACCAACTAGTTCTTTTCTTGTTCTTGTTCTTGATCTTGCTAAATGTGCAAGAACAAAACAAGACTGCAAGAACAAGACCATTTTTACTCATCACTAATTTATAATATTAGTAAGGATCTTTTCTTTGGTAAAGCAGTTAATTTTTTTTTCGAAATATTACGTAAACAGAAGCACTCTGGTGATTTTCATAACACCCTAATCTTTCAATCACGTAATATGTAATTATTACCTTCGCTATCAATGTTTTATCTACATATGGATGTTTATCTTTTGATAAATTTAACATTGGCTTTGATTACGTTTGTGTTGCAATTTACCATTATGATAAAGTAAAGAAATCACGCGTATATCATTACTTTTTACATGACTAATAAAAACTTAAGTGTTAAATATCAATGTAAAAAAAATAGATCAGTAAACACGGACGTGATACTGCTGAAAATTAAAATTGTATTTTGAAATCAATGAGGCAATATTTAAAAATACTGCAATAATTCCTGGAATTTTATATGTATGTTGTTACAGAAAAAAAAATGGAAATAATTAATTTTTTTTGCAGTACAAATTAATTTCGCATAATAAGTTAAAAACTAATTAAATCATTAGTTTCTTAAAATTGTCTTCCGAGTAAGTAAATTTTATTAAAATTAATAATAATTCATTCCAGCAAGTTTAGATTTTGGCAGTAAATGATCCCTAAATAACATGTATTAAATTTTTAACTGCCATGTTACGACGTTTTTCATTCGGAATTTGTAAATTTTTTAAATAATCATTAGAGCGCCAGAAAAATACACCTCCCTCTAGCAATAAATGATTAAATGAAAACAAGTGATTTGAGCGGAGCTAAATGAAGCTTTTGTCAAGCTTTTAAGAATTTTTAAGGGCTTTGCACTCCAGCATGCGCCAAATGTCACGTAGTTTGAAAACATATATACCCCAAAATAAACAAAATATAAAACTTTGAGAGTTATTTATGGGCAGTCGGAAGAAGAAATATAAAAACTCAATTTTTTGCTAATTAATATAGGCAAATAATAGTGCAAAATACAGAAAAAAAGGTACAAAAAGCCTTCAAAAATGTGTTAAGAAAATGAAAAATTCATTTCGGTTCTTTATTTTCGGTAAGTATATGTTTATGAAGATAGGTTGATAGATCACTGAGACCAACGGTGGGCGACCCCCGGCCTGTCGATAGTTTCTCTCCGGCCCGCGAAAGTTTCTATCCGGCCCGCGAGAACTTTAGAAGAAATTATAACTAAATATTTTTTGGCGTAATTTGGCATAATTAAACGCACATAGCAGCATGTACATATGTTCATAATTTAGTACCTACTAATATTGAACTGGCATTCATTGCGTCTTTTTGAATCTCGGGATTTCGAAGTGCCATTTGACATTTTCTTCACTCATTTCTCCTGAAACTCACAAAAAAAATTGTTCTCTTCTAGAATACTTAAAAGTCCTTGCCACTTCCACTATCGCTCGGTGTTCCTCCTTCGTGCCCCCGTTTTGCTCACCGAGTATGGCGCCCTAAACCTCTACGTAGTCAATTTAATTCTCAAGCTGACTTCCACGGCGCGTGTTTTTAGAAACACGGACGGAGCATCATAGGACGCGTGTCTTCTGTGGAAGCGCACAGGTAAGTCTGTAGCGGTGCGTAGGATGTGCCGCGAGTCGGCAACTAACAGGAGCGAGCACGAACAGTGGAGAGAACGAACGAGTTTATTTTTAATTTCTTCCTTAATTTCTTAATTCTAAATAATACCACTAAAGCCGCAGCTGCGGCGATACGCTCCGTTTCACTTTGCATTTTGGAATGACAAAATGGCTTCGAGTCTCCAAGACCCACACAGGCCGATACGCACCGTTGTAAAAGGCCTGGTGCGGCGCGTGATTATCCGTGGACGTCGCGTCGGCCGTGCGTGATAATCCAGATGTTTTTTAATTTAGTCGTTGTCGAGCATTCCACCATTATCACTTAATAACTCCTTTATGGGATGACTGAGAGTTGTGCCTTGTTCCATTATCTCGAAAACAACTTACTTACTTTTTAGTGAATGGACTCAGCAAAAGGTCTTCGCACATCCTATTTCCGAACTCATATAACATCTCAGAGTTCAAACGCAAGGATTAGTGGTATAAAGGGTGATCCCTGAGCTTGATCAAGCAACATAAAAAAAGGACAAAACTATATAGAAACTTTTTGTGTTTAGGACCGAGTGGTGGATAATGTAATTTATCACATTAAAGATCTTTCATTTCAAATTACAGGTCATAAGAAGATGTCAATTACCTACTACGGCCCGTGGAAAAAACGTAAAGTTTATTTTGGCCTATGTTATAAGTTGCCCACCCTTGACTTAGGCCCCTATTGCGAGTGTCGATACCTAATCGACAAGCGACATTTATCCATTAACGACTGTCGATTATTTAGTTTAATATTGCGAATGTCGATTATAATCGAAAATTGTCGATTTGACAGTCGACTTTAATCGATTGCTTTTTTGCTCGCGACAAAATTTGCCATAAATTTTAATAACTAAAAACTGCTCAATATTATTTTTGAATCAAGTAGTCCAAATATTTGTCGATTGGGACCTTAACTGCAGAAACAGAATGTGTCGCTTGTCTCTGCCGCGGTCGCTGTCGCCGTCGCCATGAAATATTAAAACGATTCCAGCCCTATTACATGAACAGAATTTGTCGCTGTCGCTAACCCTGCCGCAGTCGCGGTAGCCAGGTTTTCGGAAATTTGAAAATTTACGGGCGACAAATGACAGCTCGTAAGAATTCTGGAGGCCTACTATGTATTCTGATCTGAAAGTGATTTCATATGAATTCAGAAATTCCGAACTATGTATTCTATATGGGGTTCGGAAAAAATCACACAAAACAAAATACCAAAACAAGCACTCCGAACAAAAATTACGGCTTGAATGCTGCACCTTGCTACATCATTCTGTTCATCAAAGCGACAAGCAAAGCGACAGCAATGGCGACAGCGACGGCGGCAGCGTCAGGGCAGCGACAAGCGACACATTCTGTTCCTGTAGTAAAAACTCGTTTGAAAACCACCCTTTTTCCAATTTTTTGCATTAAAAGCTCTTGTTTTGAGTTTTCTTTGTAAGCTTTTTTCTTAAAAACAAAAAAAATGCGATTTTTCAACACTATAATTAAGAGAAAAATCGTATGAATATATTTCGAATAAAATCGGACCTGTAGAGTAGGTGAAAAACAAATTAATAAAACTGTCGAAGAACGATTTTCAAGAAAAATCAAAAAACTGGAAAAAGGGTGGTTTTCAAACGGGGTTTTAAAGTGTTAAATCAAACCTTACATTTCACAAAAATGGGGCTGTAGAGCAACCTTTT
Organism: Thereva unica; assembly: GCA_949987705.1. Classification (NCBI taxonomy): domain Eukaryota; kingdom Metazoa; phylum Arthropoda; class Insecta; order Diptera; family Therevidae; genus Thereva; species Thereva unica. The sequence continues at coordinate 52,762,260 of OX465281.1, read as the reverse complement.
GCGAGCCAAATGGTCAATCAAAAAACTTCTAGGGCCATTGTGGGCCTTGTTCAATTTTTTTTTATGAAACAAGTGTTTTTACATTTTTGAGATTTACTCGAAAAGTTACCATTATTTTTCCATGAAATATTTATTGTAGGTAGGCACCATCAGAAGCCACAATTTAATTCTTGACACAAGGTTCTACGATAATCACACTCCCTATAATTAAATGTCAAAAAATGGCAATTTTTAACGGTTTTTGAATTTTTCTGCAAAAACCTGTTGACCGATTTCAATGGTCCAAAACTCATATTTTTCGTTTTTTTAAACACTATTATGTACTATTTTTTGTTTTCCAAAACAAAATTTATTTCGTACCTAAATCGCGAAAAAAACTTGTTTTCGCTACTTTAAGATTTTACCACCTGTTCCTCTGGACCAATTTTATCCAAAACACATTCTTTGAAATCCTACGATTTTTCTCTTAATTATAGCGTCAAGAAATCGCAGGGTAGATTTATTTCAACTTTTAAATATTTTTCTGCTATCTCTCCTGGACTACTAACAGAAGGCACTGCATCAAGTAAAATTTAATTTAAATTGATTTCATTATCAGGACCTGAATTTTGAAAAAGCAAATCTGCAATGTGTAAATATTTTTCCGGAATCGACTTCGATGTTGTATGGCATTTTGAAGGCGAATCGACGGAATGCAACCGGTTTTCTTATTACCAAAGGTTTGCGGTCCGTTTGTACTTTAATAACTCTTCCATAAAATTTATATTTAATATAATCGTGGCACTTTCGATATGCAAAAATTATGCCTAGAAACCCGTTTTCGATTTGAGCATAGTTACCCTCGGTGTCTGTTAAGCTGCTCCAAGCATTCCGTTTTTTGAGGCATCTGTCTGTAGAACTGTAGGTGTTTCAGGATCAAATGTTTGCAAAGAACCTATTGCTTGAATTGAATTTTTAATAAAATCTAATTCTTTGATGATTTTCTGACCGTATCTCTTCGCACAAGTTCTCTTAATGGTTAGAAAAACTCGGCTAAATTTGAGATAAAAGGCTTCAAGAAGTTAATAGTATCTAGGATCTTTTGCAGTTCTGTTCTGTTATTGGGATGCTTGATAGGCTTAGTTACTGCAACCCATGCCGGGTCAGCAGTAATACCTTTAGAAGAAAACAGATGACCGAAATACTTAACTTGTTCGACACGGTACTGAAGTTTTACCGGATTGAACATTATGTTTAACTCCTCAGCTTGCTTGATTACTCTTTTTAGATTTTCGTAATGAGCATTGACCGTCTTCCTCCTTCAATAATGTCATCTATGTATATAAAAGTTCCAGGCATACATATTACCAAAATATTTTGAATTTAAACTTTGGAATTTCTATTTTGATACCAAAGGGTAGAACATCAAAATGATAACAAACTAATTTAGTGCTGAATGTCGTTAATTTCTTCGATTCTTCTGTAAGTACCACCTGCCAAAACCCTTCCTCACAGTAAAAAGTTCATGTTCCTCATCGCGTACCTGAAATCCTCCAATTTTGGAATCAGAAAATGCTCTTCCTTAAAAAATAAAAATAGGTTTAGATCCCACGTATCTAAACAGATTTGCACCGATTTTTTCGTGGAGCCAATTGCTAGGTGCTTGTATTTTTGATACAATATTTCTTTATTCTATCTCTACTAGTGCCTGTTTTATCCCTAATGCCTGTGGGAATTCTTCGTGGAGGCTTGCTAACCGGAATTGCTCCTTCTTTCAAAACCAATGTACATTTTTCCGGAAATCGGCCATAAAAACTTCTTTATTTTGTTCTCTGAATTTTCGCGCTTTTCCTACTTCAATCGAATGTACCCGTTGAACCAAACCGAATTGTCGGCAAGCTGCTAAGCCTAATAATGGTCTTGAACCGCACTCAACTATAGCAAAATCCAAGTCAAAATTATTCCCTTTGTACTTGGTTTAGCAAGTGGTTATCCCTCCACTCTTTAATCTTGAATCCGCCATATGTAACCCACTTAAGTTTGGTTGTAGCCTTATTTTGTAAAATATATCTATCGGTAAAGTGTTGACTTGTGACGCCAAATCTAATTGAAACTCCACTTTTAAATGTTCGACTTGGAGCCTTTCAGTCCACCAGAAAGAATCTTCTGAATTTAGAGCATTTATAACATCAATTTTTTCCGAATCTCCAAGTAGTTCTAGTCACTGGTATCAAAAACCAAGATAATATGCGAGATAGGAATTGACAATCTCAAGAATCATTGGAATAATTGGATTAAATGTAAATAAAATCATCTTCCGCCCAATGTTTTATTGTTTTTGTCCCGAAATCCCGAAAATATTTAAATTTTCGGATAGTATTCCACTAAATAAGTATATTCATGTATATTCTTTATATTCGAGTTCGAATAGCGAAGAAAAATAAAAGTGGATATCGAAAGCCATTTTTGGAGGGAATACATAAATATTCGTGGATTGTATCCATAAATAGTTTTAAACACGTTAAAGTAAAGCAAGCGCCCATTTTCAAGCTAAGGGAAATTATACTCGTATGGATGTACTCCAGGGGACATATTTTTGCTCTTTTATCTTCGAATATAAAACAGTCTTTTAGAAGATTTATGTCATGGCAAGTTTGTGTCAACATAAACCCACAAGCAAATTCGCGCGAAACTGATTCAAGCTAACATGTGAATAACAAGTTGAAAATAGGAGAATCCAATGCTAGAAAAAATCAATTTGCAATCCCAATAAAGACTTCCGGAACATAGGAAATAGGATAACATTGACATTACACAGTTCTCTTGTGAGTTATGCACGTAACAATAAACGTTCTTGGCACAAAATGATTCCTGTAACAACCACAAGCCGTCACAGAAAATTCAATCGTAATGGAAAATCAATAGCACTCCGAGGACATAAAAACGTGGTGCTGACTATGAATCCCTTCAATCGCATATGAATTGGATAAGGATGACTCTTCACCAACTAGTCCTGACGTTCGGGGAGACCGGTCAGGATAATTTGCTTGAAAATGGGTTCAAATGCTTTCGGGAATCTTTCTTTATTCACTAAAAGTTCGACGGTACATTATAACTGGCTGCATTCACCGTCTGGTGGCTTCTCCTTTTATATCATTCCATCCAAGTCAGACTTTATTTGAAGTAGCCGAGTCTCATGGCGAATTTTCAGAGAGAACAGAGTCTATGTACGTGCAAGGCATCTGTAAGATCCTTTTGTACTAATGTGCCGTTTTATTGGTAATCGTTACGCCGGAACAGGAATATGCTCACATTTTGATTTTTATGTGGCCCTATGCATACGAAACTGGAAGCGCTTTGCATGCCAATGATTGCAGTACCCTGACTGGTGATGCTAATATATTATTTTGTACAATGGCAATTACATAGATTCTAACAATTTTATTATAAGTAACAACAGTACAAAATTCCCGAAATTGCACATGTGAATGTCCTTATGAGTCACTTTCTGCCGAACTTTGATGCAGTGAAACAGAGTGAAGTATGACATCAGAGCTATGAATTTTTGGAACGAAGTTCCTTAACGCGACTTGTGGGAAGAGTGATGAAAAAATGGAAGCAGATTCATCTAGAATCAAATTGGAAGTGCTTCCTGGTCGCGCTTCAGAAGCATTTTGGAAGATTTTCCTATGGCTACAAATAAGTTTTTTTAAAACTTTGTTGGTAAATATTCTGTTTCGGAATATACATATGAAAGTGAACTTTTTTTAAAAAAAATTCCATTTAGTGTTGTGCGGACAGTAAGAGAAGTCGATAGCAATTAATTACGGTGATGTGGTTTATAGTAATTGTGATTTCATAATTATCATTTTGATTAGTCCAGTGAAAAAAGGGGTGTCGGTTATTCCAAAACCGTTTAGATAAGGATAATCTTGAAAATATTAAATATTAAGTGTAACTCCTTTTTTACGAAGCCTTCCTTATATTATGTAAGAAAGTGTTGACATTTTCTATCATTATTTCTCAAAAACGAAAAGTGAAAACTTCTTTCTTTTTTCCAAAGAAACAAAAATGAAAGCTTTGCTGCTTGTAAAACTTAAAACTTCAAAATAGCTTCCCAGGAAGCTTATTAGAAGAAAATCGAACAAACTTTTCTTCCTAATGGCATGCTGGCACTTCCAAGCGGCCTAAGCATAGCTTGTTCATGCATCTATTTCCTCTATCCAGTGGGATTGTCGGTATGCTGTGTGTATGAGCGCTAATAGCGATCCCAGTAGGCAACTTACGAGTTCACGAAATCAGAATGCAGTATTTCTTTGTAGAAATTGGAAGCACTGTGAACCGATAGCTATGGGAAGAAATGGTACTGCAAATTGTCATGCATGAAGGCCTCCCTACATGGTCAAATTGGATGTACATCGAAGTGCGGATATACAACTGTGAGCTGGTCTGTGAGCCGGTCAGCCCATCAAAACTCGTTGCGGGCACGGTTTTGATGAAAATGTGGATTTAGATACAATTTGACCGTGTATGTTAGCCTTAACGAAAATGTACACTTTTGAGGCTAGATTCTTTTGCTTTCTCATTGAAATAAATGGTAATGCAAAAGGTAATGCATATGCCTTCACACTGGAATGAATTTTATTGCAAAACGTTGTCATTACGCCTTCGACCCTAGGACCTCGCAATGTTAAACGAAGATATGTTTCGATCCAGAAAGTAAATTCGAATGTACGAACTCGATTCTGAGGTTTCTATTCCATGCTGGGAAACAGCCTCGGCAGCCTACAAACAACCAGCCGAGTGCGTTGCGTGTGTGAGTGCAAGTTTCGACATTCGAGCAGTCAAACACAGGGCCGTCTTTAAGGCAGGGCACACCGGGCCCGGGCCCAGGGCCTCCTGCTAAAGAGGGGCATCTTCGTAGAAAATCGTTAAGATTTTTATATTTTTTTTTTAAAAAGGTTACTTTACTGTCAAAACATAGTTTTTGAAAAAAAAAAAGTCATAGAAAATGGGTCTTATTTGGACAAGTCCAATTTTTCTCATTTTTGCAACAGAACATAAAATTCTTTCCGCTATAATGAAAGTAAACCTCTGATATATATAAAGTAGTGCTGCAAAAAATTCCCCATCCAATAAGCCCAAGATCAGTATCGTATGTACTACAATTATTGTAAAAGTTATAGCGATTTGTTTGAAAGTGTTATTAAAAAAATAATAATTTAGTACACAATATAATTGTTAATAATGGTGGGGGTAGGGTTTGATCCAAATATATAATTGGGAAAATAGTAATATATAATAGTAAAAAACTCAATTTCTCAAATACCCCATCACGAAAATGGACGTTTTTGGTGTCAAAATGTTCGGGAGAAGTCACTCTAACACCTCGATCAAAAATCTCGATGGGATTTTAAGGATTTCGAAAGTTATGAGTATTTGTTTATAATCATTAATTTTACGATATTTATTGAACGCTTTGACCTAGATTTTTTTCGAAACGTCATCAATTTTCACCACAACTTGTATAAAGGGTTTTTTCAAAAAAATGAACCTTTTTCCATGAAATGAATTTTGGTCCGCCATCTTGGCTGCCATTTTGAATGTAAAAAAACTTACCGTTTAGAATAGTGAACGGAGAAAAAGTTCAAGATGTACAAAAAGTGAAAATTCAGATAGTACTTATTTTGAAGAAAAATCATAATGATCAATGTTAGAGTGCTTTTTAAAAAATTTCAAGATATTATGTCTCCTTAAGTGGGCCTCCACTCTAAGTGGCCCAGGGCCTTCAAGCAATGAAAGACAGCCCTGGTCAAACAAACGAGCAGGCGGGTACGCAGACGGGTGTGAAACTCTCTGTCTTGCTCACTCTCTTTGTCTCTTTTTAAACGCTTTATACTAGCTTCACCTGTATCTTGTATGTAAACAATTCTTCCAACTTGATTTTGACCCACTGACCCAAAATCAAAGATCGCAACTCCAAGATGGCGGCTCCAAAATGGCGGCTCAAAATGGCGTTGTTATTGTGTACCCTGACCCACTGGCATGGGTACGAAATGGAAGGGCATGACAAGTAGAATAAAATTAGTTGTCTGCCGTCATTCCAAAGCAAGATTTTATTGGGACTGATAATTTGGACTCCTTGCCCTGCTCTATTCCACTCGCTTTTTCCCCTTGTAGTAGACACATAATTACCAAAACGTGATCACTCACTCAATAAGCATTTCATTAAGCTAAAATTCAGCGGTGTGCCTTATATTATGTAATATATTTTAAGGGTCTTTTTGTGGATCAGTGTTACTTGGCTCGTACCCTATAGCATTCGCCTGGTGGCGTGTACGGCTGGTCGGTGGAGGCTAAATAATCGAGGAGCAACTATGCTACTTTCTGGAGTTCGCATAACGCGTAAAATTTTGTATTTAGGAAATAGTCATATTTTATACGGTCCCAATTTACACACAGATCTCCAGCGGGCGGTTGCCTGAAAGTCTTTGCCTTCAGGCCAAGTATCATCATACACTCACCGGCCGCCAACTGTATGTGTCTATGGCCATTAATACACGAGGGATCATGGTTCCGGAGCAGAAGCTTTTTTTTTTTGGACAAGGAAGCGTGCGGGGACTTAAGTGGAGACGAAACTCTCGTGAACTTCGGTGGAGCTCCTTTTGTGTTCCTACTTTTGATCTGCGAACACGGAAAGCACACGCTCACACAAATAAGAAATTAATACGTTGCCATGGGGTTAATAATAATAAACTTTCTAACTTATAAAATTATAAGTAATGAACTTACATATTTAATTAAACACCAGATCAGAGAAAAAATATTTGACATTTCACTAATCAAACAATCATTGCGTAGCAGCATAAACGCTCCTTCCTTTGCTTTTGCTCCGTGTTTTTCGCTCCGATCCGACTATCGGATCCGGCTATCGTATTCTTCTATCGGCTCAGAGCGAATACCTGACCCGATGATCGCAGGAAAGCGCTTTTATTACAGACCTCGAAACTCGGGAGCCGCTAATCGGATTTAAAAGCAACTAATCAGATTGTTTAAGCTAATTTTGCACTCTGAATGGACTGGTGGGTCAGACCGAAGACTTGAACCTATAATCGAAGGAGAGCCTGATAGAGTGAAAACTTTTTTTATCATTCTAATCAAAGAGCCTCAAAGACTTCTACCTAAACATCTAAGTTTACCTAAGTGAATCGTGTTCGTACTATAGACAACCCTTTTTGGTCAGATTTTCGTGGATAGCGTTACCGTATACGACATATTTTAGGCTCCTTTTTCAATCGGTCATACAGTTATTTTATTGACAGAGACGGACAAGCCGTTATGGGGTGGGTATAGCTCGATACTAAAGGATTGCGTATTGATTATATAGTAGACAGAAATAATCGAACACTGCTGCCACTGCAAGATGTTGTTTTTTCAATAGACGGGATTACTATTAATTGATTCACAATTACAAATTTTCAGGACTATCTGTATGGTGTTAGGAATATGTTTGAGGTACTCTGTATGGGGCTAGGAGACATTATTTCCTACTTTTTAGTTCGTTAAAAAACGTGCTATATTAAAAAGTTTTTTTTTATCTAAATAATTATTTTTTGCTTTTTAGTCTTGTATGTAACATTTTGCAGGACAAACAGACAGACAAGAAAGCGAACTAATAAAAACGTTTTAAAATAGCCAAATTTATCAAAATCTACCTTTTATTGTAAAAAATTGTTTTTCACGGTTTTTAGCCTTGCCTTTTGGCGCCTAGAGCGACCGCTCTACTCGCTCTACCCTAGGGCCGGCGCTGGTGTCGGCTGACCTTGTATGAAAGGCCACTGCCTACCGCCGGCCATTAAATGAGCGGAGGTTTTACTTAACGTGAACAACAATATTAATATGTTTAGCGTGAGTATTACTTAGTAAAGATGTCCTTAAAATGAGTCTTTTTAATCTCATGTGACCGCTTAGCTATGTTTCCTTTTGCTTGCGTCGGTTACATGTATTACAATTTGAATGTTTTTAACTTTCATATTTTATGTTTGCATGCTTAGTTGGTAGCCTCATCTCAGCGCTTGATTGTGCTGAGTAGGTAAATTTTTCTAAGCCCAACTGATAAGTGCGCCTTCTGTGTTAGAGGGGTTTACTCTATTACTATGTATTAATGGAAATTATTGAAAATATTCCGATTTGTCTTTCATATTTTGTTGATGCACAATAGAAAACCTTCATCTAGAACATTCGGTAAGGAGTAAGTTCAAATTGAAATTCGTAAGTCAACTAAATTATCACATTTTGCACCAAGTACTTCCCGCATGAATTACATAAGCAATGCACACTGAAACTGTCTTTATCACAAGAGTTATTTGTTTGCTATTGGCAGATAGCTGTGGATGAATCTTAGATTTTTTTATCAAGTAGTTTAAACAGTTTGTTAAGTCATAATTTGTGCAAATATCTATAATATAAAAATGAATCGCTAAATGTGTTGCTAAGCGCAAAACTCGAGAACGGCTGGACCTATTGGACTAATTTTTTTTTCGAATATTCGTTGAAGTACGAGGATGGTTCTTACGGAGAGAAAAATTTAAAAAATTGCCTGAAAAAAACAAAAAAATGGTAATTTTAGGAATTTTCACTTCATTTTAGTTTCAATAGCTTCATGGCCTACCTATTGTTTGACAAATGTAAAATTGTCATTAAATTGAATCATTACATTTAATGAAAATTTCAAATTTACGCAGCTGTCAAACAATAGGTAGGCCATGACGCTATTGAAACTAAAATGATCCACAGCGGCCGTCTCAAGAGGGCGGTGTACCACTTTCTTCACAACCACCTCGACATGGGTATCAAATGAAAGGGTATGATATGTAGAATACAATAAACAATGTAGTATACAAAATATATCTTTAGATCCATGGCGGCCGTCTCAAGAGGCCGGATTACCACTTTCTTCACAACCACCTCAACATGGGTATCAAATGAAAGGGTATGTAAAGGAGAATACAATAAGCAATGTAGTATACAAAATATATCTTTCGATCCATGGCGGCCGTCTCAAGAGGGCGGGGTACCACTTTCTTCACAACCACCTCGACATGGGTATCAAATGAAAGGGTATGATAAGTAGAATACAATAAGCAATGTAGTATACAAAATATATCTTTAGATCCATGGCGGCCGTCTCAAGAGGCCGAATTACCACTTTCTTCACAACCACCTCGACATGGGTATCAAATGAAAGGGTATGATAAGTAGAATACAATAAGCAATGTAGTATACAAAATATATCTTTAGATCCATGGCGGCCGTCTCAAGAGGCCGGATTACCACTTTCTTCACAACCACCTCAACATGGGTATCAAATAAAAGGGTATGTTAAGTAGAATATAATAAGCAATGTAGTATACAAAATATATCTTTCGATCCATGGCGGCCGTCTCAAGAGGGCGGGGTACCACTTTCTTCACAACCACCTCGACATGGGTATCAAATGAAAGGGTATGATAAGTAGAATACAATAAGCAATGTAGTATACAAAGTATATCTTTAGATCCATGGCGGCCGTCTCAAGAGGCCGGATTACCACTTTCTTCACAACCACCTCAACATGGGTATCAAATGAAAGGGTATGTTAAGGAGAATACAATAAGCAATGTAGTATACAAAATATATCTTTAGATCCATGGCGGCCGTCTCAAGAGGGCGGGGTACCACTTTCTTCACAACCACCTCGACATGGGTATCAAATGGAAGGGTATGATAAGTAGAATACAATAAGCAATGTAGTATACAAAATATATCTTTAGATCCATGGCGGCCGTCTCAAGAGGCCGAATTACCACTTTCTTCACAACCACCTCGACATGGGTATCAAATGAAAGGGTATGTTAAGGAGAATACAATAAGCAATGTAGTATACAAAATATATCTTTAGATCCATGGCGGCCGTCTCAAGAGGGCGGGGTACCACTTTCTTCACAACCACCTCGACATGGGTATCAAATGGAAGGGTATGATAAGTAGGATACAATAAGCAATGTAGTATACAAAATATATCTTTAGATCCATGGCGGCCGTCTCAAGAGGCCGAATTACCACTTTCTTCACAACCACCTCGACATGGGTATCAAATGAAAGGGTATGTTAAGTAGAATATAATAAGCAATGTAGTATACAAAATATATCTTTCGATCCATGGCGGCCGTCTCAAGAGGGCGGGGTACCACTTTCTTCACAACCATCTCGACATGGGTATCAAATGAAAGGGTATGATAAGTAGAATACAATAAGCAATGTAGTATACAAAATATATCTTTAGATCCATGGCGGCCGTCTCAAGAGGCCGAATTACCACTTTCTTCACAACCACCTCGACATGGGTATCAAATGGAAGGGTATGATTAGTAGAATACAATAAGCAATGTAGTAGACTCAATATACCGATTCATGGCGGCCGACGCAAGACCCATGTTCTTTGAGGCATTTCATCTGTGTAAAATTCATATCTCGAAAAATATTAAGTCAATGGATGGTTTTTATTGTTTACTATTGACTTATGGGTGCAGCGTAGGCGCACCGGGTCCCAGCTAGTAAGAAAATAAAATTGATAAAAAGACGGATGATTAAAGTATGGTCATATAATTAATATAATGATCAATGTTCTGAATAATCCAGTATTACGGCCTTTTTATAAGGTTTTTATCAGGCCACTGTCCGGGATAAATCTTACAATGAAATTTCCGGCGAATTCTAATAAAAGGAACATAATGCTCGCCATAAGCCGTGGGCTATAGAGGAAGAGCCAGCGATGTTTTTTTGGGTTGTCATTTCATTAGTTATGAAAATTTCCACACTGAATCTTATACACCTGCTGAACAATAAAAGCTACTTCTGGCAGCCCCCAGTGGCCGGAATGGAGTACTCTAAAATTACAAAGGGGGTAGGAAATAAAGTTCAATTTTGTTATAGTATTAGTCATGAATTTTCATGAAATTATTTTTGATGGTATTCTCTATTTATAAAAATTATTGCTAAAACATTTCCCCCTCACCAAAGTGCCGCCAGAACGCTGTAAATATTCATTTAACAAAACGATATTTTTGTTATTTCATGTCGACAGAGTCAGACTAAATGTTAACTCACGAAACTTTTTCTAAAAATATAGTTTTTCGTGAGTAGAATATGTTAAAAAAAGTTTCGGAAAATTGGTTGTACGCTACCCCTAAAAACAACCCCCTAAAAATTTGGTTTTTGGCTAATATCTCTTAAACGGAAAGTCCTATCCTAAAATATTGTTTACAAAGTTTGTAGATCATGCGATTATCTACAAAAAATGATACCATACAATTTCCCGTACGAATCGCCGTTCATGAGATATCGTCGTTTTAAAGATTTAAAATACTCATCCCTTATTTCGCAACTTGTATAAGTCATCAGACGTTCAATAAATCCTCTATTGCACTACATGGCTAATATTTTCAGGGATGATTCCAGGATGGTTTTGAAGAGACAAATTGTTCTAGAGAGCGGGCTTGGTCTACTATGAAAGCTTTTAGTTGTCAAAAAATAGACACCGTAGATGTATCTACATAGGAACGAACAAAATGAGTCTACCTTCGAAGTGACCATAACCACAACCATATCATGTAAATAACCATATCAACTTAGAAAAACATAATTATTTTGAAATCACAGGCAGACACTTCAGTTATATTTATATAGATTTCAGGTTACCCAAGACAAATATATTAGTATGACCTAGTGTCTTATTGGCATTGAGTTAGGAAATATTTATACCTCAACTATAAAGGGGTATCATTAGGTATACCTCTGACATAAGTAAGTTGGGCTGGTAACAGTAAAGACACATCTATCGATTGGCGGAGGTGAGAATCGATGATTCTTTCCAGAATATTGAGCATGAAGAATGCTAGAGGACCTTCTCCTATGTGATAATATATTAGTAGCTCTAGGAAGTCTCCATTTTCATCCTTTGGTAGGTGAAAAGCTACTCAATCCAATCTTCAGGACTTTATCCCGACACGCTCATGCATGCCGATTATGTGGAGCTCGAGCCCTAACTAAAAAGACCTAAAAGAACACTACCCTTTTTAGCGTCGCGTCGCGAAGATGGATCAGCTTTTATCCGACCCTTAACAGGCTTGTCCCACTTCACTTGCCATTTTCTTACGAACTCACAGTGCGCCATCGATAGCTACGCTTTTACTCCCAGATCGCTTCGTTCGCACAACGACCTAATGCCATTTGGCAACCTATTGCAACTGCCTACTTTTGTAGCCCGAACACATCATTATAATCAACGCCTCAACCATTTTGTTCCATCTCGTCGAGTTGGAAGCAATGCGTAGCAGTGATCTCTCTCTCTATCTCTCAATGGCAGATCTTTCCATATCCACCACTGCATCTTCGTTGAACTTACCTTCTTATGTAACTCAGGGGACATATCGGTCTAAAGAGACTTGTTCGGTTTTGGAAAAAGCACGAGTTTTTTATGTTTCCATTGCTCTGGGGAAAAACCCCTCTTAGGCACGCTTTGAGGATGACTACCCTTTTTGTGGCCTCCAAAATATCTTCCGCGTTTAACACGTGTGCAGCCTCTGGGTCCACCTTCTCAAGTGCTCGAACTTACTTCTGGCCTTGTTTATCGTCGTTCATCGTTTCTCGCTCCTTTGTGTCTGTTAAGGAGCTCATAAAAGTCTGGAAGATTCCGATTTCTCTGACTTCTTCTACTCGTTTTCAGGCCATCCGGCACTTCTCGATATCTGGATTCAAAAGACTGGTCAGCGTCGACGGATGTCAGCGCACTATCTCATGGAGGCGTGACATTCCTTCACCAACTCGGTAATCTGCACTATCCCTTCTCCGGCACAACCTGCCGAAAGCGCGGCATCGGACACTTCTGCGTCGAGTATTTAAAGACTGTTTTTGAGTCGTTTAGCAGCTATCTCTTTTAATATCTATGCGCTGATGCAACTGGAAGGTGCTCGTCTAGTGCCAGACTTGTTGTAACATAACATTTATGTAGACGTGTATTCCGTTCGCCATGACTCGGCTTCCCAAGTCCATATCGCTATCTATACGCGTGCTGGTTTATATACTTTTCCCATCTATGTAAATGTGAGGTCATTTCTGCGTCGCAGATCCTGCGCCACTTGAGAATAGTTCAGGTTTACTGGCGTCTTGGACACCCTTGTGATTTTGTCCCCTACATACGATGCATTTCGGATGCATTTAGGCGATATGTCGCCTACCCCCATCTCCAGCGTAGCTCCGTCTGCGAATTTGTCCTAGGCCCTGTGATGGAAGTCGTTTGAGTTGAAGAAAGTGACGTTTCAGTCGAGTTATGGCTTTCAGCACAGTGGCATGGAGTGAGTGCTAAGTTGAGTTTCGGCCCCAGTATATTATTTCGCCCCAGGGGTTTTGAAGTCAAGGTATTTGAAAAAAGTTTTGTATTTCAACGAATAAGAAAAAAAACTAGGAAGTTTATAAGAAGTAATCCCACTAACGTTGGGGGGCAAAATCGTACCGTCACCTCCTCGCTGGTGCCACCTGGATAACCAATCGACGACGAACGTACTCAGTGCCCGGGGGTATAGCTGGGCCACCCTATCCGATGGAGTATAATTCACGGGTCCGGCCCTCCTGGTAGTGGGGTTGGGCGTTGGGCTAACTACCGGACCCTGTAAAAACACATCAGTTAATAAACCCGAAGCAAAGCCTCGGAACGGGCGGGAAAAACCGCCACGACTACGGCAACAGCACCTGGAAATGATTTTCGGAACATGGAATACGCGAAGTGTGTACAGAACTGCATCAGATAAGTCACAATTAGACGAAGTGGGCAGATATAAAATAAAATTACTCGCGTTACAAGAGATCAGATGGATAGGAGACGGGACAATGGACCTTGGCAACTGCAGGATATTCTACAGCTGCGGAACATCACTTATGAGTAGGCTTCGTAGCATACAAGTTAATTATTATAGATACTGTGATAGAGTTCAAGCCAATCAGTGAACGATTATGCCCAATACGACTCCGAACGAAGTTCTTTACCCTCTCAATCATAAACATACATGCGGAGATACTTTCTATTATAAACTTGAGCGCGCATATGATACGGCCTCTTCCAACTGACATCACGATGGTGATAGGTGACCTCAATGCCAAAACTAGAAGAGAAAACTGGCACAGTCCGACCATTGGAAAGGAAAGAGTCCACGAAACATCAAACGATCACGGGCAACGTACTATCGATTTTGCAATGAGTAAAAATATGATCATCAGCTCAACATATTTCCCAAGAAAGGACATTCACAAACACACATGGCAATCCCCCAGCGAAAGTTACTGCAATCAAATTGACCATATTCTCATAGACAGAAGGGCAGCTTCCAGTATCCTGCTAGTAAGAACCTGTAGGGGTGTAAATTGTGAATCGGACCACTTCCTAGTTAAAGCTAGATTCAGATGTCGGCTGTCTACTCAAGTAAGAAGAAACAGCAAACAAAAGAAATTCGACGTCGATCGCCTCCAAGAACAGCCCGTGCTGGAGAGATATCAGGAAACTCTAGCAGAAAGGATAGGTCCAAATATAAATAATGAAGATACAGTCGAGGGAAAATGGATGAGATTGAAGACGATACTGACAGATGTCACGAAAGAAACTGTAGGCTACAAACGCACACCCAGAGCCAATTATTGGTAAGACGAGGAATGCAAAGCAGCTATAGAGGCCAGAAATAAAAATAGATAAATATACATAGAGAGACCGACGAGGAGTAAGAAATTGAAATTCGAGGAAACAAGAAGAACAACAAAAATCATCTGCCGGAAGAAGAAAAGACAATTCCTCAACAATTACATCCTGACAGCAGAGGAAAACTTTGCCCAAAACAAAACACGGGAAGCATACAGGGAAGTAAACGTCTTCAAGAAAGGCTTCAAACCCACCTCCGGTATATGTAGAACAAAAAAAGGCACTGTAGTCACAGGCAGCGAAGGTAATAAGAAAAGATGGAAGAAATTTTTTAGTGAGCTGCTGAACGCAAATGAGAGCATCAGACATGTACCAGAACCCCGTCTACAACATAACGATGACACCAGAGAAACAAATGTAACCACCCTGGAAGAAGTACAAAGTACCATACGTTCATTAAGAAACAACAAATCTCCAGGAATTAATAACATCCCAGCAGAGTTGATCAAACAAGGAGGCGAATCGCTCTCAGCAGCTATACACGAATTACTATGCTGCATACAGGAACGAAACAATGCCTGAAGGTTGGGGCAAAGCATTATCTGCTCAATACACAAGAAAGGGGACAGATTCAACTATGGAAACTATAGAGGCAATAAGTGAATACGAAGCTGGATTCAGAAGAAATAGGTCAACAATGGATCAACTTTTTTCAATAAGGCAAATTCTCCGAAATGATGGGAATACATCGACGTGTATCAAATTTTCAACGACTTAAAACATACATATGACAGCATCGACTAGGAGCAAATGTATGCAACAATGCTGGACCTAAACACCCCCTAAAGATAATAAAATTAACAAAATTGACAATGGAAAATACAAGGTGTGCAGTCAGAATTCAAGGAGAGGGGAGTTTCCCAGTCAAGCAAGGCTTAAAGCAGGTCGATGGGCTGGCACCCTCTTCTCTGCCTAGAAGGAGTAATTCGCAAGGTTGACATTAATGCGATCGCAGCCCTGCTTGACAAATCCAAACAGTTGGCAGGATATGTCGACGATATAAGCTGCAAGATCACTGTCATATCTTAGAGAAACATTCACAGAATTAGAAGATGGAGCAAAAAATATAGGGCTGCAAATAAATACAATACCACCTGGGGGAATATAACTTTGAACAGGCTAAGCATTTTAACTACCTGGGGTCCACAATCAGCGAAGACAACGATGAAACGATAGACCATCCATCCAATGGCGCTACGGCCCAAATCGAGCCTTGGCCTCCTGTGCACAAATCTTGAGTGCAGGATTTGTTTTTGGGCATAAAAG
Source organism: Thereva unica (assembly GCA_949987705.1). Taxonomy (NCBI): domain Eukaryota; kingdom Metazoa; phylum Arthropoda; class Insecta; order Diptera; family Therevidae; genus Thereva; species Thereva unica. The sequence continues at coordinate 52,746,230 of OX465281.1, read as the reverse complement.
GCTCTATTAGCCAGTAGTATTCGTCTAGTTATTTCGTCTTTTTCTTCGTTTCTTTTTGTGATAGTAGACCCAAGGTACACTGTTTTATCGACTACTTCTAGATTATGTTCGTCGATGGTTATATTTCTTCCCATTCTAAATCGTCCTGCTCTGGATTGTTGCATCACCTTCGTTTTTTCTTCGTTAATCTTCAGGCCTATGTCCTTTGCCGCCTCTTTTAATTCGACATAGACTTCTTTTGCTGCCAAAAAAGACCTTCCCACGATGTTTACGTCGTCCGCATATCCAAGTAATTGTTCCGACTGGGTAGCTATTGATGCACTTCGCTGGACTGACGTTTTCCTTATCACCCATTCTAGGGCCAGGTTGAAAAGCATGGGGGCCAGTCCATTTCCTTGTCTGAGCCCTTGAGGTACTTTGAACTCCTCTGTTACAACATTTTGGATCCTTACTTTCGCCAGTGAGCTGTTTGTGGCGCATTTGAATAGTTGTACCAACTTTGAGGGGACTCCTATTTCCGATAAGATCTCGTATAGCCTCTCTCTGTTTATTGAGTCATATGCCTGTTGAAAGTCGACAAATATCTGGTATACATCTACATTCCTTTCCCAGGTTTTCTCCAGAATTTGCCTTAAGGTCAGCAGTTGGTCCGATGTTGACCTGTTTGTCCTAAAACCAGCTTGGTATTTTCCTATAAGGCTTTCCGCTATAGGTTCCAGTTTTTGTTTTACAAGGATTGTGAAGATTTTGTAGCTGGTGCTGAGGAGTGAGATGCCTCTGTAGTTTTTGCAGTTTAGTTTATCTCCTTTCTTGTATATTGGACATATAATGGCTTTCTTCCAGTCCTCTGGTATAACTTCTTCCTCCCAGATGGTACATATGAGTTCGTGTAATGTTCGTAATAGTTGGGGTCCTCCTTCCTTTAGCAGCTCAGCTGCTATTCCATCGGCGCCAGTCGAATTGTTGCTGTTCTGCCTATTTACAGCTTCCCGCACCTCATCCAGTGTTGGTGGTTCTATTGAGATGTTATCTTGGGGAATTACAAATGCCTCTGCATCTGCATTCTCGTTTGATATGGAGATAGGATTCAATAGGTTCTGAAAATACTTTCTCCACCTTTCCTTTATCCTATCAAGATCTGCCAACAAGTTCCCATCTATGTCCTTGCAGATGTCCGTTCTTGGATGAAACTTATTGGTGATCTGGCGAGTTACTTTTGTACGCTTGTCTAATTCTACCTTCATTGAAGTCTTCCTGTATCTGTAAAATTCTCCTATTTAGATATTCCTTCTTCATCTTTCTGCAAAGCTTGTCTGCGATTTTTCTTTTTTCCTTGAAGACTTCCATCCTTGCTCTTGTTGGCCTTGCGATGTACTCTCGGTGGCTCTGGTTTCTTTCTTCAATTGCGGTTCTACAGTCTTGGTCGAACCAATCAATTCTAGTCTGTCTGGGGGCCCAGCCTAGTGCCTCTTCTGCTGCCCCCTTTATGCTGCTTCCCATTTTACGTTGATGTTGGGCTGCTCATCTACCTCTCTCAAGTTTTGTACGACAGCATGTTGGTAGGCATCTCTTATTTCTTCCCGTTTTAGCTTATCTATATCGTATTTTGGTTGAGTTTGCACTCTATGCGTTTTAGTTGCTATCCGGGTTCTCAATTTCACTTTGACTAGATAGTGGTCCGAGCCACAGCACGCTCCTCTCATTGTTCTTACGTCCAGTATACTCGTGGCCCCTCTTCTTTCAATTAGGACGTGGTCAATTTGATTATTAGTTACTCCGTCTGGTGATTGCCACGTCATCTTATGTATATCTTTGTGCGGGAACACTGTTGAACTTACTACCATTGCGTTTGAGCTTGCGAAATCGATCAATCGACTACCATTGTCATTGGTAACGTTGTGTAGGCTGCTATGCTTTCCTATGACTCCTAAGAACTCCTCTTCTTTTCCTACTTTGGCATTCATATCTCCAAGCACCATTTTAATATCGTTTGACGGTATTAACCTCATGGCGTTTGTTAGCTCTTGGTAGAATTCCTCTTTCTCCTCATCCGTTTTCTCTTCTGTGGGCGCGTGGACGTTTATAAGACTAATGTTATGTAGCCTTGTTTTAATGCGAAGTGTGCATATTCTATTGCTGACTGGTTTGAAGTCCAGAATCAGAGATTTCATTTCCTTCTCTATGATGAATGCTACCCCGAACTCTCTTCTTCCATTTGATGATCCGCTGGAGAGTACCGTGTGGGTTTTTAGATCCATTATACCACTGTGGGTCCATTTTGTTTCTTGAAGAGCTGTAATCTTTATGTTATATTTTTTTAGAAGTAATAGAAGCGAACGCAGAGCGCCCGTTCTGTTGAGCGTCCTGACGTTCCATGTTCTAAAATCGAATTCCATATTCCGTTGCCTGAGTCGTTGCCGTTGAGTCCGTCCTGTCCGAGGCCTGCCTTGAGGATTCGTGACGGGTAGGTTTTTACGGTGGAAGGTTGTCAGCCTGCCGCCCAACCCCCAACCTGGAGGACCAGTCCGGTATTTGCTTCGTTTTGAGGCGCGAAGCACTCGCCTTTCACCCTTCTCAGTCTGTTAGTCTTGTGTAGACAAGAGCATCCAGGGGACACCCGATGTAAAATCTACATCTTCGTGGAGGTTGGGGTAGGATTCGGTAGCATATCGGAAAATATTAGATCGTGAAGACCTTAGATCGCAGGTGGCGTTACCCAGGATTTATCTCTTTGATGTACCGGCACCATCAAAGGTCCCTGAGGCCATTGCTACCATTTGACCCCCTAGAAGAAACGATAGACGTACAAAGAAAAATAAACGCCGCGAACAGAACATACTTCTCACTTCTGCCAGTAATGAAACATAGAGACATCCACAAAAGAACCAAAATAAGAATCTACAAAACCATCATAGTACAGAAGCATGCAGTGCCTCCCATAAATCCGCAGACAAGATGGATATATTTGAGAGGAAGGTTCTCCGAAGCATGGTAAAATAATTCCTCCGAAGGATATACGGCCCAATCAATCAAGACAATGCATGGAGAATACGCTACAATCACGAAATGTACGACTTATACAAAGAATGTAAACTTTCGACCCATGCCAAGATGCGACGTTTACGTTGGGCCGGTCATGTCCGAAGAATGGATGACTCAAAGTAGCCCGCAGTAGAGTAGCCCTGTATCTACTAGGAGATGGCAAAAAACCAGTTGGCAAACCACGGTTAAGGTGGGGAGACAATGTTAAGGTCGATGCAGCAAAACTGCTCAACACATGAAACAGGAGAGGAGCTGCGGAGCAGAGAGACCTTTGGAGGAAGAAGCTTAAATTGGGCTGTAGAGCCATCGAAGAAGAAGAATCCCACTAACTTTTACTAAGAACCCATCCAAAATGTAGCTTATTAGGCATTGAAACCGATTTGTAAATATATACCCGACGTCTTTGCACTGTGTGCCGATAGGCAAGTCTTCCTATGAGTTGTTTGCTTAAGATTTTTGATAATGAACTTTTATATTTTGCCATTGGAAAACAAGTAGTTGTCTGTGATAAAGGCACTCTCAACATACATTTTTTACGTAATTCTTTGATTTGTGCGGGAAGTTTTCATGTGAAAAGGTGCCACTATTACTAAGGGTACTTAAGATTGAATTTAGTGATAACTAAGTTGACTTACGATATGCAAAATACTTACCGAGCTTCTTCTATATAAAATCGGTTGGCTTCGATTTGAAGTGCAATATTGTTTAAGACCTTAGAAACATGAAGTTAGGTTTGGTGTTCTGTTTCCTGATAGGCGCTGCTGTGGGCAAGGACTGGTGGGAAAATGGAAATTTTTATCAGATTTATCCCAGATCGTTTAGAGATAGCAATGGAGATGGCATTGGGGATTTAAATGGTAAGTTTTGAATATATTATGGAGACATTGCATATATCTAACTAATTGCATATTCCAGGTATAACAGAGAAATTACAATATTTGAAGGATCTAGGAATTAGCGGCGCATGGCTTTCACCAATTTTTAAGTCGCCCATGAAGGATTTTGGATATGATATTGCAGATTACTATTCAGTCCATCCAGAATATGGAACTATGGAAGATTTTGAGAAATTAATCAAGAGGGCAAAGGAAGTTGGTGTAAAAATTATATTAGATTTTGTGCCAAATCATACTAGTGATCAAAGTGAATGGTTTAAAAAGTCCATAAACAGAGAGGACATGTATGAAAACTTTTACGTGTGGCATAATGGGATACCTGATGAAAATAATGTAAATGGATATAGGCCACCAAGTAATTGGCTGAGTGCATTCCGTTATAGTGCATGGAAATGGAATGATCAACGTCAGCAGTACTACCTACATCAATTCGGTGATATGCAGCCAGATTTAAATTATCGCGACGATAATGTTGTTAATGAAATGAAAAATGTTATTCGTTATTGGCTTGGTAAAGGTGTTAGTGGATTCCGTATTGATGCAGTGCCTTTCATGTTTGAGGTTGAAAAAGACCCTAGCGGTAACTACCCAGATGAGCCACTGGCCAATAATCCAAATTGTCCAGATCCGGATGATTATTGTTACTTGACACATAGCTTGACAAATGATCAACCTGAGACCTACGATATGATTTATCAATGGCGTGAGCTTGCTGAAGAATTCAAAAGGGAGAACGGTGGTGATACCGTAGTTCTTTTAACAGAAGCCTACACAAGCTTAGATAATATTATACGATTTTATGGTGATGGCGATCGAAAAGGCTCTCATGTTCCATTCAATTTTGATCTTATGAGCTTAAATATTAATAGTACTGCTGCTGAGTTTTCATCACATATTGATTTGTGGCTAAACAAAATGCCACAGGGTGTTTATGCCAACTGGGTATTAGGTAATCATGATAACAAACGTTTAGCTTCTCGAATGGGAGTAGCAAAAACCGATTTGTACAATATCCTTTTACAAACTTTACCAGGAAATGCAGTCACTTATAACGTATGTAATTTGTTGCGTTTCAAATAAAATATATTTTAAAATATGAAAAATTATAGGGCGAAGAGCTTGGTCTAACTGACGTTCACATTTCTTGGGAAGATACTGTTGATCCACAAGCATGTCAAGCAGAGAAGTCAAAATATGAAAGCTATTCACGAGATACAGCACGTACACCATTCCCATGGGACGCTTCTAGCTATGCAGGTAAAATGAAATATCTTTTTCTTATCCAATAATTCAACGGTTTATATTCAATGTATATTTCTATTTATAAGGCTTCACACCAGGATCACAAACTTGGCTACCAGTTGCTACAGACTACCAGCACAACAATGTTCTTATGCAAGAGCGAGCTCCCCAAAGTCATTTACAAATATTCAAAAAGCTGCTCAAACTCAGAAAGGAACCATCTCTTCAGGACGGTACTTTGGACAAGAAGTTAGTGACGGGTAAAAATATTTTGGTGTACAAAAGGTAAGGCTCCTTTAAATCAATTAGAGCTAGTACAATTTAATCCTCTTTTTAGGGAGAAGCCCGGCAGTGATATTTACTTAATAGCTTTGAACTTCGGATCCACTAATGAAACAATCAATCTAAAGGCGCTTTTCCCAAGTATTGGAACCCAGTTAGAAGTAATAACGACGTCTATCCAATCAACATATATTGATGGGTTTGTATTACTACGAAAGTAAATAATTATGGTGTTTTTACAATGTGCACACTTGTTTTTCAGGGACGTTATTCCATCGAACAGCGTCACTGTTAATGGATATGCAGGAACAGTGTTTGTTTCTGTGTAGTTTAAGTAATATATTTGAATTAATAAAGATTGTATGATTGAAGATAAATAAAGTTTTCGATTATAATTTGTTGTTATTATTTTTAAAATGTTAGTCCTTTTCTTCTTTTTGTATTAATTTCGTTCTCTGATTTTCGATCACTTCCCGATATCCGTTGATGCTCAAATTTAGCACACACCTTTGGTTCTGAAGACAAAACAATATAGTTTATTCAATTTTATTTTACATCCAATATGGCGGCCACCATAAAATGGCGGATTACCTTTTTCTCTACAACCCGTCGACATGGGTATCAAATGAAAGGGTTTGACGAGTAGAATACAGTAAGCTGTGTGAAGTCATTTTAAATCAAATATGGTCAAAGCATTTTATTATTTAAAAATAAACAAATCGTAATTAATGTATTTTAAATTTCTTGTTTGGTGACGTGTACAATTCAGTTTCACTCTCTGAATCTGTTTCAAATAAAAATATATCACCATTTTCTTCTTTATCGAGAATTTGTAAAAAACAAGGAAGTTATTGCATTTTGTAACTAAGCTTTATTGAAAAATAAAAAAAAATCACTTTGTTCAATTAACAATACTTACATTTTAATGCTTGTAAATAAATTTCTATCAACCTTAACTTTTTTTTGAATTTATCACATGAAATGAATAGGTTTCAAGATGATACAGTCCAAATTTTAGCGCTAAATATGCATTTGTTAATTAACAATTGGACAAAATGCAATAAGCTCAATATCTCGAGTTTCCGTTCACAAAAATGAACTTTATTTTTTTTAAATTAACGGTCTCAAAATCCTCTACCAGATCTGATAAAAAGTTTTGAGTTAAATTTTAAAAATGGCCGAAAAAATGCAATTGTTGTTATTTAATTTATAAACAAATGTAAAAAAAGCAACCAAAATAGCATTAAAAAAATTTCCTTTGAATTGCATTCGAAAGCTGGTATCGATATCTACACTTTGAAAAAAGAATTTTTCATTTTGGACTCAATGGCATAAAATGGCGGGCATCTCAAATTTTAGATAACAAATGCAATTTTGGCCAATGGGTTCAGTATTTTGACACCAATTTTTCAGGATCTTTTTATAACATTAAAAGGTATATTTTCTGAAAGTTTGATGCAAATTGGTCTAGTTGACCGTCTTGGGTTCTAAAATGAAAAAAATTCTGTTTTTTCTCGTTTTTTCAGTTTTGTAGGTTATGTACGTACTTCAGAGACTTGAACCCAAAGTCAATTTATTAGAAATTTTATTACGAAGAGACTAGTTTTTAGTTTGCCCCGATCCGACTTATAGAACCGGAGTTATTCATATTTTAAGGTCGAAAAACGCGGTAAATTTTTTTTAATTGTTTATAACAAAAGTAGCACAAGGCTCACGAGGTTCAAAACTTATGAATATACTCCTGGTGATACCCCAAACAGGATAAAATCATAATCTTGCTGTTACCAGACAATACCTATCTTTTCATTTTTTTGGCCTTTTTTTACTGGACTATCGATTATAATTTGTTGTTATTGTTTTTAAAATTTTAGTTTTTTTCTTCTTAAATGGCCTTACAGTCCTTGTAGAGTTTGCGTGTCCTGAAATCAATGTTGCTAGTGAGGACCCCAAAAATCTACACTGAATTGAGACCATCTTCTAGACCTGCTTCTTATTTCCGATTGTGCGATTTCTTCTTCTTCTTCGATGGCTCTACAGCCCAATTCGAGCCTTGGCCTCCATCAGCTTCTTCCTTCAGACGTCTCTCTACCCCGCAGCTTGTCTCCAGTGAGCAGTTTTGCTGCATCGGCCTCAACATTGTCTTCCCACCTTGACCGTGGTTTGCCAAACGGTCTTTTGCCATCTAGTAAATACAGGTTTTTTTGGTATCCTACAGTTATCCATTCTTTTTTTTGTAGGGCTGTAGGGTATGGGGGTGAGCCGAATTGACTAGTTTTGTGTTGCGGCAAAAAAAGTTGCCGTGTAGGCAGGAGGTTCTTTATTTCAGTGGAGCAGTCAACTGCGAAGAGAGTGGCTAACATGACCTCTGAAGCACTGACATATAGAATGGACTGCTCATCAGGAATTTTTCATGGCACCAATTTGTTCCATAGGCTACAAACCTTTTTTCACCCATAATATTATTAAAATTAAATTTTTCCATATATTAATTTTCTAAAACATAAATTTTATCAATTAGAAAACTATTTCGTTAATTATTTCGTTAATGTTTATTTTAAATTTCTAACCTTGATTATTTCTAATATTCCTCCATGGTTTCATATGTGCAGCTTCCACTGCTCCTGTGTATGTCAGCCGTGTTATCTGTTGTCCTTCAATGTCTTTAACGAGATACCGATTATTCCTTAAAACCTTGACGACCTCATAAGGTCCTCTAAACTTTGGGACAAACTTTCGATTTACACCTGGAGTCGAGACATAATTAGAGATCATAACGTAATCGCCCTGTACATAAAATCTAGGGGTTCAATGGGATTTATCATAGTATGTTTTCGAGTAATTTTGTGCTTTCTTAATATTTTCAGACGCATCTTCCCTAATTTTTCCCATATTTCTTTCGTCTTTAACTTCTAACCTTTCTCTGAGCGGTTCGTCGACCGTACCTCTCTGGTTAGTTCCATAAAGCATTTGACTGGGGGTCTTACCAGTGGATCGATTAACAGAATTATTTACAGCAAACTCTACTTGAGGTAAGACTTCATCCCATGTTTTAGATACATTGGAACATAACTTCGCAAACATAGGACCTAAACTTTCGTTTACCCGTTCCACTTGTCCGTTTGCCTGGGGAGAGCCCACCGCTATCTTAATGTGTTGAACACAATTTGCATCCATAAAATCTCTAAATTCTGCAGATGTGAAACATGTCCCTCGGTCTGACACCATTCTTGTAGGACGACTGTAATATGAGAAATATGTCTTCAAACAAGCAATGGCTTCCCTTGAAGAGGTACTTTTGACCGCATAAAATTATACAAATTTAGTAAAGGCATCAATAACCAGTAAGATATGCCTTTTCTTTTTCTTTTTCAATAAAATTTTTAATTTTGTCCCTCGCTTTTGGTATCCAGTATGTTCTACTAATCTCTAAAAAACATGTCCTAACATTTCATGGTAAGTTCGTATAATTTCTGTTTTCATCTCCCCCGGGACATAAAATCGAATGCCCTCATTCGTTTTCCGATACACCAAACCGTTTCTCATTTCATACTAACTATTTTCACTGATTTCTAATTCTTTCCGTATAGACACAATATTGTTATCGCGGCACTGGCAGATTGCCAAATTCTGCTCCAGAGAATTCTCTTCTAAAACTAATACATTTGTGCTTCTGCTTAGTGCATCTACATGATTCATTTTCGCACACATTCGGTGCTCTGTGCAAACGAGGTATACTTGATTGATTCTTCAGCTACTCTGACTTGATGAAAGCCACTTTTCAAGTCCAACAGAGAATAGTATTTCTTTGTATGTATGAAGATTAGCTATGTGATCTTCAATCAGAGGTAAAGGGAAGTTATCTCTAATTAATATAACACATAACTTGTATTCACCACTTTTCTTTTTTACCATAACTATGGGTGAACAATACGGGGAATCACTTGGGCGTATAATCCCATTCTTACGCAAATCATTTAACAATTCTTGGAGCCCACCTTTTTCCGTGAAAGATAATCTTCTCGGCGTACAATGAAAAGGAATATCTTTCGTAAGCTTAATATTCATTTCATAATCAATATTTAGTTAAGGCTGTTAGTATATAGTATTTACTATATATTGACCTAAATTCTTCAGACGTTTCTAAACTAATATTTTCACCCAACCTAATATCTGAACTTGATTCAACATAACCTATGTTTAAAATCTCTTCCTCAAAGCTGTCTTCCTGTCTTAACCTATATCTAAATTTTCCCAGAGAGTCTCGCCGCAGTAATAAATCGCAACACATAGTATATTTCGGAACAGCTTTAACATTCAATTCGCATTCTTTATTGTCAAAGCAGCAAATAATAGAAAATTCAAAATTGATTTTAACTGGACTACGATTAACACCGAAATAAGTTTCAGCCTGCGGTACACTAGTATGACATTCGATAAAGGACAACGGCAACACGCATTCACTCAACAGGGTAACGGGGCTACCGGTATCAAGCAGGGCACATAAATTGTAAGAAAAGTCTAAATTATCTGATCTAAATTTTATAGTTACCTGCTTAAATACATCTAGTTGGGGCTTAGACCCCTCTGAAATTATGTTGATATTCTTCTTCGACTGGCTGCAAGTGCTTGAGGAATGTCCAGCTTGTCCACATACATAACAGGACCCTCGTTGCCTGGGGGGTTTTTCACAGTCACGGGCAATAATGTTACAATTGAAGCACCTCAGATTGCATTTCGTGCTAACTTCCTTCTTCCGTGGAGTGACCTTAATATCCGGAACTGACATAATCTTCTTCGCCCCTAACGTCATGGCTGGGGGTTTTTCGTACCTAATTTAGAAAATGCTTCAAAAATATCGTCAAGCGTATAAAATCTTTGTGCCCTAGCTAGAGCTTCATAACCTGGATCTGCCAATCCTTCTATGATGTATTCCAAGAACTCTTCCTCCGGCCAAAATAATTTTTTCATGAAAATAACTGGTGAAATCTTCGTTTGACTGCCCCTGACGTCCTTCAAACTCTTTTCTCAGCTTTGCTTTGGTTTGCGTTGTATGAAACATCTTCTTCAGTTCACCTATAGTACTTCACCAAGACCTAGATTAACATGAAGCGGTTTTGACCAAAAGAACTTCAAAGCGCTTCCTTCAAGTTTGGCACACGGTGGCGTTTTTCCCCGTTTCAATGCCAGTATTGGCTGTAGCCTGTGATATCGTCGTAATGATTAATTTATTTCTGCTGGATAGTTATATTATGGCGGACTGAAATAATGAGCCTGGGCTATTTCATAGTTATCTATGTATGAATATAAAACCCTTGAATACATCCTAATTAGTGATGAGCAAAAATGGTCTTGTTCTTGTCTTGTCTTGTTCTTGCACATTTTGCAAGAGCAAAAACAAGAACGAAACTTAGTTATGCTTGCAAGAACAAGACGGACTGAACAAGAACAAGACTAGATTAATCTTAATCATAAGGCCTTGCATTGATGGTCAAGTAAGTGATATGTTGAAACACTTGTAATAGCATAATGGCGCGATAAAAATAGTGGGCGCCACTTATGCGAGGTATTACCCCCTTAGCCACAAGCCCGGAAAAGCATGACCAAGGAGCCAATACCATACATAAGAAATGAAAAGAAAATCCGGAACTCCTACGCCGGCCACACGGAGTTATCTAGCTCGCCGGAGGGGTCGTGGGGTGTGTGGCCGGGGCTTACCGCGGTTGGTTCCCCACTTACCTGTGACTAGGAAAAATCTTATTCAATTCCCGTCGTCCTTCGGTCCTCGCCTGAGCCGTGTCATGGCTATCAGTTTCTTTCCCTGACAGCTCCTAGTATCGAAGACTATCAGCTTCAGGGAAAGTCACTATCTAAGAACCCTGAAAAGGAATACCACCCGTCCCAACCATTCCACAAACAAAATCTAATACACGGACATTACTATATTATAACCATTTAACATTTATGTTTATTACAGGTCAACATGCTCAAGAATATAACAATTGGATAAAGAAACTCAATATTCACTAACCCTGTAAAACTAATAGTAGCAGATACTACAATCAACAATTTTCAACTACGCGAAAACGCAAATATATATTTAACTATAATTACACAAGTCTTGTCGACGGAAGGTGTTAAAAAAACGAAAAGTGTCGTACGGGTACCCCTACGTCGCTTTTGTACAGACAATATTACATTTATTAATTCCGTGTACAACTACCTGTAAAACACAAGAAGAAAAAAATATCTCCAATAAGGAGCAAAACAAATGTACAATCAATAATAAATAAAATTAAAATTAATATTACGGCATTTAAAATTATGGTATAAGAACAAATTAAAGCATTACCACCAGTTGACATATGTAAATAAAACGGTTTATTAAAAAAATGGTTTGTGTTAAAATCTTTAACTCTCAGAGCTGTTGTACTACCGAGGAGTAGAAGCGCTGAAGATGGATGTTATTACATACCCTCATACAGCAAACTCAAGCCCAATATCTCCCCTCCTTCTGAATATCACCAATTCTTAACACAATTCATGCAACTTCGATTATTTTTATTATTATAGAAACCCTAATAAAAATCCATAACTTGCTGTCCATCCCACTCAATTTTTAATTAAAAGCAATAGTGTTGAATAACTTCAATGTAACATCCAATTTACACCTCCTGCATTAACTCGCAACCTCACGCTATATTGATATGGATGCTAATAGTTCTTATATAATAATCTCGTGATGCCAGTAATCTTTTTACCAGGGCCGTAACTTTACTAGATTGTACCTCCTAGCTCCTGCGGCAGGGTGCTTTCGTGGGTCACCTTCAATTACAGCGGTACGGCAGCGTTCATTAACATCCAATATATGATGCTCGGGAACCTGCTACGTCCTCAGGAAGTACGTCCACCAATATATAGGGTTTGGACCAGGGCACATTAATCGAACAAAACTCACCAGTACAAATTTTCAATAACAGCACCAAGATGTTTGTTTTCTTCCCAAAACTCCTTCCGGGGAGACTTCCAACGCCAATATTTCGCCAGGAAAATAGAAAGGTCGCCTGTCCAAAACTGCTACCCAGTGCATAAACTGGTTCAATCTTCTTCCACAGCCAAAATTAAAACCAATTGATCCTTAAACAACTTTCTCGCAATATTTCTACCCCCGAACTGACTTTCTTTTTTCCTTTTTTCAAAAAAAAAACCTCCATTCCATTATTATTTTTTCCCTCGCCTATTATTTTTTAAAATTTTCCTGTTTCCGCAAAGTGATTTTTTCCAAAATTTCCCATTACAAGGTGATTACAAAATAAATTTCCCAACCCAAATAAATGATAATTCCGACCGTTACACACTTTGATCCTATAAACATTTGTGACCACAAACCAAATTAGTAAATTTTTCAATATCAACATTAAGTTTTTAACGTACCAATGCATAAAATATCTGAGAGCACTGGGATTGATTTCGGATGTCGGAAGGATACGCACGTACACGTACGACTAGCTTACAAGTAGTATGCGAGGTGCCTTAGTACTAGTAGTATCGGGATTGTTCTGGCGAATTCGTACGCGTTCGTACAAGACAAATTCGTACGAAAACGCATCCAGTGTGCGGCCAGCATAAGAGCGACGGTGACACAAGCACACACCCTAATAAACATCTTGCACATCCGAGTATGCTGCACACGCACACGGGAGCACACGAGAATAGCAATGCAAGCCCATGCCACAGCGCACATGCAACTTTGACAGGCGACCGACGGCTACGAAATAGAACTTGGATTGATTCGGTAGCCGAGCTCGGCTGCGTAGTTATCGCAGTGGTCTGCAGATTGGGCAGCTTCATACAAAAGCGATGTGTTCTATTCGTTTTTGACAGTCGCTGAGCAAAGCGATTCGTCGGTCGCCCTTAGCATGCTTACAGCATAAACGAGCTCGCAAGCGTAAAACGCGACAAACACAGGCAACAGTAAGGTGCTGTACCAAATCACTAAACAGCTCTCGAGAAAGCAATCTACTAAAAAACATGCCACAGAGAGTGCTGATGGAAGGCTGCTGTACCGCGACGAGGAGCAACTGAAAAGATGAAGAGATTACTTCTTCCCCGCATTGAATGGTTCATTTGCACAGAAACCTCAAGAAAGCAGCAATAATGCGCAGCCAACAAGAATCAACACCCGTGCACCATCCATGGCCAATAGTAAAGCATCTGGAAAAAAGGCATCGCGCCAGAATTGTTGAAAGCCAACTCAAGCCTTATGCGTGTTTTTAGTCCAAATACTAGTAGTACAGCAGCATTATGATTTTATTCTGTTTGGGATATCAGCAAGAGTATATTCCTAGTTTTGAACCTCGCAAACCTTGTTCTACTTTTGTTAAAAAGAGTTTTTCGAGCTTAAAATGTGAATAACTCCAGGGTCTTTTTACAACATCGAAAAGAATTCTGCTTTTTTCTCGTATTTTTTCAGTTTTATGGGTTATGTAATTACAAAGAGACTGGTTTTTAGTTTGGCCGCCCGATTCATCTTATAAGCTCGAAAAACGCGGTAAAGAAATTTTAATTGTTTATAACACAATGTGTGGTGATACCCCAATTAGGATAAAATCATAATCTAGCTGTTTTGAAACATGTACATACATTTTCACAAAATCATTGATCATTTTTTGAAAGATAAAAATGACAAAGGAAATAATCAGATTTTGACCTTTTTCTTCATTTTTTTGTGGTTATGTCGAAAAATGGTTCGAACGAAAGATCTAAATTTTTAAATTATCTACAACTTTTACATTTAACGTTTTTCTATAACTGGTCCACTTTTCTCAGAAATCGTAAAAAAACACGTTTCACCCCCTAAAACCCACATTTTTGCTCCCACGACACCCTTCCGGTCATCTGTTATGGTACTCTCGATTTTTTCTTGTTTATGTACCATTTATTCTTTATTTTCCCGCCATTCATATACTGCTGAGATTTTTTTCTCAAAAATTATCGGCACTGGTCTAATAGGCCGCTCCTCTATGACAATTTTACCAAATATGCACAGCAATCACCCTTTAACGGTTTAGTATTTAGGTCTGAAACACCCTGTATATTTTTTTGGTGATAAAAAAATTCCAAGCGGTCCCCTCTAGGATTAATTAATATATTTATATCTGTCTTAAGAAAGCTCGAGGCTTCATCATTTTGGAAAATTGTTATTGCTATATTGTTTCTGAAGCTGATCGACTGAGGGTTTTCTCAAAAGGAAAAATTTATAAATAGCGCAATGTCTTTAATTCTTTTTAACTATTTTTAATATCAATTTTCAACTCATTCCAGGAGAGTGCTCTTGCATTGCTTAATAATAAAACAAAAGCAGGTATTAGTAACTTATGACGTCAGATAGAAAAAACCATTGATGAACATTCTGAACATTGTTGTAACAATAAAAAAGAGTGTTGGCTTTCCTAATGCCAACGGATTTTGTAACTGAAAGTTTTCGACAATATGCCGTATTTTTCATCCAGGCTTCATTCGTACTGTCTTTCGGCTATCCAAGCTTCAGACTTCTTGAGTATATGTTTCGAAAATTGGTCTCATATTAAACCGTCCCAAATTGGACGAAACATTATAAGTTAGTAAAAATTATTGCAGTTCACACAGGCAAAAAGCCTTAAAGTTCACAGAGAAGATACGAAAGATGTCAGTGATGTAGAGTCCAGCGCTTTCAATATTTTTTAACGAAACGGTTATGAGCTAGGCTGGAAGAATAAAAGCTTCGAACTCAGAGAGTATGGTTATTCGGAAAAGCTTTTATAAGGATACGAAAGGAATTACATTCGATTTTTTTTAAATGTAACGCTCGATTTTTACATTCGATTTTTATTACTGTTTTTGTCAATGTCGTCTGCAAAGGCCGGTAATTGGGTGGACTTGTGGAGGATTGTGCCCCTTGATGTCACACCCGAATCTCGGATCACTTTCTCCAACGCCTGGTTGAAAAGGAGGCAGGCCAGACCGTCCCCTTGTCGGAGTCCATTATAGATGTTGATTGGTCTGGACAGTGGCGTCGATTCCCAGATCCGACGGATCGGAAGTGTGTGCGGATTTTATATTTTGCGATCAAAATCCGCAACAGCAAATCTCTTTTTGACATTTTCCGCCCTGTAAAATTGTGATCCGCAACAAATTTTCTGCGGATTTGAATAATAGCTGCGCCTAAGATAACACTGCGTTACACGATTTTGGTACCCTCTTAACTGCTAGCTGGAATAAATAGGTAATGAGTCATAGATTAAATGTTCCAAACATATGTGGTATCCATCACGTCTAGTTTTCGAGGTAGGTGGTCTAGTTACGAAGTACGGATTTTATTAGATTTCTTTTAAATAGTTCATTTGTAAGGGGTTTTGACCTCTAACTAAATGTTAACTCACGAAATTTAAAAAAAAAAATAGTTTTTCGTGAGTAAAATATGTTAAAAAAAAGTTTCGTAAAATTGGTTGTACGCTACCCCTAAAATAACCCCCTAAAAACAGAAAATTCTGTTTTTGGCTAATATCTCCTAAACGGCAGGTCCTACCACAAAATATTATTTACAAAGTTTGTAGATCATGCGATTATCTACAAAAAATGGTATTATGCATTTTCCCGTATGAATGACCGTTCATGAGATATCGCCGTTTTAAAGATTTGAGATACTTATGTCCCCCTAATTCGCAACTTGTATAGGTAATCAGATGTTCGCTATATCCTCTTTTGGACCACGTGGCTAATATTTTCAGGGGTGATTCCTGGTTAGTTTTGGAGAAAAAAATTGTTCTAGAGAGGGGGCTAACCCCACTATCCACTATGATACAGGGTGTGGTAGGGCCTGCCGTTTAGGAGATATTAGCCAAAAACAGAATTTTCTGTTTTTGGGGGGTTATTTTAGGGGTAGCGTATAACCAATTTTACGAAACTTTTTTTTAACATATTTTACTCACTAAAAACTATTTTTTTAAAAAAAAATTTCGTGAGTTAACATTTAGTTAGAGGTCAAAACCCCTAACAAATGAACTATTTAAAAGAAATCTAATAAAATCCGTACTTCGTAACTAGACCACCTACCTCGAAAACTAGACGTGATGGATACCACATATGTTTGGAACATTTAATCTATGACTCATAACCTATTTATTCCAGCTAACAGTTAAGAGGGTACTCAATTTTTTTTTCATTTGTAACGCAGTGTAATTCGACATCGCGTATTTTATTATAGCTTGAGTCTTTACTCCGAATTTTTCATTTAATTGAATCCGCGACTGTGGATTTGAGAATCGCAAAGTGTCAAATCCGCACTCACTTCCGATCCGCCGATCTGCGAATCGAGGTAAGCGTTCTGGATACCTTTACTTGGCTTGTCATATTGGTCATGGTCAACCTACATAGTCTTGTCAGATTGTTGGGGATGCCGAATTCTCTCATGGCTTTGTAGAGGTTTACTCTGGCTATGTTATCATAGGCTACTTTAAAGTCTACTAAGAGGTGTTGAATTGAGTTTTGAAACTCTAGACATTTTTCCATAGCCCTTAGCCCTCAAGGTGAAAATCTGACCGGTCGTTGATTTGCCTGGGCTGAAGCCACACTGATATTGGCCTATGATGTTTCTGGCGTATGGGGCCATCCTGTTTTGTAGGATAGCGGAGAATATCTTAAGCACGGTACTCAACAACGTTATACCGCGATAATTAGTGCACGCTGTGATATCTTCTTTTTTGTGTACCGGACAGAGGATGCCTTTTCTCCAGTCTTCTGGCATCACTTCCTGCTCCCATACTTGCACAATTAATTCACGAATCGCTTGGTGTAATGCAGCCACTCCATAGAAATTGCCGCACCATTGTTTGCATCTGTGGGAGTGAAGCCGGCCATGGATGCCGATGCTTTATCTATTAGATGGTTTTGCAAATAATTGAACTTGATATCACGTCTCTCATGAACTGCCGTTCGAAATCTTTTCCAGAAAGGAATCCGATCCCCCACCTCCACCGTACTAAGCTTACCGTTAGACATTGCATCATGAGGTGACAAGTGACATGACGGACTAGTAGTATAAAAGACTGACTCCTGAGCTTAGCACTACCCCTTATAGTCCATTCAAAACGCGGGGGGGGGGGGGGTGTTCCAAAATAACACCGTTAAGAAAATCGAACCCTAAAGGTTTTTGGGGTCGCTGATCACGAAAATCGAGGTCCCGCGGTCCTAAAATTAGGGCGTCACCCCTAAAAATGCAAAAAACACCCTTTTTTAGGGGGTTTTCGCGATTATTTCAGTAATAATGAAAACTAATGCGATGAAATGCACTTTTTTAATATTTATTTGCGAAGGTGGTTGATTTATACTAAATTAAGGCGAACTTAATGGTAGGGGGTACTCCTAAAGGGTTGAAATTACCCCTAAATCGGCCAAAAATGGCAAAAATTGTAAACATTTTTTTTTTCAAGTTTATGCTTCAAATTCGATTTTGGGCGTATCTACTGTCAGGCAAAAATAAATTATTTTCAACCCTTAAGGTGTTAAAACTACCCCTACTATAATAAAAACAACTTATTATAAAAAAAATTTTTTTTGCTTTTGTTTGAAATTTGGTTCAAAAGGTACATATTATCAGCAAATTAATTGTTTCAACTCTTAAGGGGGTAAAACTACCCCCACATTAAAATTGTAATTGAAATTTATTGTTTTGCATTAAAATTTTATATTTGATGAAATATTATTAAAACATTTGGAAAATTTTTAACCCTCTTGAAGGAGTTAAACCTTAGGGGTAAATTGAAAAAAAAAAAAAAAAAAATTCTTTTCGCAGATTGCAATTTAAATTATTTTAATGAATTGTTTGAATAAAAATTCTTTTTATTAGAAAATATAAATTGATATATGTACATGTGTGTATGTTACGATGTGATACGTACGTATGTGTACATTTTTTTTTTTATGTGTTAGTGCTAAGCTCAGGAGTAACCCTTTGTACTACTAGTCCGTCATGTCATTTGTCACGTCATGGTGCAATGTCTAGCAGTAAGCTTAGTACGGGGGAGGGGTGGGGGGAATAGGTTAAGGATTAAAAGGTACGGGGGGGGTATTGAAGAAGGTGGTGATGCACCCTGCGTTTGAACTCTTGGATGTTGTAGGAGCTCGGAAATACCGACTGCGAGAGATTATTCCACAGTCGAGTTGTTCTATTTACAAACGAATTCATGTCTTGTTGAGTGCGTGAAAGAGGGAGTTGCAGGTGCAGGGAATGGGACGAGTGGGCTAATCTGGTGTTGCGGGTAT
Source organism: Thereva unica (assembly GCA_949987705.1). Taxonomy (NCBI): domain Eukaryota; kingdom Metazoa; phylum Arthropoda; class Insecta; order Diptera; family Therevidae; genus Thereva; species Thereva unica. The sequence goes on along the minus strand of OX465281.1, from coordinate 52,727,469 downwards.
AAGATTGCCGTGGAGGCAAAAGAGCGTTTAACTCGGAGGAACAGTCACTATGATAGTAGCGATAAAATTTTGTCAGGGCTGCTACATTCCTACGGTGGCTTAGGGGGTCGTTGGAGCAAGCGGTATCGTCATTAATTAACTTAAGGGGGTATTCTACCCGAGATGGTCCGAAAAATCGATTTTTTTTTATTTAATATTTTTGATGTAGACAATAAGGGGAATGTGTGTGCAAGAGCGTTTTTCTCAATGACGAATACTTTTCAAGTTTCAAGGCTATACAACGGGCGACGCACAATGGGACCAAATCCAAAAAACTGGCCAAAAGTCAAATAGTGCTTTAAATGATCTCAAATTTTACACTCGGGGGTTTTCGGGGTCGCTGATTACGAATCTGGTGTCAAAATTGCGATTTTCAAAATGGCGGACTCAATATACATCATTTGTAAGTTCCATGTTTGTAAATCTTTAAACTCGTTTTTCTCGAAACCATTTTTTTCGGGACGGTGGACACGATTCACAAAAAACCACTTGTCCAATTGACTTGAAATTTTACAAGGCTACTAAGCAAATATATAGGTATGGCCTTATCTAGGATTATGGCGAAAGCATTTGTTTAACTAATGTTTTTAATGCAAAATATAAACAAAAACAGGGCAAAAAATCGTCATTTTTTTTCAAACGTCTGATTTATATTGAAGAAAAAATTTGTTTTCTTATTCCCTAGAAGAGGCGATAGCAGGAGGTCTTACGATTACAAAATGGGTTACACTTTGTGTTTCAGAATATTTAAACCGGAGATATCATGTCCACCATGGAGCAGCTATTTTCGGCAGGCTCAAGTTCAAGGCGTCGAATGAACCATTATTAGCAAAGATATTTTTAATATTAAAAACGAAAATTATTCTTCAAAACCTGTAGAAAAACTTGCAAAAAACCTGGAATAAAAATATTGAAAGGCTTTTCATTTACAACGATTTGAAAACATCGACATTTCGGACCGCCTCGGGTAGAATACCCCCTTAAGGGCCTTTTTTTGGACCTTATCTAACCATGCTAAGGTTGTTATTGGAGCGCCGCCCCAAATGAGGGAGTTGCATTCGAGAAGAGGCCGAATGTAGGATTTATAAATAACAGCACGGGCCGATGGCTGGAGGAGGAACCTGCATCTCTTAAGAAATCCCAAGCACTGGGATGCTTGTTTGGCGATTTGGAATATGTGGTCATTCCATCGCAAGTCTTTGGCTAATGTCACGCCTAAGATGTGTAGGGATGGGTCGGCCTTTATTTTCACGTTATCCACTGTGAAGGATGGTGAGGTGTTGATCTTTTTCTTTGAAATAAGACAGTACTTGGTTTTGGAGGGGTTGAATTCGACACGATTCTTTTTTCCCACTCTATAATAAGTTCAATGTCGTTCTTAATAGAGTTGAACATTAGTTCACGATCATCAAGACAGGATCTGGCATGTGTCTGGCTTGTATCGAAGCTGTACGAGTAACGTAGAGTACCGTCGTCAGCGAAGCTGAGAAGTGGGTTGGAGGGGATTGAAAGAAGGTCATTTATAAAGATGAGAAATAGGGTCGGTGATAAAATTGACCCCTGGGGGACCCCCGCAGAGATGGGGTGAGATTCAGATTTGACGCCATCCAAAACTACCTTAATTGAACGGCCGGAAAGGAAACTCTCAACCCACTTATACAGAAGCGAGTCTATTCCAATAGCTTTGAGTTTAGCTAACAAGGCTGAGTGCCATACTCTATCAAAAGCTTTGGAGATATCTAAAGCAACCAAACTAGTTTCACCAGATCCATGCAAACTTCGGTTGAGGTGTTCTGTAAGGCAGACTAAAAGATCACCAGTGGATCTTTTTTGTCGTAAGCCGTATTGTTTGTCGTTTATAAGTTGGTTGGATTCTAGATATCCCATAAGCTTTTTGTTAATTATCGTCTCCATGGTTTTGGAGACGATAGAAGTGATTGCTATTGGGCGGTAGTTGGAGGGAAGGCTGGAGTTACCTTTTTTCGGTATTGGCTGCACATGAGCAAGTTTCCAAGAGTCTGGGTAAACTCCGGAAGAGTATGATAGGGCAAAAAGTTTGCGCAGAGGTTTAGCCAAAGGTGAGGCGCATTGTTTTAAGACGATATTGGGTATATTATCGGGTCCAGTGGACATGTGTGTATGTACGATGCGGGACCTCGATTTTCATGATCAGCGACCCCAAAAACCTTCAGGGTTCGATTTTCTTAACAGTGTTATTTTGGAACACCCCCCCCCCCTAGTTTTCACAGAACTATATTGTAGGGGTAATTTTAACCCCTTAAGGGTTGATAATAATTTAGTTTTGCCTGACAGTACGCCCACAATCGAATTTGAAGCATAAACTTGAAGAATTTTTTTTTTACAATTTTTGCCATTTTTCGCCAATTTAGGGGTAGTTTGAACCCTTTAGGAGTACTCCTTACCATTAAGTTCGCCTTAATTTAGTATAAATCAACCACCTTCGCAAATAAATATTAAAAAAAGTGCATTTCATCGCATTAGTTTTCATTATTACTGAAATAATCGCGAAAACCCCCTAAAAAAGGGTGTTTCTTGCATTTTTAGGGGTGACGCCCTAATTTTAGGACCGCGGGACCTCGATTTTCGTGATCAGCGACCCCAAAAACGTTTAGGGTTCGATTTTCTTAACGGTGTTATTTTGGAACACCATAACGCGCGTTTTGAATGGACTATTGAAAAAAATATAGAAGCATATCCGTAACAATACAGCTCAAAGCTATGAAAATGTATAGCAATTCACTTGGTGTATTGTTAATTCCGTTAAACTAGCATTTTTAAATTGTGGTCGTTTTTACTACCTAGATAAACTATAAATCGTTTGAAATATCATTCCAACCCAAAACAACATTATTAACATATAATAAGAAGTATCTAACGCCCAAAACCAGTTTCTCATCTTCTAAATTCCCATAAAGTTCTGATCACATTAAAATGCCATTAAATGCATCCATCCATCCATGAAGAACAACACCAACCAACGGAAAACTTGAAACAGTTTGAAAAATTCAACAGGATAAAGAACTAATTTTCTTTTTCCTGTATTTTTAACTACCTGTGTACGAAATAATGACTTACGATTTTACACAGCGCTATACCAGAAAAGTTGTTCCTGTTTTGCTACTTTGTAGGGCGGAGTATTGACAGAATCGAGTACAATTTTCTTAAAAGGTTTCTGCCAAATGAAGTTCTTAACACATTTCAACAAGTTCAGATAAACATGTAGCAAAAGATAGAACTTAATGCGATTGAAAGAGCGTACAAAGTATTTATTGCGCTGGATAAATGGATTTCCGGTTTTGTGTTACTTGCAGAAAATAGAAATGGTATTGGTGGAAAAGGATGCTTAAAACACAAAGAAGTTGGATGGGAAGAAATATAAAAAAGTGGATAAAAAATGCATGATTTTACAAAAGCACTTAAGGTTGTCAAAAGTTGCACAGAAGATAATAAGAGGAGGGCATGTACTGTAATAGTCACAGAAAACCACTTTCTCCAGTTTTGTGCATATATTTACAACAAAAGAATATTGCTTTGGCATCATCAAATTGGAAAGATGAAAAGATGGCCATATGTTAATTTAGACAAGTTGACAAGAGTTTAACATAAAGTGCAATAGCTGGCTGCAAAAACCTGACCTACCGTCTAACAGGATGAAATATTTTTGAAATGTTAGAACTCATAGCGACCATAAAACATATCGTCTGGCAGTGGTGCCCAAGTTTGGTATGTGCGTTTTTCGAAAAAAATTTAGAACCGCAACGTGACCTATCGAGTAACAGTCTCAAAGTAAAGTTTGAACATTTTTATACTAGAAAGCCCAAGTGTGCCAGTTCTGGGACGGTGGCAAGTGCTTGGCAGAACACCTTTTATGCTATCGTTTAATTACTTCTTCTTTAAAGGTTTTACAACCGAGATCCGGTCCTGGCCTCTCGCAACAAATGCGTCGTTCACTGCAAAATTGGTGCAACTCTATACTTCAAAGCACTAGAGGTTGGCCGCTTTGGAGTCGCATTCCGCCACATTTACCGCTACAAAACCAAAGCAACTAGTTGGGATGTGGGTTTGGCCCCTTCGGTCCACACGATTAACTTCCCAGTACTAGACGGAATAAATTGTCTTCTTACAAAATAGTAATCTGTTTGGCACTAGTGGGAAATTGACTGGTGCCAGTCACGTAAATGTGACAAAGTAATCCTGAGAGAAGCTAGTTCAAATAACTACAATAGTGATTAATCTAAAAGATTTTTCTATAGAGTTTGTTTTTCCCGAACGTTAGCAAACAAACATTTCCTTCGTACTTCGTTTGCTACACTAAGCGAATTTGTATTGAGCGTGCTGAAGCGCCGCTGACAAACTGGGAAGTGAATGATTTCATTTGGAAACTCCGAAGCTTTCCGGAGATATTAGCAAAATTTATCAATGTAAAGTACTTGACAGACTTGACCAAAAAGAGCAAATTTTTCGGAAACTACTGGAAATTCTGGGATGAACCGCAATTTACTGAAACTGCAGTAAGTAGAAAATCATTCCACGTCAAAAAAGTGCTGAATGTTATGAAATTTTTTAAGGCGTTTTTTCGTTAATATTCTTCTTTCGGCATCTTCTCACGGTATCGTGCAGGTACAAAAATCGCGAACGTCGTTTAATCAAAAAATATGGTGTGAACGAATTTTATGAAAATCTTTTCAGTTCATATTGTCGTTAATACTCTACGAACGGCACCTCAACGAAGTCGTTATCTTTTTTGGTTCGCGCGATATCGGGCAGGATAAAATGGCCACATACGTACGCACACACATAAACTCATACTTCTTCTAAAATGTTTGCTGAAAATAATGCTATTGGGACCATGAAAAATGAAAATACTTTGAAAATTTCGATTTCGATTTTCGGACCAATAACAATAATTTCCCTATAAACTGGGAAGTTCAAAATCTTGTCTGGTGTAGCTGGTCTGTCTGTCTGGTATGGTCTAAAAACGCCAGTGGCCTGGTACTATCATAGCTATACTACCCTTAATTATATAAAATCAGAAATTTTCGTTAGGTATTGAATTTGTATATTATTCGAGGGGCTGGGTTCGACGTTATCGTCGCTCGGCAGTTGTCTCGCCCCATTCTAGACACCAAGTTTACCGATTTTACTAGCGGTTGGTATATTAACCCTAAATGCGCTAAATGCACTTTTTCCCGGGGTTCGGACCGGCAAGGTATCCTGGTGCCAGTTCACGCAATTCGACACTCGACGTCGACATCGACGCTTTATGAAAACGACATTAGTTTCAACGACGTTGAATTTGGGTTCAAGTAAGTCGTCGTGTCGAATGTCGTTTTCACAAAACAACTGACCCCAAAAAGTATGCAAAATCTCATGAAACCGCTATAATAATACTGTTACTTTTGACATTGTACATAAGCAGGAAGAGATACACATAATATTAAACTTCAATTAATTAATTATTTAAACAAATTCATAATAACATTTTAAAATCTTAACTCTGAATTTATTTTTCTGCAATGTGGTTTTTCTAGATAAACTCTTTCTGGAGCAGTTTTATTTTTTATTTTTCGACTATCACGTAGTTTATCTTTTTCTATTGCATTTCGCTTGTTCAGAACTGCAAGAAGTTTTGTGTGAATTTATTTCTTTTCGCAGCTTTGCGTGCTTCAGGAAATAAGAAGCGTTACATACTTTGGTAGCAGCTGCTTGATCCGTAGGCTTAGATGGAATAATTTTTTTTCCACCCTTAGAATTTGAATCTGTTAATAAGCTAATGAATTCATTCATTCATAAGACAATTTCTTGTAAAGGTCTATTTATCGAGGAAGGACATTCTGCATTACTGCTGCCAGAGCCAGGTCCATATAATCTCGTATGAAGACACTTCTAAACATATTGTTCAACACTTTCTTCTAGTAGCGTTATATGAAAAACTTCATAAAATCCACAACCAGTCTTAGCAATTGAATTCTTATTTGCCACTAATGTTTTTTGATGTTATATTACAAACCTCGCCATACCTAAAATATGTGTAATACAATTGTAAATTTTTTACTTTATTTATTTGAGATACTTTTTGCTATCCATTATAATTTCTTATGTTCGGTCCGTTTGAATTTAATTTTTCAGTTAATTGGTACCACAATTAATTTTTTAACATTCCAAAACCAACATTCGACACCAACTTTGGCGTCTAGAAGATTAACGACACTTTTAAAACGACAAACATAAAATGTCGACTTGCGTGAACCCAAAACGACGTTTGACACCGCGTTTTCAGTCGACGTCGAATTGCGTGAACTGGCCCCTGGTATCCTTGTAACTTTGAGTTAACAAATACCTCGAAAATTTAAGCTTTGAATTCAAACTTAAAAAAAGTAACTTTAGTATTTTAAAATTCTGCGCCACCCTGTTAAACAAGTCAAGAGCTTAAAGCAATTATTCATAAAAACCGCTTCCGATCCAGATTTAAAGCTCAAATCATTAAAACAAGAATCGAACAATTTCGAAACCAGTTTTCTTCTCAACTCTCCATTTCCATGTTATCTCCTTCCTTCCCATTAAAATTAAAATAACACCGTCGCGAAGGAACGTGACCAATATGAATTAGACGCCATTCAGTAGAATGAAGTGATCGCATATACACCGGATTAGCTTAAGATGGCACCTTCCAATAGGCTCCGCTGCCGCAGATATTTGTCATACACGTTCAATCCGATAAGCGACAATCAATAATATTCCCGCTTTTACGCGGATTAACGAATAAATAAAACTCATACTGCAAAAAAGTGCTAATGTCACTCTGCATATTCAAGGTCGACGAGTCTTTTTAATAATTCATTCAAAAATCGCGGCAATTGTAACGTACGCCGTGCCACTTATTTAGATGCGTGACCAAAGATTCAAAGATTCAGCGCTCTGCTCGTAATTGCAAATCCTTATCTCGTCGTTTGACTTTTTATGGCAGCCATTAATCATTTTGAAAAAAGTTGTAACAATCGTGCAGTTAAAGCAATCCTAGAATCAAGATTTTGGCCCGAGATACCTTAAAAGGTAAGCGATATTTTTTGCAGAGGTGCAAAACAGCTGGCAGCATCGACACCTATTTGTATGCAATTATATTTAATTGAGATTTAAGACTAACTTTATTAAATGTTTAAATGGTAATAAGCATGCAAAGGCAGCAATTGTAATTGAGTAATTATGCAAATTACTTTCACGCTTTGTGATGGATAAACTATGTAATTTGCAGTTTACGATGCTTTTGTTCTTGTATTGTGTTCTGTATTGAAAGGGAAACCAATTATTTTTTAGAATTTCTTTATGGGACGTTGCTGAGGTACGCATTCATCCTTAGCACTACCAGTCCGTTACGGTGCCATGTCTAGTCGCAAGCTCAATATTATTGCTGACATTGTGAATTTGTTATAAATTCGTTATTTGCAATCTTAAAAACCCCTAGATATTCACTTTCATTGGAATCTGTATTCTGAATACAATTGGAAAAATTCGTCCGCCATTTTTAATTTATAAGTTATAAATTTGTTATCTGCGTTAGTTCAAAATCCCCCAGATTTTGAAAAAACCCAGATACCGATTTTCATTGGAATCGGAACACAATTGGCAAATTCGTCAGCCATATTTGTGCGGCCATTTTGAATTTATGAGTTTTGACCACAAGTTTTTTATAAGCGACCTTAAAACGCCCTAGATACCTACTTTCATTGAAATCGGAACATTAGAATAGAGAACTACAGGAAAGGCCCTCGTGTGTAAAATCCCTGTATGTGAGCCCCTTGGAAGCTCTTGTCTATACAAGAGTAACAGACTGAGGAGGGTGAAAGCCGAGTGTTTCACCCCTCAAAACGAAGCAAATACCAGACTGGCCCTCCAAGTTAGGGATTAGGTGGCAGGCTGACAACTTTCCATCGTAAAAACCCACCCGTCACGAATCCTCAAAGCAAGCCTCGGACAGGACGGACTCAACGGCAACGACTCAGGCAACGGAATATGGAATTTGATCTTGGAACGTGGAACGTCAGGACGTTCAACAGAACAGGCGCTCTGCGTTCGCTTTTATTAGTACTAAAAAAATATAACATAAAGATCACAGCCCTTCAAAATGGACCCACAGTGGTATAATGGACCTAAAAACCCACACGGTACTCTCTAGCGGATCATCGAATGGATGAAGAGAGTTCGGAGTAGCATTCATCATAGAGCAGGAAATGCACGATTCGCATTAAAACAAGGCTACTTAACATTAGTCTTATAAACGTCCACGCGCCCATAGAAGAGAAAACCGTCCGTCATCCGAAGAAAGAGAAATTCTACCAAGAGCTAACAAACACCATCAGGTTAATACCGTCGAACGACATTAAAATGGTGCTTGGAGATATGAATGCCAAAGTATGAAAAGAAGAGGAGTTCCTAGGAGTCATAAGAAAGCAAAGCCTACACAACGTTACCAATAACAATCGTAGTCGATTGCTCGATTTCGCAAGCTCAAACTCAATGGTAGTAAGTTCAACAATGTTCCAACACAAAGATATCCATAAGATGATGTGGCAGTCACCAGGCGGAGTAACTAATATTCAAATTGACCACGTCCTAATTGAAAGAAGAGGGGCCAGGAGTATACTGGCCGTAAGAATAATGAGAGGAGCGTGCGGTGGCTCGCACCACTATCTAGTCAAAATGAAATTGAGAACCTGGATAGCAACTAAAACGCATAGAGGACAAACTCAACCAAAATGCGATATAGATAAGCTAAATCTGGAAGAAATAAGAGATGCCTACCAACATGCGGTCGTACAAAACTTGAGAGAGGTAGATGATCATCCCAACATCAACGACAAATGGAAACAAGTTAAAAACAGCATAAAAAGGGCAGCAGACGAGGCACTAGGCTGAGCCCGCAAACAGACTAGAATGGATTGGTTGACCAGGACTGTAGAGCCGCAATTGAAGAAAGAAACCAGAACCACCGCGAGTACATCGCAAGGCCAACAAGAGCAAGGATGGAAGTCTTCAAGGAAAAAAAGAAAAATCGCAGAAAAGCTGTGCAGAAAGAAGAAGAAGGAATATCTAAATAGAAAAATTTTACAGATACAGGAAGACTTCAATGAAGGTAGAATTAGACAAGTGTACAAAAGTAACTCGCCAGATCACCAATAAGTTGCATCCAAGACGGACATCTGCAAGGATATAGATGGGAACTTGTGGGCAGATCTTGATAGGATAAAGGAAAGGTGAAGAGAGTATTTTCAGAACCTATTGAATCCTATCCCCATACTAAACGAGATTGCACAGACAGAGGCATTTGTAATTGCCCAAGATAACATCTCAATAGAAGCACCAACACTGGATGAGGTACGGGAAACTGTAAAAAGGCAGAATAGCAAAAAATAGCCAGGCGCCGACGGAGTAGCAGCTGGGCTGATAAAGGAAGGAGGCCCCAACTATTACAAACCTTGCACGAACTCATATGCACCATCTGGGAGGAGAAGTTATGCCAGATGACTGGAAGGAAGAGATTATATGTCCAATGTACAAAAAGGAGGTAATTAAGCTGTAAAAACTACAGAGACATCTCACTCCCACAATCCTTGTGAAACAAAAACTTGAACCTATAGCGGAAGGCCAAGATGGTTTTAGCACAAACAGGTCAACATCGGACCAAGTTCTGACCCTAAGTCAAATTTTGGAGAAAACCTGGGAAAGGAATGTAGATGTATACCAGATATTTGTCGACTTTGAACAGGCATATGACTCAATAAACAGAGAGGCTATATGAGACCTTATCGGAATTAGGAGTCCCCTCAAAGCTGGTACAACTGATCAAATGTACCACAAATAGCTCACTGGCGAAAGTAAGAATCCAAAATGTTATAACAGAGGAGTTCGAAGTACGTCAAGTACTTAGACCAGTGGCGTTTCGTAAGGCTCAGGATAAGGGAAGCAATGCGCAAGGCGAGCGATAAAAGTAACAGTATCGAAAGCTGAAGGTAGTATGATAAATTTGAATTGTTCATTTTATATAAAAAAAAATCTGTACATTGCATCCATAGTGTTTCCAGAGGAGGAAAAATATTCAGATTTTAATCTTGATATATTTAAATTTATTTTTATGAAGTTGCCTATTTGGTCAAGGGAAGCAGTGCTTCCTTTGCATCCAAAGGGTAATTGCCACTGACTTAGACAAGGAGATGGACTGACCCTAATGCTTTTCAACCTGCCCCTAGAAAGGGTAATAAGGAAAGCATCAGTCCAGAGAAGTGCATCAGTCGGTTCAATTACTTGGATATGCGGATGGCGTGAACATCGTAGGAAGGTCCTTTTTGGCAGCAAAAGAAGCTTATGTCGAATTGAAAGAGGCGCAAAGGACATAGGCCTGAATATAAACGAAGAAAAAAGAAAGGTGATGCAGCAATCCAAAGCAGAAAGATTTAGAATAGGAAGAAATATAACCATCGACGAACATAACCTAGTAGTAGTCGATAAAACAGTGTACCTTGGGTCTACAATCACAAAAAGAAACGAAGAAAAAGAAGAAATAACTAGACGAATACTACTGGCCAATAGAGCCTTTATGCCCAAAAACAAATCCTACTCTCAAGATTTGTGCACAGAAAAACGAAACTCTCACTACAAAACAGTAATAGGACCAGTATTGTGTTAAGGTAGCGAGACTAGGACTATAACCCAGAACATAGAGGAACGAGTCAACAGGTTTGAGAGAAAAATTCTCAGATGCATAATAGGCCCAACCAGAGAGGATAGAATATGGCGAAGAAGATACAACAACGAGTTGTATGAAATTTTTAACGACCAACAACTATCAACTTTAATAAATATTAACAGACTGAGACTAGCCGGCCACGTTATCAAGATGGAGGGCAATCGTATCAAAACGGTTTATAGCCTCAGAAATTTCGGGAAGCAGGCCAGTAGGATGACCCAGTAGGAGATGGATAGACTCGGATAGACGGCTGGCGCTATAGGGCACACGTACATCCATACAGAAACTTTATTTTATTAATATAGATAAAAGCCACCTTTTCATTGACTTGGGGAGGGTGGGACATTGGAGACCACCCCGGGCGGCAAAAGTTCTAGGCACGTGCCTGTGTGCAACCTGAAGAAAGTTTGAGAGCTACTGCTTTAGAGGATCTAACCATGTTCCATTTTGTCATTAATCATTAAAGTCAAAACCTTATTTGACAACAAATTCCGAAGTAAACTCCTAAATGCAACCTCCGGTAGCAAAAACTTCTGGTCCTTGGTAAGTTCCATCAAGAAGAATTTTATTACAACTTCAACCCCTTCCTTTATTCACAATGAGAAGGTAATAACAGACGGCAAATCCAAGGCCAATTTATTAGCATCTATGTTCGCTTCGAATTCTTCTTTACCCGAAACTTATGTGCTACCCCCTGTTTCCGAGCTTAACGCCCATTCAATGGACAGGGTTTTTTCAGGACTCGTGAGGTGTACAGGTGCCTCAAAAAGCTCGATGCCAACAAATCCACTGGACCCTATCGTCTTAAAACAATGCGCCTCACCTTTGGCTAAACCTCTGCGCAAATTATTTTCCCTGTCATATTTCTCCGGAGTTTATCCCGACTCTTGGAAACTTGCCCATGTTCAGCCCATACCGAAAAAGGGTGGTTCCAGCCTTCCCTCCAATTACCGCCCAATAGCAATTACTTCTATTCTCTCCAAAACCATGGAGACGATAATCAACAAAAAGCTTATGGGATATCTAGAATCCATCCTACTCATAAACAACAGACAGTGGCTTCCGACAAAAGAGATCCACTGGCGATCTTTTAGTTTGTCTCACAGAACACCTCAGCCGTAGTCTGCATGGATCCGGTGAGTCTAGTCTGGTTGCTCTGGATATCTCCAAGGCTTTCGATAGAGTTTGGCACTCAGCCCTGTTAGCTAAACTCAAAGCTATTGGAGTTGACTCACTTCTACAGAAGTGGATTGAGAATTTCCTTTCTGGCCGTTCAATGAAAGTGATATGGGATGGCGTCAAATCCGCATCCCACCCGATCTCTGTGGGGGTCCCCCAGGGGTCCATTTTATCACCGGCCCTATTTCTCATATTTATAAATGATCTTCTTTCAATCCCCTCCAACCTACTTCACAGCTTCGCTGACGACGGCACTCTACGTTACTCGTACAGCTTCGATACAAGACAGACTCATGCCAGATCCTGTCTTGATGATCGCGAACTAATGTTCAACTGTATTAATAACGACATTGAACTCATTCTAAAGTGAGGAAAGAAGAATCGTGTTGAATTCAACTCCAAACCAAGTACTGTCTTATCTCCAAAAAGAAGCTCAACACCTCTCCACCCTTGAGAGTGGATGGAGTTCAACTAATGGCCGACCCATCCTTACACATCTTAAGCGTGACATTAGCCAAAGGCTTGCGATGGAATGACCACATATTCCAAATCGCCAAACAAGCATCCCAGTGCTTGGGATTTCTTAAGAGGTGCAAGTTCCTCCTCCAGCCATCGGCCCGTGCTGTTATTTATAAATCCTACATTCGGCCTCTCCTCGAATACAACTCCCTCGTTTGGAGCGGCGCCCCAATAACCACCTTGGCATGGTTAGATAAGGTGCAAAAAAGGGCACTCAAGTTAATTGATGACGGCACCGCCTGCTCCACCACCGACCCCTTGAGCCACCGTAGGAATGTAGCAGCACTGACAAAATTTTATCGCTACTATCATAGTGACTGTTCCTTCGAGTTAAACGCTCTCCTGCCTCCACGGCAATCTTATACCCGCAACACCAGATTAGCCCACTCGTCTCATTCCCTTCACCTGCAACTACCCCTTTCACGCACTCAACAAGATATGAATTCGTTTGTTAATAGAACAACTCGACTGTGGAATAACCTATCGCAGTCAGTATTTCCGAGCTCAAACGCCGGTTTCATCACCACCTTCTTCAATACCCCCCCCCCGTACCTTTTAACCCTTAACCTATACCCCCCATCCTTCCCCCGTACTAAGCTTACTGCTAGACATTGCACCATGACGTGACAAATGACATGACGGGCTAGTAGTACAAAGGGTGACTCCTGAGCTTAGCACTGCCACATAAAAAAAAAATCAGTGTAGAACAAGCATTCCAATTATTTAATAAAACAGATTGAATAAACCAACAATGAGTTCTTCAGATGCATATAAAAGTGCTTAGGCTGCAAATATATTCTATTACGTACATTCTCAATGATCCATGGCTTGCTGCATAGATATCTGTCGTATGTAAGCAGTATGATATAACATATCAAGTATGGCACAAGGTCCCCGCTATCTGCAGTAACAATCACAAATTTAAAGTGTAAGTAAAAAAATCTAAGAAAAGACTTTGAGACAGTAAATTCTGTTTTCGACAATTAATCTGCCTGGCTACAATAAAGCGAGATTAGTAATGATCTTCAGTTGTTACTTTCAATTTTGCTGTTGGCATATTTTTGTTTTATTAAATCAATTATTAAAATTAATAACGATTTTATTAGTTCCCGGAAATACAATTTTAAATTTTACGCACAATTATTTCGTAGTTTTCCATCCCTACAAACAAATTTGATACTCGGAAGTGGATAGTCTCTTGCGAGCATAGGTGTATATTTATTACGAGAAACACAAAAATTTCCTAACGACATAAATGTGTTAATTAATGATTTTCTTAAGAAAAGTGGCTGCAAAATTGTTGTGCTCTTGCTTTGGCGATTCTGATGTTTGTCATGAAAGTAAGATTCAAGTTTTAAGCCAGAAATCGCGGTAAGTGACTGGTTAGGGGAAACACCTTCAGGTAAATTCGAAAGCTTTAAAGTCGGCTTAAGCCTTCAGCGGCTGTTCTTTCAGTCTGTGCTAATCGTGATCCGGGCCACAATATCTGTGATCGACCCACACGCGATCAATAAATTTACTGACCCACTGTCGACCAGTAGGGTACAATTCCGGACTCAAAATTACTTTAAACTAATTATAGTAATTACGTTACATTCGGTGAACGGATCTAAGTTCTTTGCACCATTCGTAAATGAAGAACAAATTTGGCTGGGAAAGTGGTGAAGTTTTTGTGTGAAAAATAAATGTAAAATAAAAGTTTAAAGCAAACGTTATAAAAAAAAATAAAAATTATCCTGGTGCACAATTAGGAAGATCCGGCTTTGTTAAACAACGTTATAAACCGTAAGTGTTTTTTATTTTGCCAAATATAAAGTTACCGAACCAAGTTTTTTCTTATTTTATACCCTAGTTAGTATTTCAATGTTAAGGCTAGTGTCAAAATCTGGGGAGCGTTAGGATAGAGGTGTGTCGTCTGTCAGTGATCAATTTATCATTTAAGCTTTTGGAATGTGTTTTTGATATTTCATATTAAAATGTTTATATTTTGTTAATTTTTTGTTTATGTTTTTATATTCAGCCCGGGTGATCTAATGCTCTCATTTTGAAATTATTACTAAAACTAAACAGCTCTATATGTTTCATTGAATATTGCTGTCTCAGTATGCTTGGCAGTAGCCCACCATGTTAATCCAATTTTGTGGTAACGTCGTAACGGTTTAGCCACTAGGGTGTTTTGATTTTTTTTGGTAGAGGATTTCATATTACCCTGTATATTTGTAACCCTATTTGTGGAGTCAGATAAGCATCAAATTTTCTATCGAATACTATACGAAATGAACATTTTCTACCTTTTTGAACCGCCGCTACGTAATTTATCGGCCATTATGTGAAAAATTTAAAATTTTGGTCGTTCTTTCGAAATATAGATGCGTATATCTCGGTATGCGTAGGTCCGAAAAAATCGAAAAAAATAGTGGCTGCTCTTTATGGTATTGGCTACCAGCGGTTACATTTTTTAAAGTTATACTTTCAAATGTGTACAATAATTGGTTAATATCTTATACAAGTCCCAAAAATTGACTTTAAATTTGAAAATTGATTGGCTTATCAGTTTTGTACAATCGCATCTTATGATGTTCTTACTTTTTTTAAAATGTAGCTTCTCTTGTGCTCTTCTGATGGCGAAAAAAATTTTTTTTTAAATTGAAAAACGTGAAAAAAATCGAAGCGAAAATCGATAATTTTTGCATTTTTCTGCGATTTTTTAGAAAAATTTCACATTTTTTGGAAAAAGTCAATTTTTCGATCATCATATGTCAACAAAGAACTAATAATACAATGAAATTTTTCGATTTTTTTTTTTACAAAAATTGTCGATTTTCGAATCGATTTTTTCCACATTTTTCAAGTTTAAAAATTTTTCTCTTTCGCCATCAAAACAGCATATTGGGGCCTTGGTAGTCTAGGGGTAAGGCGCCTGACTACTATCCCCAGAGGTCCCGGGTTCGATTCCCGGCGGTGCCACGGTCCTAGCCTTTCCCAATTTCCCGCCTACATAACTTTCCTTCTTTCTTCTTCCCTTTCCCTCTTTGCATTCCTGATTCCTCCTGTCATAGCCTTCACTAGTTCTCTTCCCCGCTCCCCCAAGCGCACGTCATCGGTTGGTTGATGAGATTCAACTCGTTTCAGGAGGCATAACACTCCAGCGAGTTGTTCTCGATGCCCCGATGTCAGAGTCGCGAAATGGTTGGGAGTAGGTGAAATAAAAATACCGCAGCTAGGTTGTGACAGTTCTTTCCTTCACTTCTCTCTCTATCTTCCGACTAGAGCTGCTGTTCGACATTTCAAAAATAAAAAAAAAATACATGGACGACAGTACAATGGGGCCTTCCCAAAGTCTCTAGTGATATTGCACTATGACGTGACAAACGACATAATGGACTGGTTTTACAAAGGGTCACTCCTGAGCTTAACACTGCCACATAAAAAAAATCGCCATCCCGAAAAGGCTTGCGCTCCCGGGGCTATAACCCGTTTAGCCCTGTGGATAGGGTGGCTCTGGCTGATCGACATACTGCTGACTCCTCATGACCGTAATGTTTTTATTACTACGAACTTAAATTAATACTATTCTTTGTACCATAACGTAACCAGAGATATCACGGACTTGTAGTACGAGAAGTAATTCCTGAACTTAGAACTACCACATAAAAGAATGCAATCACAAAAGAAATTTATTTTGTAATCGAATGTTCAAGGATCGCAAAATTTGTTTAAACGCTTAAGGAGAATTTCTATGAACAAAGGAAGATTCATTTTTTTAATTCAGTAAATTAAGCCATATTTTTTTGTGAAAGCTTGTCTTTACAATGTGCTCTTTGAGGAAAATTGTAAGACATTTAAAGAAAAAAATAAATCATACCATCAGAAAAGTCATCAAGGCGAAGCTGGGGGCTTATTTGTGCCTTGCAGCTCTTTGCTTTGAGACTCTAAAGTTGTTTTACTGTAGAATTGTTTTATCTGTATTCGTCCTTCAAACTGCATAATATAGTTGAAAGGAAATAATCGGACTTTAAAAAATGAAGTGAAACTTTTAATATTCTAATTTTATTTGAGCAAGTTAAATGGCACAACAGTTCCTTTTTTAAAAATTATTTTCATCGATTTAAAATAAAAACAGTTTTGAGTTAAAATGTTTATTGCGTTAACATTTGAGAATTTGTTGACACTATCAGCTGATGTATCAATGTGCAAAAAAAGCTTTCTCAAACTCGTTATTATCTGGTTTTATGATGAACAAAAACTTGACCCAAGTAAACAAAACAGATAAACAGCTCCAATAAAAAGTTTTATTTAATATTAGGTAACTAAAAACAAGTAAAACCCGAAGATTTTAAGCGTTTACTCTCTCAATTGTACCTAATGTTATTGCATGAATAAATAATGTATGTGTAATATATTGATGCTATTGGCCCTATTCTGATTCTCACTTTCACATCGAGTGACAATCCAAGACACATTTTCAAATAAAAAGTGTAATGTAAAATTGTGTCTTGGGTAGTCACTCGCCGTGAAAGTGAGAATCAGAATAGGGCCCTATATTTGACTAACTGTATTAACTGTATTTCATTCAACAAAGTACAAGATTTACATCTTTGAGAATACAAAATTTAAATTGGGTATAAAAAAAATAGACTTAACTTAAAAAGACAATTATAACTAAAATTAAGAGTAATATTAAAACTATTCTGAATTCAAGAGAAAAAGATAGAAACAGAAATAGTCCAGTAAATAGGTCGAAAAAAAAGGCCTTCGTAATGCGAAAAATACCGCACGCGATTTTTTTTTACCAAATGTTTTTACATATTTTTATGAGCTTAAATTTAAAATGGCGTCATCCCCACCCTTATGCTTCACTTACAATGAAGGGAAACGCGTTTAATTCTATATCTAAAAAACTATGCGTTTTACGACAAAAATGTATATAATCTTTTTTGTAGATAAATAAGTAATTTAACTTTTTTGTTCAGAATTTTTGTTTGTAAAGTCAATATGTTCGGAGTTATAGTGCTTCAAACTTTATACATTACTTTCTTTGCACTATATTTCGTTAACGGTTAGCCCGCCATAAAAAGGCCCTTCCTAAGACTTATAGAACACACGATTATCTATAATTTTTGCTTGTATCATTTTTGGATAGGGCTAATATTTCACGAGCTATAGCGCTTTAAATGTCGGAAAATGTAAATTCAATAAAAAAATAATTGCCTAATATCTTTTTCTTTGGCCGTTACATTTAAACTGATTATATAGTGCGTTGAGCTCATCATTGCCCACATTTGCTGCCTTTACTTTTTTCTATAAAGTTGATATTTATGGATTTATTACACCTCGAAAGTTTATTAAAAATGGTTTTTTGCAAATATCTAGTCAACTATTTCTTTACGATGACAAGTTATACCAACAAATATGTTTGTTATAAAATTCCGTTGAAGTTTTACTTTTAACATTTTTTTCTATCATTAATACTTTACCTAATGTTCATACATATAATTAAGAAATTTCGTTGGCGTACGTTTGCAGAATCGGAATGATAAAAGAAGTTTGGATATTGTGCAACGTATTGTAAATGTTTCTGATGCCAAAGCTACAGGTGCTAGGTATGCGAGATTTGAAAACCACACCATCTACAGGGAGAAAAAGGGGTCGTCCTAATAAAGAATTGTCCGAGGTGATGCAAGTTATTAGCATCTTTATAACGATCAGTGAGGAATGTCAATTTAGAGTTTCTGAGTTGCTCGCGTTAATCGACAAGCAAAATCGTCCGGAAATTCGTTTGTTTCAGCATTCACTAAGGTTCAAATGTTTTGGAAAATCGGCTACAAAAACCAAAGTGAACTTATCAGCTCTGCCTCCAAATAAAGATGCTGCTCGACTTCACTCATTTCGAGTATATCATCAAGTGCAAACTTGGCTTAATAGTTATCAAGACCCGGAGGAATGGGACTGGAAGCGAACAAGATTTGGCTTACAACCAGTCCCAATGACAATTGCTCCGGCACCAGAAAATTTATTTAAATTAATATCCTGCAAATGTAGGAAAAAATTTGGCGGTTCCTGTGGATGCCGCAAGGCCGGTCGCAAATGTATAGAATTTTTCAAACTCCGTGACACAAAAAATTTGAGCAGTTCTGCGCACCTCGTTGCCAAATTTTATAAATAATGTTCTATCATTTCCCCTCTTTTTAATTAAAACGGCAACAAACATTGAAAAAATTCAACAAAATAATTTGGGAAGGGATGCGCGCATGCCGAATGAATAAAGTTAATTTATCTTTCTATGTGTTGAGCAGAGCTTTTAAATACATGTAAAGAAGATACGTTGCACTGGCAACGTCCTCCTTTAGAAGAGGAGATAAGAGTGAAGTAAAGATGAAAACAAACGTCAAAAAGTGACACGTCATACGGCTTTGAAAACTTTTAAATTAACTAAGTAAAATTTGTACGTCATACGACTTTGAAAACTTTTAAATAAACTAAGTGAAATTTGTGAAATAAAAATATTGGAATAATTGACATTTAATGTCGTTTCTTTGTTTACAGGTAAGGCCTGTAAAACAAATTGTAACTTTTTAAAAAAATAAAAAAACTTTGTTTACAGAGAAACACTTTTTGTTGTTATTCCTAATAACAAATATAAACCCATTATAAAACGACATTAGCGTCAAAAAAAAAATATTATATACTTTATATATATAACAAACGATGGAGAAATTAAGATTTGATTTTCACATGAAAGCAGCAGATGATGGAAAAAGCAATAAAATTTTCCTAACCTCAATTGGAACACAGGAGGGCCAACATTATTTAATGCCAGCTGAATGCCAAGCGATGTGTTTGCATTCTTCCCTCGAAACAACGAAGGTATATAAAAAAGTGAAAAATACACTAAAAAAAAGACATCAGGTAAGCAGAGTGTGGATAACACTTACAGATGATTTAAGAAAAACTTATCTGGATGAAGATGAAAATTTGATGTTTGGTGATTACTATTTGGAAGAGGTGCAAGAAGAAATTTTGAAAAAAAGAAGCACCGAGGTTACAGGAGACCCTGACAAAATGACACAATTACTAGAAAAACTCATTAATCAGCAACAAAATTCTGAAGCTCAAAATTTGCAAAAAGTTTCAGAAAAGTTCATATTAGAAAAATATTCATCAAAAAGGACGAATGCACACCAGTGGATACAAGACTTCGAGAATGAATGTCATCGATTTGAAATAAAACAAGATAAAAGGAAAATTGAAATGTTTAAGTTATTCTTAGAGAAATCTAGCCTAGATTGGTACAGCAGCATGATGATAAAATTAACTATAAATTCAGAGTGGGAGAAATGGAAGACAATTTTTATTGAGACCTATGCGAATAAAGGATGGAGCCAAATTAGATATGCATTATCGTTCAAATACCAAGCAGGATCATTGCTAGAATATGCAATAAAAAAAGAGAGGCTTCTGTTAGAGGTAAGAAAAACAATTGATTCTGGCACATTAATAGATTTAGTAGCTGCAGGGTTACCAAATTTCATAGTAGATAAGATCGACAGGGAATCATTACAAGAATCGGAAGACCTTTTTAATGAGATAGGAAAACTAGAACACCTCGTTGAGAGAAAAAAATCGGTAGAGGTAACAAGAACCAAAAGGGAAAATAAGAGTGAAAAAATACAAATATAAACCCATTATATACATGTAAAGCCCCTGCTCAACAAAGGCAGTTTATTCAACATAATAAGCATAATTTTACTTTAATTGTGCGAAATATTTCTCATTTCTAAATTTAAAATAATTTAAAAAAAATGCTGAAAAAATTTCCTTTGTATAAATGAGCGTTTTCATTCATAAACCGACAGTTCCCCGCAGTCGCAAGCAACACAACCTCCCCTGGCAGAAGCGCGTATGCGACTGGCAGGAAACGTCAACAATCTAGTAATCAAAGTGATAAAAAACACAAAATTTCGTATTTTTTAGTAAAAATTACTACAAATTATTTCTGTAGCATATGTGTAAAATATAATAACCTTAAAATAAAAAAAATATATTAAAACGGTGTTTTTCAGTCATAGTTTGTAAATGTTTTAAATAATCATTGAAGTCCCAGAAAGATACACCTCCCGGTAGCAATACGCAGTCGCGACTGATTACATGGCAACAAGTGATTTAATAGGAGGAGTTAACTGAAGCTTTTGTCTGAACTTTTGAACATTTTTAAGAGCTTAGCTGGGGAACATGCGCGGGATGTCACGAGGTTTGAAAACAACTATACCATAATTTGCTCTAACTGCAGTGGAGGAAATTGCGAAAATGTGATGAACGAAACCTCCTTGAAAACAATGAAATGAGAACATTTGCGAGTTTCAAGTCTCCCAGATATATCATTCGACGAAGACAACTCAAGTCATTAGATGGCAGCTTCATTGGTCTATCCGATTGTCAACCGACATCTTCGAAACATATGAGGCTAAATAACATGTTATAGCATCATTGGTTCGTTTTCTTGTGGATTAACCCCACTGGGGAAACAACAATAAAAAACGCGCCAAAAACTGGACCTCCAAGGTGGAGTGGAAAAGGGTTTGTACGGCAAAGAAATTTCTTAATTATATGCATGAACATTAATGTGTATCTACAATGAAACAATCGGCGCTGAATTGCGGCTAAAGTATAAATGCTAGAAAAAAATGTTTCAACGGAATTTTATAACAAACATATTTGTTGGTATAACTTGTCATCGTAAATAAATAGTTGACTATGCAAAAAAACATTTTTAATAAACTTTTGAGGTGTAATAAATCCATAAATATCAACTTTATAGAAAAAAGTAAAGGCAGCAAATGTGGGCAATGATGAGCTCAACGCACTATATAATCAGTTTAAATGTAACGGGCAAAGAAAAAGATATTAGGCAATTATTTTTTTATTGAATTTACATTTTCCGACATTTAAAGCGCTATAACTCGTGAAATATTAGCCCTATTCAAAAATGATACAGGCAAAAATTATAGATAATCGTGTGTTCTATAAGTCTTAGGAAGGATCTTTTTATGGCGGGCTAACCGTTAACGAAATATAGTGCAAAGAAAGTAATGTGTAAAGTTTGAAGCACTATAACTCCGAACATATTGACTTTACAAACAAAAATTCTGAACAAAAAAGTTAAATTACTTATTTATCTACAAAAAAGATTATATACATTTTTGTCGTAAAACGCATAGTTTTTGAGATATAGAATTAAACGCGTTTCCCTTCATTGTAAGTGAAGCATAAGGGTGGGGATGACGCCATTTTGAATTTAAGCTCATAAAAATATGTAAAAACATTTCGTAAAAAAAAATCGCGTGCGGTATTTTTCGCAAAGAAAAAGTACCTATTTACTGGACTAAGGGCCTGTGTGAATTCGATGACTAAAATTTAGTGTCGATAATACAGTATTTAGTCTTCTGGCGAGGAGACTAAATTTTTTGACAGTTGACTAAATTGATGGTGAACTTGTTTCAAAATATTTCAATACAACGGAAAGTAGAGTAGAGAAAAAATAGCCTGTTGTCAATAATGATATCTTCGACATCCATATATTTAGTTGCTTACTGTATAAAAAGCATTATACTAAAAATTATAAAATAAAAATTATTGTCAATTGAATTTAGTCTTTAAAATAATTCACACAGCATTTCCCTACATTAACGACAAAAACTGCAAAATTTAGTTTAGTCATCAAGTTAGTCCCAATTAACACAGGCCCTAAAAGTAGAATTAAAATTGAGATTGAAGTGGGTAGTGATAGAGGTAGCGAGAGAAATATGTAGATAGCTAGTGAGAAGAAGAAGATAGAAAAATTATTGCATGTCTTCTGAATGTTGTGGCTGTGCTCATTCTCTGAATGTGGTTAGGAAGATTATTCCAGATTGGAGAGAGTATGCACAAAGAAGGAACGACTACCAATTAGGGAAGAATGAGCAGGAATCAGGAATTTAATGGATCTTAAGGATTGCAAAGGAAAAAGGAAATCAGAAAGGTAGCAGGGACTTTTGGTATAAAAAAACCCTATGTAAGAGAAGTAAAGCCATGAGATTGAGGAATTGAAAGAAGTCACAACCCAGTAAGGAGTTTTGGACACCCGACACTTGTTCCGATCTTCTCATATGAAAAATTAACCTAATGCAATCATTAAATGCCACTCTAAAACGCTGACGGCAAGAAGAGTCGAAGGAAATATATACCAGGAAATGAGGAAAAACAAGAGATTTGATAAGTTTGGCTCGAATAAGCGAGGATAACAGATTGCCATGTAGCCATAGTTTACGAAGTGTGCCATTGATCTTAGAGAGCAGCAATGAGACATGATTGCAGCAGGAGAGTTTGGAATTGACAACAATACCCAGGTTTTTTTGCACAGTCAACGATTGGAAGGGGAACATTATTAAGTAGAAGAGGTGAGAAACCATCTGGGGACAGTGACCGACGACTAGTTAATTATAGTTCACATAAATGTAAAATTTTATGTGTAACGGTCAGTTTTGCCTAAATATCTATACTTGACAAAAAAATTACTGTAGGGAAGAAAATTGAGTAGTTGGTTCGAAAACAAACAGTAGGCGGGGAGAAATAAAACAAAAAGGAGGAACGAAAAATTTATTAGTCAGTCTGGGAAAAAATCTGAATTATGAAGGAAGTTTTATCGGCGAGTTTGTTTTTTTGAAAAATCGGTGTTTTTAGTCTAAGTCGAGGAAACAAATAATTAAATTCCTCCGTAAATTGTTACCGGAACATCGAAGTATAGCAGCAAATACGCCAGAGTTCGTGGAAAAGCAGTTTCAGTTTTTAGTTTGGCTGTCTTAGATGGTGTGCAGCAGATTGAAGCCCCTAGCAAATGTCAAAATCCAGTCATCACGAAACCCCAGACAATCACATCAAGTAGAAAAAGTCAAACCTGGAAAAATCTTCAGTTTTAGGATTTTTTGAATCATCTTTAATCGAAGTTGTCGTGTGTAATTTGCACGAAAGAAAATCCTGTTGGATAGAAGAGACCGGGAAATCAAAGTGGTATCTGTCAATAGTGAAGATTTAAATATTGTGAAGTAATACCGGCTAAGCTGACCAGAAGGTACGTGGGTCGCAGTTGCGACAATCAAACTCGGACGACGCAGAAAGGCCAGCGCAGAAATTCGTGAACTTCTATCAGGTGACCCTAGGTTAATTCGTATTTTTTGTTGGGGTGCATTGCACAAAGTTTCAGATAAAATTCCACGCGAAAAAAACCGTTCGGACTTGGCTGAAGAAAAAAAGATTGAGACAGGTCGTATCAGTTTGTTTCATTCGAGGATGCTAGAAGGAATTGAGATTGAGTGTTGAACGAGATGAGAGTATAGCGAAATATCAAATTTCACCTGTTGTATTTCCGCGGTTTAAAGTAAACAAAAATTTCACGAGAGTGTACTGATTAGAAAAAGCGCATATACTCGAACGGGTGCAGGGCTTACCCTTAGCCTAGAGGGAAGAAACAAAAACCTAACATACACATACTACAGAAAATAAAATATTCATTTATGCTTTCATTTAGTAATTTAATGTATTAATATCCAATAA
The DNA here is from genome assembly GCA_949987705.1 of Thereva unica. Taxonomy (NCBI): domain Eukaryota; kingdom Metazoa; phylum Arthropoda; class Insecta; order Diptera; family Therevidae; genus Thereva; species Thereva unica. The sequence continues at coordinate 52,703,381 of OX465281.1, read as the reverse complement.
TTTTTGGTGCAGTTAGCATTATATTTAATATTATTATTGTTTGTACATTTGTTTGCTCCTTAGTGGAGATATTTTTTTTCCTTCTTGTGTTTTACAGGTACTTGTACACGGAATTGATAAATGTAACATCGTCTGTACAAAAGCGACGTAGGGGTACCCGTACGGCACTTTTCTTTTTTTTCAATAACTTCCGTCGAGAATAATTGTACAATTCTAGTTAAATATAGATTACGTTGAGAATTGTTGATGGTAGTATCTGCTACTATTAGTCTTGCAGTGTTAATGACTATTGATTTTCTTCATTAAATTATTATATTCTTGTGCGTTCTTGACCTGTAGTAAACAGGAATGTTGAATGGTTGAATGGTTGTGATATAAATATAATGTCCGTGTATTAGATTTTTTTTTTGTGGAATGGTTGGGACGGGTGGTATTTCTTTTCAGGGTGTCCTAGATAATGACTGTCCCTGAAGCTGATAGTCTTCGATACTATGAGCTGTCAGGGAAACAGTTAGCCATGACGAGGCTCAGGTGATGTCCGGCGAAGAATGGAGTTGGAATTCAAGATTTTTCATAGTCACAGGTAAGTGGTGAACCAACCGCGGTAAGGCCCGGCCACACACCCCACGACCCCTCCGGCGAGCTAGATAACTCCGTGTGGCCGGTGTAGGAGTTCCGGAATTTAGTTTCCTTTCTTATGTATGGTGTTGACTCCTTGGTCATGCTTTTCCGGGCTTATGGCTAAGGGGGCAATACCTCGCATAAGTGGCGCCCAATAAATAGTCGCGCCATTATGCTGTTACATATGGTAAAGGCAAAATTCAAAAGAACGAATAAAATTGTTCATTGACCAAATTGGGCACAATTTGTTAGACAGTCGACAGTCAGATGGACTCAGAATTCTCATTATGTTATGCCGCTAGTCATAAATTATAGCCTTTATTTAACAACTAGCATAAAACCCGCGTGCCTTGCAACGCCTTTAAATAAAAACTGTTTATTATGTGCAATGTTTCCCTTCAAAAAAAAAAAAAAAAAAGTCAGCTGTTATTATCCCTAAAAAGGGTTTATTACAGCGCATTTTTTTAAATAAATATGGTCAACAAATTGCTGCGTATATCACCTCTGCTCAACGAATCTGCAAGTTTTGAAGCAGAGATTGGCATGTATATGTCATCAAGAGATTAGGGTTAGGGTTTGACGAACGTTCGTTATGTTTGTTCGCCTATTTACGTGGGTGCAAGAAATTATGAAGCAATCACAAATGAATATTAAATGAAGTGAATTTCGAGTCATTCATTTCTTCGAGATTATAGGGATGCACTGTCAAAATTTCAGCCCTTCAGCTTCAGAGGTTTGGGTTAACCCCATTTCATCCCCTTAGGGGGTGAATTTCGAGTAATCGCCTCTTAGTGGATGTACACGTCATTATAGGGATGCACTGTCCAAATTTAAGCCCTATAGCTCCAGTAGTATGGTTACCCCATTTCACCCTTTAGGGGATGAATTTCGAAAAATCGCTTCTTAGTGGATGTCCACGTCATTAAGGGGATGCACTGTCAAAATTTCAGCCCTATAGCTCCAGCGCGGTTTGGGTAAACCCCATTTCACCCCCTTAGGGGATGAATTTCAAAAAATCGCTTTATAGTGGATGTCCACGCCATTATAGGGATGCACTGTCAAAATTTCAGCCCTATAACTATAGCGATTTAGATAAACCCCATTTCAACCCCTTAGGGGATGAACTTCGAAAAATCGCTTTGTAGTGGATGTCTACGTCATTACAGGGATGCACTGTCAAAATTTAGCCCTGTAGTTCCAGCGGTTTTGGGTTGACCCCATTTCACCCCCTTAGCGGATGAATTTTGAAAAATCGCTTTTTAGTGGATGTCCACGCTATTATAGGGACACACTGTCAAAATTTCAGCCCTATAGCTCCAGCGGTTTTGGGTTGACCCTATTTCACCCCCTTAGGGGATGAATTTTGAAAACTCGCTTTTTAGTGGATGTCCACGCTATTATAGGGACACATTGTCAAAATTTCAGCCCTATAGCTCCAGCGGTTTTGGGTTGACCCCATTTCACCCCCATAGGGATGAATTTCGAAAAATCGCTAGGGATGCACTGTCAAAATTTCAGCCCTTCACCTCTAGCGGTTTAGGTTGTGCGTTGTCTGTCAGTCAGTTACTTTTTATGCAATAGAAAAAAAAGTTCTACAATATACATTAGCCGAGATATCAGGCGTAGAGCGTAAAAAATGGTGAAAATTCGTACTAATTAATTAATTAAAAAAAAACTAATCAAAATAGCGAAAAACGGAAACTTACTTCCACCTTCTGGGGTATCCATGCATCTACAAAAAAAAAATCAGATTTCTATCTCTTCTAGTTTGGCTACAATGCGTGAGGTACGCACAAGCAGACACACAGATACACAGACACACAGACACACACTTTCTTTTATTAATATAGATAGAAGATAGATAGATGACAGTTTTTTAACTTGCCAATGACAGTGAAACATTTCACTGCCGCTGATATTATCTGATTATTTCTAGTTGTGTCATTCAACGCTTTTTAAGATATTATGGAAAAAGTTAGTTTCGTTTTGATATCGTTCGAAGCGTATTAATGGAAATATGATCTGAAAAGATATTTATAAAATTCGGTCAAGCCATTTTTTTTGTTTAACGATGTACGTAATTTTTATACCTGCACGATATTGCACGAACCAAATATGATACCAACTTCGATGAGGTCCCGGTCGATGCGTATTAACAAAAATCTATAATATAAAAATGAATCGCAAAATGTGTTGGTAAGCGCATAACTCGAGAACGGCTGGACCTATTGGACTAATTTTTTTTTTCGAATATTCGTTGAAGTACGAGGATGGTTCTTACGGAGAGAAAAATTTAAAAAATTGCCTGAAAAAACAAAAAAATGGTACTTTTAGGAATTTTCACTTCATTTTAGTTTCAATAGCTTCATGGCCTACCTATTGTTTGACAAATGTAAAATTGTCATTAAATTGAATCATTACATTTAATGAAAATTTCAAATTTACGCAGCTGTCAAACAATAGGTAGGCCATGACGCTATTGAAACTAAAATGATCCACAGCGGCCGTCTCAAGAGGGCGGTGTACCACTTTCTTCACAACCACCTCGACATGGGTATCAAATGAGAGGGTATGATAAGTAGAATACAATAAGCAATGTAGTATACAAAATATATCTTTAGATCCATGGCGCCCGTCTCAAGAGGACGGGGTACCACTTTCTTCACAACCACCTCGACATGGGTATCAAATGAAAGGGTATGTTAAGTAGAATATAATAAGCAATGTAGTATACAAAATATATCTTTCGATCCATGGCGGCCGTCTCAAGAGGGCGGGGTACCACTTTCTTCACAACCACCTCGATATGGGTATCAAATGAGAGGGTATGATAAGTAGAATACAATAAGCAATGTAGTATACAAAATATATCTTTAGATCCATGGCGCCCGTCTCAAGAGGACGGGGTACCACTTTCTTCACAACCACCTCCACATGGGTATCAAATGAAAGGGTATGTTAAGTAGAATATAATAAGCAATGTAGTATACAAAATATATCTTTCGATCCATGGCGGCCGTCTCAAGAGGGCGGGGTACCACTTTCTTCACAACCACCTCGACATGGGTATCAAATGAGAGGGTATGATAAGTAGAATACAATAAGCAATGTAGTATACAAAATATATCTTTAGATCCATGGCGCCCGTCTCAAGAGGACGGGGTACCACTTTCTTCACAACCACCTCGACATGGGTATCAAATGAAAGGGTATGTTAAGTAGAATATAATAAGCAATGTAGTATACAAAATATATCTTTCGATCCATGGCGGCCGTCTCAAGAGGGCGGGGTACCACTTTCTTCACAACCACCTCGACATGGGTATCAAATGAGAGGGTATGATAAGTAGAATACAATAAGCAATGTAGTATACAAAATATATCTTTAGATCCATGGCGCCCGTCTCAAGAGGACGGGGTACCACTTTCTTCACAACCACCTCGACATGGGTATCAAATGAAAGGGTATGTTAAGTAGAATACAATAAGCAATGTAGTATACAAAATATATCTTTAGATCCATGGCGGCCGTCTAAAGAGGCCGGATTACCACTTTCTTCACAACCACCTCGACATGGGTATCAAATGAAAGGGTATGATAAGTAGAATACAATAAGCAATGTAGTATACAAAGTATATCTTTAGATCCATGGCGGCCGTCTCAAGAGGGCGGGGTACCACTTTCTTCACAACCACCTCAACATGGGTATCAAATGAAAGGGTATGTTAAGGAGAATACAATAAGCAATGTAGTATACAAAATATATCTATAGATCCATGGCGGCCGTCTAAAGAGGCCGGATTACCACTTTCTTCACAACCACCTCGACATGGGTATCAAATGAAAGGGTATGATAAGTAGAATACAATAAGCAATGTAGTATACAAAATATATCTTTAGATCCATGGCGCCCGTCTCAAGAGGACGGGGTACCACTTTCTTCACAACCACCTCCACATGGGTATCAAATGAAAGGGTATGTTAAGTAGAATATAATAAGCAATGTAGTATACAAAATATATCTTTCGATCCATGGCGGCCGTCTCAAGAGGGCGGGGTACCACTTTCTTCACAACCACCTCGATATGGGTATCAAATGAAAGGGTATGATAAGTAGAATACAATAAGCAATGTAGTATACAAAATATATCTTTAGATCCATGGCGGCCGTCTCAAGAGGGCGGGGTACCACTTTCTTCACAACCACCTCAACATGGGTATCAAATGAAAGGGTATGTTAAGGAGAATACAATAAGCAATGTAGTATACAAAATATATCTATAGATCCATGGCGGCCGTCTAAAGAGGCCGGATTACCACTTTCTTCACAACCACCTCGACATGGGTATCAAATGAAAGGGTATGATAAGTAGAATACAATAAGCAATGTAGTATACAAAGTATATCTTTAGATCCATGGCGGCCGTCTCAAGAGGCCGGATTACCACTTTCTTCACAACCACCTCAACATGGGTATCAAATGAAAGGGTATGTTAAGGAGAATACAATAAGCAATGTAGTATACAAAATATATCTTTAGATCCATGGCGGCCGTCTCAAGAGGGCGGGGTACCACTTTCTTCACAACCACCTCGACATGGGTATCAAATGAAAGGGTATGTTAAGTAGAATATAATAAGCAATGTAGTATACAAAATATATCTTTCGATCCATGGCGGCCGTCTCAAGAGGCCGAATTACCACTTTCTTCACAACCACCTCGACATGGGTATCAAATGAAAGGGTATGATAAGTAGAATACAATAAGCAATGTAGTAGACTCAATATACCGATTCATGGCGGCCGACGTAAGACCCATGTTCTTTGAGGCATTTCATCTGTGTAAAATTCATATCTCGAAAAATATTAAGTCAATGGTTGGTTTTTATTGTTTACTATTGACTTATGGGTGCAGCGTAGGCGCACCGGGTCCCAGCTAGTATTTTCATAAAAATCGATCAACCCGTGTTTCTTGGTTTAAAAGATATTCATGATTTATGTACCTACACGATTACGCGGCCTACCCTGGCCCCCTTAGTTATGCCAATGAGAAGACAAAGTTCCTCTAGCACTTATTTTTACTAATTATTCAATTTAAAGAAAGATAAAGATCATTAAAGATGTGTCACATCTTTCACGTGCACTTTGTACATGCGATCTTCTTTCAGTACAGGCTTCACATGAGCCAGCTTCCAAGAGTCAGGATAAGCTCCGGACATGTACGACAGGGCAGAGCGTTTGCGCAGAGGCTTAGCCCAAGGTGAGGTACGTCTTTTAAGAACCATAGCGAGCAAGAAAGATGACTTTAGGATGGGAAATTAGATTATCCTCGAACAAATTCTTGCAGTAGTATGAAGCGTCACGCCATACACTTTTCGGAAGACCTCGCTCTCTGTACTGTTCTAGTTGGCATACGAGAACCTTCTTCCTAGCTTCTGTTTTTCGTATGGAAACTTTATTTTCCTTGTGAGCTTTTAATATTCTTTTTTGAATGGTGCATTACTTGGTGCAACCGTAGACGGTCCAACGTAGATCTTCTGCGGGAGAGCGCCTCTTTTTTGTCTTGACATGTGTCTGCATTGAAATATGTTTCTTTTGGACTAAAAAAGTATACATGTCAAAAGAAAAGAAGATGGCGGTGGTCACGTGGAAAAGAAAATGGCGGCTTTCTTTATTTTAGGTGTTTAGTGAATTGTGCATGTCAATAGGACTAATACACTCTTGGGTTTCAAAATATTCGATTTCCTCGAGTTCTTTTAAACACCCAACCAAGTTTTAAAATTTTGCAACTTTCGTCAATATTTTATCCTCCCGATCCTTCTACAGTTGCATACAATGTTACTTCTTTCAGGGTTTTTTAATAATGAAATGGCATAACAACATTTTCTCACGACAAATTTTCTGTCTTGTTTCATAATGGATGTTGCAACATAAAGTATGCCTCGTCTAGACCGGAGTAGGTTACTTTTTCGAATAGAGTTTGTTGCCCGACATTGGCTCAATGATATAACCGTCGGAGCTAGAAAAAACTTTCTTGATTTAATCATTAGGTATGCAATATGTAATAAACCTAATTTTGAAAATTTTTAATAATCGATTTCTTTAATAAGTACTCGCATACGCTAATTACATCCTTGTAAACAAGTCACTAATTGAGGCTAACCCATAATCACTTAGCTAGCTCTGCAATTACAAGTAGGTAGAATATTGGTGGGCGTTGTATTTATTAAATTAATATCAGATTTGTTTTTCCCTGTATCAGAGTTTTAAGATTAGAAAATTATCTATCAAAATGAAGACCATGAATAAAATTATAATTAAAACATTAGATTTAGATTTGAATCGAAAATTATTGATTTTTTATTAGTGTTTTGAACATTCAAACGTTCCGAAAACGTGAACTTGATATATGTAGTAACATTATTCCAGTAGTATAGAAGGAGAACTGACGCTTGAAAAAGCCCTCTCATCCTAACCACTGACTTGAACTGTTTAATAAGCGAAATCACATACAAAAATTGGCACCAACAGCTATTGTCAGCCTCCCTTGAACTTGAATCGATTTTCAAATAAAAAACATTGTTCAGTGCATTGGTTGAGACATTGGCATGTCAACATAATTAGAAAAAAAATAGATAAGTATGGAGTTTGTGTTCTTCCAGTCCCGGAGAATTAGCATTTTAAGGAGACAAAATTCCAAAATGGCTGAAAATTGGAATGACGCAATTCACACCACGTTGCACATACTGCAAGGACAAGGAAGAGAGTCTGATCACCGATCCCAAAGGCATCTTGGAGCGATGGGAAGAGCATTTTCATGAATTGCTAAATGGCGAGCTAACTGAGGATTCGGAGGCTCCACCAATATCTGATGACAATGCTACGCTGCCGCCACCAAGCATATAAGAAGTTAGCAGAGCCATCAGCCGGCTCAAAAACAACAAGGCCTCGGGTGCAGGCGGCATCGCAGCGGAGCTGGTTAAATATGGAGGGCTTTCATCACACCAAGTGATTTATGAATTAGCAAACATGGGAGCAGGAAGTGATGCCAGAAGACTAGAGAAAACCCATCCTCTGTCCGGTACATAAAAAAGGAGATATCACAGCGTGCACTAATTATCTTGGTATAACGTTGTTGAGTATCATGTATAAGATATTCTCCGCTACCCTACAAAACAGGATGGCCCCATACGCTAGAAACATCATAGGCCAATACCAGTGTTGCTTCAGCTCAGGCAAATCAACAGCTGATCAAATTTTCACCTTGAGGCGGGCTATGCAAAAATGTCTAGAGTTTCAAAACTCAAATCTAGGAGTACAACTCTCTACAAGTCCGCCTCATTACTGGCTTACGACATTGGCATCATTGGAAGAACAACAGCTGTACAAGAAGCTTTCACTTCACATTAACGAAAGCAAAACTAGGTACATGGTGTCTTTGTCTACAAGAACACCTAACATTGGTCCCACAATCAAGGTAGAGGAACACGAGTTTAAGTGGTAAAATGATTAACCTACCTTGGGTCAATAGTAACAGCCGACAATAGCATGGAACGAGAAATACGCGCACGACTGCTAAAAGCCAACAAAGCCTACTATAGTCTGTTAAGGCTCTTTAAATCCAAGCATCTAACCATAACGTCTAAACTTTTACTATAAAAGACGATGGTCTTATCAGTTCTCACATATGCATCCGAAATGTGGGTGCTCAGCAAAAAGCACTCCAACCTCTTTTGTGTGTTCGAGAGGAAAATACTTCGGAGGATTGTTGGCCCCGTATGTGAGGAAGGACGATTCCGGGAGACTCTACAATTAGTGCGTTTCCATGACAGCTTGAAGCTTACTTGAAGCGTACTTCAAGTACAAATGTAAACGCAAGCAGCTCGACTGGAGTCGATAAAAAAGATTTTTGTGATCGGCTCGAGTGCTTGTCATGTAAACCGAGCTTGAAAGCTTGAGCGCTCGAAATTGCGAAAGATAGGCCTGTAAATGTGTCTAAAGGTAATGTGTGGGAATATGAGGAGACAAAAATATTAATGAAGAAATAAAAGCACGATAAAAGGAAGAAATAAAAGAAATGTAATAGTAACTTCAAATGACAGCTAAAGAACTCAAGCTCAGTTTAAGCTAATATGCCGCTTCAAGTAGGCAGAGCATATACGCGCTCGAGTTCTTGAGATTTTCAAGCCTTCGAGTACTCAAGCTGTCATGGAAACGTAGTAAATGGGCTCCGGTGGGCAGGGCATCTAGCTCATACGAGTGAAGATGAGCCTGCTCGGAAAGTTCTCTGCGGTAAGACCTATGGGGTGTGACAGCGAGGGAGACCCAAACTTCGCTGGAAGGATGGCATAAACCAGGACGCTCAGAGCTTAGAGATGCCAAACTGGATGTTATCGGCTCAGAATCGGGACCGGTGGAGAGAACAGTTGCGAGAGGCCAGGACCGGATTCCGGTTGTAGAGCCGTTAAAGAAGAAGAATGTTCTTGTTAGTGGCGATGCATTTACTTTGATGATTTTATGAAACTTTTGACTAAATAGAAAACTAAATTATGAAGGGCCAGATCGGTAAGTGTAAGTTTTTGGTATTCATCGTGTTTTCGTATTTTCCACAATGAAATATATTTATAAATCGATCGTATCGTCATGATGCAATGTCTAGTAGTAAGCTTAGCTCGAACAATAGAGAGAAAAATAGGATAGATTAAGGGGAGTCGGGTGGGTGTTGCAGGAGATATTGCTGAACCTTGCGTTTTAACTCTTGGGTGTGTATGAGTTCGGGAATACTGACTGTGGTAGGTTGTTCCACAGTGGAGTTGTTCTTGTTATAAACGAATTTCTTAACCGGAGTGTGAGCGAATACAAGGGCTGTAGTCTATAAGGGTGAGCCGAGTGGGCAAGTCTTGTATTGCGGCAGAAATGTTGTCGTGAGTTGTTGAGAGCTGCTACATTCCTACCATGGCTTAATGAATTAATTGAAAAGCAAATGTCGCTATAACCAATAAGTTTGAGAGCGCGGTTTTCCACCTTGTCCAGCCAAGCTAAGATGTTGTATTCGAGACGGGGACGAATGTAGGGCTTGTAGATTGTAGCCCGGGTCGACGTCTGAAGGAGAAATTTACACCTTTTGAGGAGTCCCAGGCACTGTGATGCTTGTCATTTGGAATATGTGGTTATTCCAGCCCAGATCTTCGGCTAATATTATGCCTAGGATATTTAGGACGGCTCCGCCGTTATTATCTTATTGCCTGCTGAAAGAGAAGGACGGTCGGTGCCAGTTTTATTGGAGATGAGACAGTACTACGTTTTTAACGCATGAAATTCGACACGATTCTTGAGGCCCCAATCAAGAATTAGTTCGATGTCCCTGTTGATTGAATTGGACATGAGTTTACGATAATGCAGACAAGGTCTGGCGCGGGCTTGTCCTACAGTATCGAAGTCATAGGAGAAACGTAGAGTACTATCGTCGGCAAAACTCCACAGCTTCGGATTTTAATTAATTGAACGGCCAGAAAGGAAGCTCTTAATCCAGTGTTTTAGAACAAAGTCAATACCAATAGCTTGGAGTTTAGTTAACAGAGTGGGGTGCCATACTATATCAAAAGACTTGGAGATATCTAGAGTAACCAGGTCAAATTCATCAAATCGGTGTATATTTTGGTTTAGGTGCTCTGTTAGGCAAACAAGAAGGTCGCCATTAGATGTACTGTACTGTTTGTCATCTAATATTTGGTGGCGTTCAAGATATCTCAGAATACTCTTGTTATTATTGTCTCCATCACCTTGGAGAGAATAGAAGTAATTGCTATTGGGCGGTAGTTATCGGGGTCACTACCGTCACCTTTTTTTGGTATGGGCTGAACATGGGCCAGTTTCCAGGAGTCAGGATAGACTCCGGGGAAGTAGAATAGGGCGAAAGAACCACAGAGGGAATATTATCGGCGCCAGTGGATTTGTCAGAATCAAGCTATACCATCGTTAATGAAATATTTCAAAGGATCTGAAAAAGTTGATTGCCAACAACAAATAATTAGCAGGAGCAAAAACAAACATATAACTTAAAGCTAATTATATTAAAATTCATTGTAGACTAAAGTTGAGTTTATAAAAACTATTTGAACTTCAAGATTTTAAATTTTTCACTCATTCGTAACTTCTAATTCCATAAAAATGAACCCAAACTGTCCCCACCGACCTATACATGCAAAGTTTTATCTCAAGATAACCGAAATCTTCAATTGTCAACAGAAATTCTAGGTTATTGAAGGTGCAAACCAATAAAGCTGTCGATTTCGCCTCATACGATTTATCTTGATATGTGTAAATAGTATAACGAAAACTGTGCCAAATCAAAAGATAAATCATTGCGTGTGTGCCGCCCTTTAGATTTTACATGATAAAATCTCAACAAAAGTTATTTATTGCTCAAGGTTTCTCAAATTATTAAATGCTTTTCAATTTAACATAAATACCACAAATAACATATGTACATCGTAAGTGCCCCTAGTTAGAACATTTGAAGTAGTACGTGGCCATATGAGTAGTTATGTTGAAGTTCAATTCAAAACACGAAATACACATTTTAAAATTTCATTCTTCGTAAACTGAGGCAAAAATCACGTTTGGGAATCACCTGAAGTCGAGGGTCAATGAATCTTCCATTTACATAAATCAAAAACCGGTATTACGACCGCTTTTTCAGAAATAATCAAAGTGTAAATATGAGAGCTTGGCCCACTCACTTATCGCCGATGTTATGACTCAGTCTCAAGGTTTTCCCTCATATTTTTTTTACACCGCGAAAAATTCCCACATATGACGCCACAAAAATCTTGCTTCCATATCAATTTGGGTCCATTTAACACTTTCATATTTGCTGATGCATGAACTTGGCAATGAGGTGAATAATATTGTTGAAAATTCCCCAAGGACGCTGCTTATCTAAAATGTCATTACCTGTACTTAATGGTTACCTGTGCAAACAAATGAGGCTGCTCACGAATTGCAAAAACTAATTGGTTTATTTAAGTTAAAGGAATCATTTCCTTGGGTAGTAAATTAAAAGTTTTAATGGCGCGAGAAGACTAATTTTGATTGTCTAAACTTCCTGCAAGTAATATTAACCAAAATTGCACTTTTTCGTTAAGCCATTATTCTGGCCGCGAGGAACCTCAAGATAATTTATGGAAAAATCATGATCATATGTAATGTTTTTCGATCGTGACTTGCTTCCACACTAATGCATGAATTTTTTGAATACATTAAATTGTAAGTAATTACGCGATTAAATTTTGATTTGTGATTTCAGTTTGTACATTTTAATTTTTTAGTACACACCTGCAATTTTATGTAAAGCTTTCATCATTTATTTCAATGTTTTCCGGTTTTTAAAATAAATTTTAAATAACATTGACTATGAGCATATTTTTAGCATTTAGCATTGCGTTCAAGTTATCTCATGTTAATTGATCCGAGCAGCATGAAGTGAATTTGATATGAGAGTGTTGTGCTTGGTAATTATTAATAAAATTCAATAAAATTTTTAATGTAAAGTGGAAATAAACACCAGAATTTAAATTATTTATAATCTGAATTAGTTATTAGAAGTAAGAATTTATGAAGCAGATTAAAGCTGCATTTATAAATGAGAACGTCAATTTACACAACATTGAGAAACAAAACTAAACAAAGCATTTAACAAAATTTTCGTTAAACTAACATTTATAAATAAAAATGATTTATTGCTTTATTGCATCTATGCTGAACACTCTACATATATTCGTCAATTCGAAAAACCAGTTCCGTGTTTATATGTAGTATATTTATTATAACTAGCTGGGTTCATCATTATCATCTTGGCTTCCAATTCCTCAATCGAAGTCGGCCTAAGGCCGGGAGACACATATCGGCACCGTGTCCCCACCGCATGACGGCCGTCCGTCGGACGACACATAGTCCAGTAAATAGGTCGAAAAAAGGCCTTCGTAATGCAAAAAATACCGCACGCGATTTTTTTTTACCAAATGTTTTTACATATTTTTATGAGCTTAAATTCAAAATGGCGTCATCCCCACCCTTATGCTTCACTTACAATGAAGGGAAACGCGTTTAATTCTATATCTCAGAAACTATGCGTTTTACGACAAAAATGTATATAATCTTTTTTGTAGATAAATAAGTGATTTAACTTTTTTGTTCAGAATTTTTTTTTTGTAAAGTCAATATGTTCGGAGTTATAGTGCTTCAAACTTTATATATCACTTTCTTTGCGCTATATTTCGTTAACGGTTAGCCCGCCATAAAAAAGTCCTTCCTAAGACTTATAGAACACACAATTATCTATAATTTTTGCTTTTGTCATTTTTACATAGGGCTAATATTTCACGAGTTATAGCGCTTTAAATGTCGCAAAACGTAAATTCATAAAAAAAATTCCTAAAATCTTTTTCTTTCCCCGTTTCATTTCAAAACCGATTATATCGTGTGTTGAGCTCATCATTGCCCACATTTGCTGCCTTTACTTTTTTCTATAAAGTTCATATTTATGGATTTATTACACCTCAAAAGTTTATTAAAAATGGTTTTTTGCAAATATCTAGTCAACTATTTATTTACGATGACAAGTTATACCAACAAATTTGTTTGTTAAAAAATTCCGTAGAAATTTTACTTTAAAAATTTTTTTCTAGCATTTATACTTAAGCCGCAATTCAGCGCCAAATGTTTCATATAGATACACATTAATGTTCATACAAATAATTAAGAAATTTCGTTGGCGTAGGTACAAACCCTTTTCCACACCAGGGTGGAGGTCGAGTTTTTGGCGCGTTTTTTTCACTGACATATAGTAATGGACTGCTAAATAAGCATAATCCCATACAAAAAAGTGGCACCAAAAACTATTGCTGACTCGCTCCCACGTTAAATTCCTATGAGCTGTAATCGTCAGCGCATATCAGCGATGTAAACATAATAAGAAAAAAAATAGACAGGTATAGTTTTCGTTCTTCTGCCTCACTCTTGAGCTATTTTAAAAAGTCCGTTAAAGAGGGAAAATAACTGTCACAGTTTTGGAATAAATACATTTATTTAATGAAAAAACTGCTAATAAATAGAAATGAGTGATGGAAACTAATTTCTATTAATTATAGCAGACATCTTATCACTTATTTTCGCCTAAATTCGAAGAAAAATTTTTTGTTTACATGAAAAAGGTTTTCTATTTCTGGAGAAAAATGGTGCCATTCAGCATTGTCAATCAGCAGTCCATTACTATATGTCAGTGGTTTTTTTATTGTGGTTGCCCCAGTAGGCCTAATCCACAAGAAAACGAAACAATGATGCTATAACATGTTATTTAGCCTCATATCGAAGATGTCGGTTGACAATCGGATAGACCAATGAAGCTGCCATCTAATGACTTGACGTTTTCTTCGTCGAATGATATATCTGGAAGACTTGAAAACTCGCAATTGTTCTCATTTACTTATTTCATTGTCTTCAAGGAGGTTTGCATCCTTCGTCACATTTTCGCAATTTCCTCCACTTCATCCACTGCATCCACAGGAACCGCCACAATTTTTCCTACATTTGCAGGATATCAATTTTAATAAATTTTCTGGTGCCGGAGCAATTGTCATTGGGTCTGGTTGTAAGCCAAATCTTGTTCGCTTCCAGCCCCATTCCTCTGGGTCTTGATAACTATTAAGCCAAGTTTGCACTTGATGATATACTCGAAATGAGTGAAGTCGAGCAGCATCTTTAGTTATAAGCAGAGCTGATGAGTTCACTTTGGTTTTTGTAGCCGATTTTCCAAAACATTTGAACCTCAGTGAATTAATATTGGTTTCTGACGAGCTACCTCCATACAGCTCAATAAAGAAACGCTCTCCAGCTTCAGCAACCATATCTGGATCTATTTTTTTTTCTTTAAACAATTCTACTGAATTTATGAGTTGTGGATTTTTTTGAAAAATGGATAAAACTTTTGCTTTCCCCATGCCGTATATTGAAGACGTTGTGTCACAACCACTGAAAGCGTAAAGAAAGAGAATATTGTTTGCCACAATATTTGGAAATTTTAAGCACTGCGGAATACGACCCTTCCCGGTTTTAGAAGGAAAACGTTGTTAGAAGACCCTGCCAAGGACGTTCATAAAACAAGGAGATCTATAGTATGTCTTCTCTGACAAAGACCACGGAATCAAACCTAGAAGAAATTGTATTGCTGTCGTTACAATTAACTTTTGAGGTGTAATAAATCCATAAATATCAACTTTATAGAAAAAAGTAAAGGCAACAATAAGCAATGATAAGCTCAACACACGATATAATCAGTTTTGAAATGAAACGGGGAAAGAAAAAGATATTAGGAATTTTTTTTTATGAATTTACGTTTTGCGACATTCAAAGCGCTATAACTCGTGAAATATTAGCCCTATTTAAAAAGGACAAAAGCAAAAATTATAGATAATTGTGTGTTCTATAAGTCTTAGGAAGGACTTTTTTATGGCGGGCTAACCGTTAACGAAATATAGCGCAAGGAAAGTGATATATAAAGTTTGAAGCACTATAACTCCGAACATATTGACTTTACAAAAAAAAATTCTGAACAAAAAAGTTAAATCACTTATTTATCTACAAAAAAGATTATATACATTTTTGTCGTAAAACGCATAGTTTCTGAGATATAGAATTAAACGCGTTTCCCTTCATTGTAAGTGAAGCATAAGGGTGGGGATGACGCCATTTTGAATTTAAGCTCATAAAAATATGTAAAAACATTTGGTAAAAAAAAATCGCGTGCGGTATTTTTTGCAAAGAAAAAGTACCTATTTACTGGACTAACACGGAGAGAAAGTAAACAAGTAAAATTTTACCAGTCAAGGCACAAACAGATTGGCGCGAAGGTCGTGGCGGCGGTCGACTACGGAGAAATTAAATGTATGGAAAACTCTCTCGCAGGCGGCCTACAATGGCGAGATATTTGATGTTCTACCCAAATTACTCTAGAGGTCGTAAAGTTATTGACGAAATTTTTTTTTTTAAATGCTCATCTTGAATTTACCTATCGATCCCTCTAGCCGGATTTTGCTATTTCATTTTTATTTTTTTTTTAATTTTTAATAAAAAGTCTAATTTTTACAAAAAAATACTATTACGGGCCGAAAATTTGAGTTATCGTAACCATTTTTTTTAAATCTTCGTCTTTTAATCAGCCATTAATCTGTCTGGATGAATTTTTGATTTATTTGTTGAAAACGGTTAAAATTGAAGAGCGATATTCCAAAACGTGCTAAGTTCTTATGATGTAATTAGTGGGAAATAAAAAAAAACTGAATATCACTTTCACTCTCGCCTAAAGGGCTGTAATATTATTTCCTTTTTCAAAAAACCGATAAAAGAAACTATTATTTATAAAAATATAAATAAATTTGCTACATTTTATATGAAAAAAATGGTTTTATTTATGGTGGTGCATTTTCATAATGTACTAAGTCAATTACTTAGTACATTTTGAAATAAAATTTCATAGTAAAATTATGATACTATGGTAAATGTTTTCAGTCCTCAGAAAGTCCAGCCCAGCAAAAGAAAGAATAGTATTTTTCAAATCTTTATTTTTAATATAAAAAAAACATTAAAAAATTCAATATGAATACTAGCTATTGAAATTGATGGAAAATTCATTTGTATGACCCATTATACATCGGAATGAGTATGATTTGTGATAAATGTTTATGTGAATGCATAACTACTACGTCATAGATTGGAAAGCAGTACAATATTAAAATTAAACAAAAATTGACTTAGTACGTTTTGGAATATCGCTCTTCAATTTCTGTCAAATATCAAATCATTCAGTTTGAAATTTTTTGGTAGAGGTTACACCCTGTATTTTTGTGGAGATATTTTCTTCAATAAGGCCCCAATCTACGCAGAATACTTCCGCCTAGGTGAAACGGTAAAAGTTAAAATTTTGGGTTTTTCTTCACTAAAATTTCAACTTCAACCACCTTTTTCTCCAAAAAAAAGTAGCTAATTGATATTTTTTTATTACAAAATTGGAAAGCTTGGACAATTTCCAATGAATAATGTTCGACAACTTTTATGCTACGGCCTATAGTTTTGAAGCTATTTCGTCAATAACTTAAAAACTACGACCTCTAGAGTAATTTGGGTGGAACATCAAAAATCTCGCCACTGTGCGGCCGCTGCCACGATTTCCGCGCCAATCTGTTTGTGCCTTGACTGGCAAAATTTTACTTTTTTATTTTCTCCCCGTGTGTCGTTTGACGGACGGTTGTCATGACGTCTCAGAGGATACACGAAGGTCTGAAACAGACTGGTACTAATCCACAAAAACATACCTCTGCATACACGAGATTAACTTCACGAGGAACTACGGAGTCCATATCCCTTCACTTTGTGAATGGAGAAACAGACCAGTTTCAGGGTGCCACAAACTTCTTTACTGATGGCTCTAAACTCGAAGGTCGAGTAGGAGGAGGAGTCTTTCCCCAGAGCGTGGTTTTGAAGTCTCCTTCCGACTACCCGATCACTGTAATGTATACCCAGCGGAGGTTTTTGCAATACATGAAGCTGTACTACTAATCAACCGGCACAAACAGCTCTAAAATTATCTCTGAATGTCGCAGATATCTTAACGAGGTGGCTCAGCAGTTCAGGACCCTTCTCGTATGGGTGTCTGGTCACCGAAAGGAACGAAAGGAAGGAAATTGTATAGCTGACGAACTGGCTAGGAGAGGTACGACCGCCACTCTCCTTCCAGGAAAGGAAAGGGTTGGTATGCCTAGGGTCACTTTCAAACTCCGATGCAAACATCATGCGATGAAACAATAGAAGAAGCATTGGCGGGATTTTAATAAATCAACCGTGGCTAAATTAACCTGGCCCTCTTATGATCTCAGGCGGACCACCTCACTACTGAACCTCGGGAGATAAGACCTCTCAGCTATAGTGGGAGTGCTGACCAGCCACTGTTTGATAGGGACGCATACCTGACTAATAGGGACGCTTAGGTCTTGAGGTAAGAATCCGGACGAGGAAGAGAGGTACTAAATCTCCTCTGTCACTGCCCAGCCCTAACCACAAGGAGACTAACCGCATTTAATGAGCCCTTTCTAAGGACGTTTCCAAAGATTTATTTATTTTTTTAATTTATTTATTTATTTATTTATTGGCAGCTTATGTACAAAAACTAACAGTCTTAAATTATTCATTATAAAGAGGTTATACAGTAATACAATACAAGGAAAAGTTAATATATACCTAAATACATAGCATGCAAGAGAAATTATGAGTTATAAGAAAGAGAAAAATAAAACAAAAGAAAAAAAAATATATATATAAATTAAAAAAAAAAAAAAGAAAAGTTAAAATAATTGACAAAAGAAAGAGAAAATAAAAAAAGAATAATAAAAAAAAGAATAAAGAATCCACAACAAGATTAACTTTATTTTCCTACATTCATGCTCTTACAGCTCTATTAACTAAAAGTTCGAAGAGACGCTTCTTGAAAGTGCCCGCTGAATCGATACGTTGCAATTCAACTGGGAGAGAGTTCATTAGTAGAGCAACGAAGACAAAGAAAGAACGTTGTCCAATTAAAGTGCGAAAACGCGGAATAATCAAATTTTTATTTCTAAGTGACTGTGAAATTTGCACGAACTCGTTGAGGTATGCGGGTTTGCGATGGTTCAGGATGTCGTGAAGCACAAGCAAAAGCCTAAATTCACGGTAAATGTTAATGGAGCAACCTAAAACGGAATTTCAATAAGGTGATATATGATCAAATCGGCGTAAGTTATATACAAAGCGATCATTAAAGGCTACTTCGAGCTTTCTCGCACAAGACGAGTCTAAAGACGGAAGAATGGATAGACCATGCATTAGATGAGGTAGCAGTAAGGCTTTCACTAAATTCAAACGGACAGACCTTTTGAGCAAACCACAGTGGTACCTAAGTTTTGACAATAATGAGAGTGATGTGGTCGTAGCAGGTCATACTGCTATTCAGAACAACTCCTAGATTTTTTACTTTTTCGACGGAAGTGAGGGGAACACCATTCAAAACGATATCTGGCAGAGTAGGACGAGAGATGGGAGTGTGAGAGAAATATATACAACGGGGCTTCGATGGATTTAATTGAAGTAGGTTCAACGTCGACCAGCGCGAAATGCGGCGTAAATCTGTCGAAATCTTCTCAACAGAAGAAACGATTTGGCTTTTTGGTGCAGATATATAAAGTTGAACATCATCAGCGTACGTGTGGATCTTGGAGTCTATTACCACTAAAGGAAGATCATTAATAAAAATGCTGAACAGAAGTGGTCCGAGAATGGAACCTTGAGGGACTCCCGAGCTAAGTTGGGCAATTGAAGAACTGCAGGCACCTAGTTTAACTTGTTGAGATCGGTGCGTTAAGAAGCTATGCAGAAGTTTAAGGGCTGTTTGAGAAAAGTGGGCTTGTGAAGAGAGTTTTTGCAGAAGCAAAGTGTGATTAACGCTATTGAAGGCTTTTGAGAAATCAAGCAACAATAGACAGCACACGTGATGCTCATCAAGAGAGGCACGAATATCATTCGTGACTTAGAGGAGAGCAGTTTCGCAGCTGTGGTATTTGCGGAACCCAGATTGCCACGCATTTATAAAACGAAGTCGTTCGCCATATTCAAGTATTTGGATGGATAACATCTTGAAGATTGGGATCCCGAAACTTAAAAGATTCATTAGTTCCTTGAGATGGTTTAGCGAAGAAACGACACTTGAACATAAGGTTTAAAGTAGGATCACTATGGCATCACAATGGGCCTATGCTTTTTGTGTATGAACTCAAATCAACACCTCAACCATATCTAACCTAATCTAACCACCGAGCCTATATGGAAGAAAAAAACCCATTTTCCAGTTTTTCAATTAAAAATTATATGATATCCAGATATAGAGGGAATTTGTGACTTTAGTAGTAATATATTTATTAGACATCTTCCAGTCGGTCTTTAAATCTCATAGTTAATTTACAACACTTACGTAATCAATAATATAAACGATCTGTTTACCCAGAATAACAAAATTGTGCACTACCTCAATCTCAGTATTTTCGTATTGCAAATAATTAAGGCCAAAGAACTAAAAGAGAACAAACGCTTAGTATGGAAATAACAATTCCAAAAACTTTGCCAATAATGAAAGTTCTTGATATCTCTATGAAAGTCGGAAAGTTCTCAACTCTTGCATCCCCATCACGTCCAGATTCAATACAAGTTGATTTTATCGTAAGGGAACTTAAGGAGCGATGTAATCGTCAGGACCAAGGGCTTTTTGTTTTTGTGTTAGCTATCAGTGATAGCAGAGGTCTGTTTCGGATTTAACAACAGTGGCTTTCTTTCAAAGTAGAATACGGCGGAGATTCAATTTTCCATTTGCTTTTTATGCTCGCTACATTACATGAATATGTATTCTAATTGAAAACAATGATCCAACGACAACAACAATCCCGTTAATTGCCAACCTGAACATATCGTAATTCTGCGGCCGTAGATAATTGGAAAGTTATTTATATATGAATTGGTTTTATGAACGGCGTTTATTCTATTAAAAAAAGATTTTCGCTTGGGTCTACTTTTTCCATTAAAACTGGATTATCCTGGATTATTTGGATTATCTTAATGTGACATTATCTTTTATGCATTGTGCCGAAATTGAATATTTTGTATTTCATGTGAATTGATGTCCATTGATGCTGAGTAAATGTTTGCAGAGTCGATGAGTATTACATTTGTTAAACTATCGAATTGTAATTTGCATTACCAACATTTATTTACACTAAATTAATTCTTGACTCAATAAATACCTGTGATAAAAATTAATTATTGTGCACGGAGTCCCGGTGAGCTCGAGCCAGCCAGAACAAGATGATATAAGACCGCCATACAGTCACAGATTAATGGTTGAGCTTTATTCGATCGTGTTAAGATCTGTAATTTACTACATTAAAAAAACATAATTTGTTAAACGAAAAAATAATAAATATAAAATATCAGTAATTTAAAACAATGCTGAACATGAACAGTTTCGAGCAGAAAAGGCAGAGGCTTTGTAATTGTTTTATAAAAAGTTAACCGCATTTCTATCAGATCATTTCACAAATAAATTCCAAGGTGCCATTGCATTGATTCCCTCAAACAAAAAGGCCACAATAAAAGACGCTGAATATCATTATGATCACAGTAGATTTCATACAGATTTTACGCCGAATAACCTTGCATTGAAGGCAACGACCCCATACTACAAAATTTGTAAAATAAAATTTCAACATCTTGACATTTTTGGAATGGTGCATTTATATTGAATTAAATTTGCAGTAAATGTTTAGAATTGGTGCTCCAGAGTAAAATCGCTCCAAAATAAATTTCAGGCAATAAGGGTGATTTCTGAGTGCCCAAAAGTGGTTTCATGGAGGGAGAGGCATATTTTGTTATCGGCGGGGTATCGTTGAAGTGCAAAATATCAGTTGCTGCGCTATCGCAACTATGACTTACCGCATCCGGAACATGGACGATCGTCCCGCCAACAATCGACGAAAAGATGACCCTGGTGGTGAAAAACGAGAGGCCGGCGTCGGATTTATGGTCGATCGACGGGCTGCCAGCATCGTCATCGCATTCCACCTGATATCCGAGCGTTTGGCGGTTACAACCATCGGTGGAACGATCAAGACACATATCGTATCCGTTTATGCGCCAACCGAGAGCATCACGGACGCGAACGAGGACGAGTTTTACGATCAGCTTCAACAGTCGCTGGATATGATACCTCGAACCGAATTAATAACACTCGCGGGGGACTTCATTCAGGAGCAGATCGAACCGTATGGGAAGGAACGAATCAACGACAACGGCTTACACCTGCTTTCATTTGCAGCGTCCACACCAACTCACCTGGCGAAATCCATCAGGCTACGGCTCGGGGATGTTAGACTACGTTTTGATCAACGCAAGATTCCCATCGACGCTTAGGTGGTACGTAGAATGCATGGGCCTGATTGCGGGTCGGACCTTTATCTTATTACAGATGATATTACAAAGAGCGAAGAAGGCGCCACTACTAGGCAAGAAAATTGAACGTGCTTGCGGGACCCGGTTATCCAGGGAAAGTTTCAAATGGCGGTATTAGCTTCCTTTCGATCATCGGCAAAGTATTTAAACAATCATACCATCGAGGCTACACAGACATCTAGAGCAAACGAGCCGGAAAGAACAAGTAGTATTTAGACCACATCGAGGGTACATTGAACTAATATACGCACTCCGTCAGCTAATGGAAGAAAGAATTCGTTGCGCCAACGAACTGTCGTCGTTTTCGTCGATTTCAAATCCGCTTTCGATTGCATCGATTGGAACAGCTTGTGAATAGCTTTGGAAATCGAACACGTGCCATTGAAAATCATTCAACTTCTCCAAGCGTCGTACGATGGCTCAACTAGCAGCGTTCGTACTTATCCGAGGAGTTCCCGACTCAAACGGGTGTCCGACAGGGACTTCAACATTTTGATCGACGCGATTATGAGTGAAGCATTCGATGGATGACTCGGAGCTCGATACGACGACAACAACTGTCTTCGCCGAAACGGATGCCGAAGCAACGGACATTTTATACGACATTTCCCGCATCGCCCAGTCATACGGGATAAAAATCAAAGCGAAAAAGACCAAAGTGCTCACAACTGACGGATCGAGAGCCATTGTTCGTTCACTTCGATGGAGTACAAATCGAAATGGTTCCGGGGTTCAAATATTTAGGATCATTGGTTGAGGAAACGAAAGTGGCATCTCCGGCACACGTTCCGGCCTGCAGCAGCAACATTCGCCTCGCGTAAGTGGTGCATATGGAAACGAACAAATATTTCTATCAAAACAAACCCAGTCAGCCAGAAATGTATTTAAAAATCATTTAATGTCTTTCATGTAATATGTAATACCTTTGTAAGATATTACAAAACGTACCTATTATTTTCGCATTAAATTTATATGGGAGAGGACCCCTTTTGTCGGACCCCGAAGATTCTGTCTTACACGTAATATAAAAGTAATGCATTATTTTGGCATTATAAGAGAATGTATTTCATGTGAGACATTATTAATGCATTAATGTGATATTACAAGAAATGTATTTCATGTATAGGGTCTAAATAATGTGTTATATTTCGTATTACATTTTGAAAAGTATTACGCCTGGCTGGCTGGGAAAATACGCCTTCACCGAGAGTTTATCCTTCCCATTCTTCTTCATGGATCTGAAACGCAGACACTGTTCAAATCGGACGTTAAGTGCGATGTTTGAGGCAAATCCTCGGCGTCTCACTCCGCGATCGCCTTTGAAACGAGACAGTTAGACAAAGATGCGATCAGCAGACACTGATCGAAGAAGAAATGCAAAAACTTCGACTATGGTGGTTTGGGCATGTTTGCCGAATGGATGATAACCGCTTGCCACGTAAACTTCTCTGGCGAGACCGTCCCGCAGGCTGGATAATCCAGCAATAGGCACCGAAGAAAACCTGGCTAAAGAATATCGAGTGACCAAAAGAATCAACAATTATCAGTTACCGAGGCTCGAGACTTCGCCAACAACCAGCAAGAATGGAAACGAATCGTGAATAGAGTTCGAGACTACGCGGCCCACTCGGAGCGCCAGCTAACAGATGAAAGAAGAAGAAGAACCATGCTAACTTAACCATGGGAATTTTTGAACGACAAAATGTTATGGCCGTGGTTATGTTGCAGTTAACCGCGAAGTTTTTGAACGAAAAAATAGAGGCTTGCAGATAATACCAATACTGGCATGTGTATTTATGAAAAAGTATGCTTTTAGGAGGCAAGCAAGTAAATTTCCCAGCATTTGATTTTTTGGCATGCAATGTGTGGTGGTGGTCACTTGGAAGTTCAAGTGGCACACCTAAAAGCATGAGTGTGAACGCACCAATGCTAGAAGTACTACCTATGCTAGAAGTACTATGCCTTAATAGTTAAAGTAATCTGATGTGTCATCATTTGGAGCAGTGATGTTTACATGCTTGCTATCAATAGCTCCGATGCAGCCTGGAAAATTCCATTTAGTTAGAAATCCATGTTCGATTTGCTCCCATTCTTGCTTCATTGGAATCTGTGAAAAAGAGATGATCCTTATAAAACATTAAAATTATTTATTTATTTATAGGTGCAACGGTCATCATCTCAAGAAGATACTGAGTTGGATGAACTCTCAACCAAATATAGAAAGACTCGAGCACCCACAGGCCTCAGAAACCATTCTACCGTTAAATTCTCAGGATCGACCCATAGGGGTTACTAAAAAAATCTATTCAGAAAAAGAAAAGACCTGAAGATGACACGTTAGTGGTACTCGAGCAACAAGGGAACTAAACTTAGGAGAATAATACGTTGAGTACATACACCATCATTATTACGGTGGTCATCATGAGTTTATTTCAATCAAAATTAGTGTTTTTTTCTTAAATATTTTTGATACACCAAAATGGCTTTAGCCATCACAATAATGGTTGCCGTATTAATAATATTGTAAGTGCCCAAGGTATAAATCACATCAATTTTGCACCACAGAATTAAATTTTCGTTACACTGTTGAACTCGTTACACTGTTGAATTATGTATATTTTTATTTATGTTTTTTTTTCTCGGTTGAACAAGGTTTTTTGCATAACTATTTTTTTTGTATTTATATAACCGTTATTTCTTATTGAAAATGTTTTTGTTGACGTTTTTCCTTTCTTTCGTTAATTTGAAATAAAAATGTGTAGAAAATATTTATTTTACTTACTTTAATGAAATCTTTTAACGTCGTAGATATTTCAGCACAAACACTTGGAACAAATTGCGAAATTGTAGATCTTCCAACTCTGTACAATGCCTCCAATGAAACATACGATTCACCAGTCGCCAAAAATCTCAATGTTATTTCCAGTTTTGTTTCTGCAGGGATAGCATTTCTCATATGGGTGTTTTTTTTTTTTAAATTTTATTTTCAATATTTGACAACAATTCATCAAATTTTTCTGGAAGCATTCTCGAATGATTTTTAAAGCCATCTAAATCTTCCAGTCGAATTTCTCTAAGCAAACAGTTACTGGCTCCATATTTATCTCGTCTGCTTATCCAGTCTTTCACCCAAATATCTCTTTTATTTTTTTATTTTTGTTTTCAAATATGTTTCGCAATGCATTGAGTTGCACGTAACAATATGAGATTATTTAGTTCACTTCGCAAACTTTCCATTATTAATTTAATTTAAACTGAAATAGTGACAGTCATAATCAATGGCACATGTAATGTCATTCGGTAGTTACAAGCATGCCACCAAACAGAATTCGTGTAAGGCGTGCCATTTCATTGGCAAATGTGTCGCCGTTGCACCATTTATTGGCATATGCCATTTTCAAGCCTGCAAGCTACGTATATATATTTTACTGCCATGTGTATTCCCGGCTTTATTTTTTTGTAATGGCACAAGTGTAACAAATATCAACTTTAATTAAAAGAAACTGCTAATTACAAAAACTGGAGAATTATCTCTTGGGCTTTAACATTAATTTAATCCGTGAAAAAATAAAGTTTTATGAAAAATCCTCCAAGTCCTTTAAAAAAAAAATTACATCGTTTTTTTTTTAAATCTAATTCTTCATCCTTTCTTGGGGTCGTATACACAGCGAGCAGAAAAATGAATTCCGACAACCATAAACACAAATACTGCTTAACATTCCAAAGCAAGTCCTTCAGACTTTGATTAATGGCCTACTTGAATTTGATGACTGAGGATTGCTTTAAGGAGCAAAGCTTTCTGCGCTTCCAGCGATTTTTTTAAATTATTTTTTTTGCGAATTTTTTGTTTGAAAATTGATTCTTACTACGAGCGATTATACTATGAATAGATTTCGCGATTAGTATTCAATAAAAATCGAATGGTTATGGCTCGACTATGATTTCGATCAATTACGTAATCGTACATACGATGTGCCATAAGAAAGAGCCTTTTCCTGTTTCAGTTTCACATAAATATTTATGATTGTTCGTAAATCATAGAAATGTATCATAAATATCCACACTTTTTGCTCAAATTTTTCGTTATGCCTTTCTTTAATAGGCATTATCCAGCAAATTGACAGCCAATTGAATTTTTTGTTGTTTTGTTGCCGTTGATGCTTCAATATTACGATAGTACAACATTCCGCTTAATCAGATCCTGATATTTATGGTTGTCGTACTTTCTGTCCTTCTTGTGAGAATGTGACATTGTGTAATAAACTAAGCAATAGACATGGCCTACGAAGCTATTTTCAGCACTCGCTCCGTCACCGGGAAATTTATTAATAATATTTATTCAAGGCTAAATATTTGATGAGAGTTGATCTTGTTGCGATAGCAATGAGAGCGTTCTGGTATAGGCCTAGACCATATTATGGAAATTTAAACTTATATTTGATCCTAGAATCTCATAAAAACTAAAGGCTAACACTAAAATTTTACTGCTCCCCTTGTGCAAAACTATTTCATAAAAATTGTTTAATTTCCTCCACCCAGAAGCAGGCCGATGCGGCACCAGAAGGTATTTTATACAAGCTCATTCCGTTGTTGATGGTGGGCAATCCTTGCGGGAAAAGACACAATATCCATGCAAAGGAGACATCATTTGCCTTCTATGTTAACCCTGAACCCTCAAATGAATAATAGAAAAACAGTTAGAAACGAGATATTGTGGCCTCAGGGCAGGCAAACAAAGGACGAAGGCAGCCTCGTTCGGAGGCGAGAAGACGACCGAACTCTGTTATGCTGACCTGATACCTAAGAGCTGAATAATATTGAAATAAATTTCACAGGACTAAGCAAGTACGGGGCAGTTATGCTGTGGTTCATCTATGTCGAAAGGAGGACATAGTAATGTATCACAGGATGGTAAATTGCGTACAAATAATTCATGGACACGGATTGTCAGGGGCTTTCTGGGTCAATAATGAATCATGTGGCTGGGAGGACATCAATGATTGGGCTACTTGCAATAAATGTATTTTACGATATCCTTTATGTCCTGCGGATGATTTGATTTCCTCGAGAATCGTCCTTTTAAATATGCTGCAAAAATAACACTTGAAATAGAGCAACAAAGTCTGTTTATTCTACCCAAGTGCCGGGGAGAGAGTGTATGTGTGTTCGACTTTAAACGCTGAAACCGAAATTGAATAAAAATTTCGGCAATCAATACTTGCCAAAGCTCGACAATTTTTCACAAGTCTCTTATTAAATCCAATGCGGTTCGTGAGCCTGAAGCGGGTCTAACTTTTGGGGAATAACTCCTTTGTGTCGTCTGGAATTAAGATACTGGCTTCAGTATGAAAAATGTCTGCCATTGATTTCCCATAAAAGTTTTTGCGATAAATCAGGGTCTGTATAAGTTTCAGTTTGTTGCATACATCTGACTGTGTACTGAAACAATGGGGGATGTGCTTCGGAGAGGATACAAACGGGAAAAGGATAAATACGTTTCGTAGCTCACTGAAAAAGTTGGGGATGAAATTGTGATACTGCAAGAAAATTAATGTTGGTATCGGTTTCCAATGGCGAAGTTGAATAGGGTAGATTGCGTAAAAAAATATATTTTTCGATCCCTTCTTAAAATTACTTAAGAATATTATCATGAAGAAAGTTTTCCACGAAAAGGAAAAAATGAATACAGATTCATGTGCTTAGGTCTTGTGTTGATAGTTGCTTTCTATTCCCTATCTTGTTTTTTTATTAAAGAAGTATAAGCCATCGTTGTTTCAGTTTTTTTGCGGACACAGCAATATTGGTACTACAAAAAAAGGCGACAACCGGATCTTATGCCTTAGGGTATATATTTGGGACAGACAGACAACAAAACAAACATCTTCTATATAGATTAAAACAATTTTTCTCATAGCATTTATTTTTTTGTCGTTTATAAGGCAACATGAGTTTCTTGTTTTTTGTTGACAGACAACAGACTATTAAGGGATTATTCCCACTCTGATTTTGTGAGGTCAAGATTGCAGATTTGAGGTCGGGGTAGGCCTATTTGTAATTGTTTTTTGTTTGAATTTGCTTTTGCCTTAGTTTTTATCGGGGCATGGTGGGTTAACAGCACGTTTATTTATTTATTTCCCAAACAAGGCATAATTAAACTTACTACAGAAAATCAAATACAATTCAGTACCATATTATGACAAAAGGCGGCTGTATAAGTGACTGCATATTTGCGCATGCTTGCACAACTTCTCTGTACCCTCTACACGACACATGCTTGAACAGGCCCAGTTTATCCTTAAATAATGTCGTGTTCGAAAAAAGACGATGCACTTTTGTTTTCAAGCGAGATTTGATGATATAAGATGAAAATTCGACAAATCTTCAACTTAGGGTTCAATCATCATCACCCACGCTCCAGCACGCTTGCACAAAAGGATTGAAAATGCGTGCTTGTCAAGCATGCACCCTGCAAACAATTTCTCGGCTGCTCGTTTTTTCGAGCTATTTCCGAAACAAAACTTGTCGAGAATTATTCGAGAAACCATCGTTAAACTGACCCCTAAAACTTTTACGCTCTTTTAATGGTTTTGTTTCTTTCTCCCTTCCAATTGCTTTAAAATTTGAGATTTGGAAGGTTTTACTATCGGAAGATGAGTGCGTGCACATCACTGCACTACACAAGCGATTGGAATAAGCTGGGCGAGCATTTTCAGTAGTAGAAGTGAATGAAAAAAAACGAGCACGTAAACATGTAAAGCATTCGAGATTCATTCGATGTCGATTCGAAAAAACGAAACACACAAAAATGCAAAGCCTTCGAGATTCCATCTAAAAAGCGATTCCTTGCGTTCCTTTTTTATCATTTTCGATAAAGCTTTCGAATCGTTATCGAGTTGTTCTAATTAGAAGAATTACAGTTTTTACTGTGACTTGTGAAAACGGCACTTGGTCCAACTTCTTGAATCTGTCCGAGCATGGCGGTAAGCTCAAAAGCTCGCGCGGGTCACGTATGTTCGTAAGAGCATGGAGGAGAAGTTTCTTCTGTACTGCCCGAGTAAAAAGAAAATATGGGCTTATCGCGAACGAACGGTTTTAAGGGGGATATGACGGTGGTATAGTTTTTAACCATTTTTAATGGGGCACATACGACCTTTCGACGGCCAAAGTTGACCTAAAGAATTAAATGGCCAAAGACCAGACTGTACACGCGAGCATTCCACGGTCAAATTTGAAAGACATCAGAAAAGAAATCAGAAATCTGCGCCAAATGAAATGTTGAATTTGTTTTATGGGAACTTGATCATTTTCGTTTTGTACAATGAATTATCCTTTCGATTTATCCTACAAAATTATCGATGCACAAGAGAGACGCGCCAGTGGTCCCAGTCGGTTTGTTGTAAGTGAAGTGTATGGTGTAGAGTTGAGCCGGACTTACAAGAGGCAGTTCATTTGTCCCGTACATGATAGTAAATTGTACTGAGGCCTTAACTTTTTTAAATGTCCCGGTTCAAAAATAATGTACTACTGGGATATTAGCGTGTATCGTGCGGGTGTAAACATAAATATATATGTAGTAAAAAAAGTGGTGTTTTGTGTAATTTCAGGCGACCACTGAAGTGCCAAAAGCCGTT
This sequence comes from Thereva unica, assembly GCA_949987705.1. Taxonomy (NCBI): domain Eukaryota; kingdom Metazoa; phylum Arthropoda; class Insecta; order Diptera; family Therevidae; genus Thereva; species Thereva unica. The sequence goes on along the minus strand of OX465281.1, from coordinate 52,674,047 downwards.
CCACTTTGAGGGTCGGTTCACCAAAGCAGATCCTCATATTGTATGTATAATATTTTCTATTTCATTAGAACAGGTAATTTGGTTATTTTGTCATGTACATAGTCACTTTTTACGCGTTTAAAACGTGTTAATTTTTAACACGTGTAAATTTAACACACTTAATGCGTGTGTTTTAAACACACCAAATATGTATTACGATGAAGTTTTTGTAAGTAAAGCTTTTTTAGCCTCTTTTTACAGAGAGTAAACGTATAAATATCGTCACCGTAATATCTTCTCTCGACGCCCTTCTGTTACTGACTGACTGTAAAAAGGATTGTGTTGTGAAGTTTTCTGATGAGCGGCGTGGTTCCTGATGAATTGGAGATTGTGCGTAGGAAGCGAAGTGTGTGAAATGATACATAATGTTTGATTTTCACACGTTTACAAACGTAAAACGATAAAACGTTACAATTTCTTTAGCGTGTAAAAAATATTACACGCTGCTTGTACTTGGTTTTTACCCGCATGTCTTTGTATCCGCATTATTTTAACACGGCTTATTCCTAAACGACATTATTCTAACACGGTTAACCGAATTTACACGCTTATGAAGTGTGTAGTGTGCTAATTTCACACGCGAAAAAATAACCTGGAAATTGCAGTGTAGGTTGGCCCTGATTTGCACTTCTTGGTCAATGTTAGACTCACTGTGGCTTAATGATTCGATTTGCACAGTCGCAGATTTTTTTCTATTGTAAGGATTATCTTATTCCTGTTGAAACGCGTCTACGTGAAAATTTCGTCGATCTTTAAGATTATCCCCGGAATACCTGGAAAAGTGCTCAATAATGACCCTTCATTAGTCACGAGGGCTCCAGGTAGTTTTGAAAAAATTTCAAATAATTTGCTAGTCTTGAAATGAAATCATCAAAACATTTGAGCGGATCATAAAGTGCTAAATCCTAGGGTCGGGAAAGTTAGCGTGGAACCAAAGATCCGTATTCCTCCCTGACTTTAACCACTATTTATGAGCCACTTACGATCCGCGTTCGAGGCACAATAAGCTCTTTGTATGGTCTTCGGCTTACTGGAAAATGGATCCGTCAGACCGTTTTCACGCGTTTTCGGCGGACACACAATGTGCACCACCACCCAATTTCGGTTTCTCGAACTTTGAAGAAAAATGGTCCAATCTTGGTTTTGAACGCACTCCGGCCAAACAGTGACTTTCACGTCGTGCAGTAGTGTTTCATGAATGTGTGTTCTCTGTTCGATAGCTTTGTTTCTTGACTTCGCCAGTGAGTGTAAGATGCTTTTCGTCCGTCATCATAGTTTCGGCTCGGCATGAACATTCTTGCGACGGCATTTCCAAATTGTCCGTTGACAACAATCTTTGAGTAAGTTGCACTTTCTATTGGAAGAGCTGAAGATCTTGCTTCATCATCCTCGTGAGAGTTGTTCCACTCACGGTTAACTCCTGAGATCGGCGGCGATACGACACATTTGGATAATTGGCAACACCCTCTATGAACGCGTCAACAACTTCATTGGAGCGCCTAAGGCGTGGTTCAATGGAACGCTGGCGAGTCACTACAAATCGGTACTCAAAGAAATTCTTCACCAAACTGAGTATTGTGTTGTCTGAAGGCGCCGATTGTTTTCAATGGAATTCGATACAATTTGAGCGCGTTCTTTCGATGTGAATAGACTCATAGGTAAAATGCTAGTGATTGACGTTTCAGAATCGGGTACATTTGTCGAAATCGACTAAAAAATGTCAGTTATTCAATGTTGAAATACCCAAGGTCTAAATGGCGATGAGATGTGCAATGAGAAAGACACAAAGTCAAAAAATTCAGAACGATAAAATTATCCACGCCTCCCTATGCGCTATAATCTTGGGGTCACGCCCCCAATTTGAAAACCACTGGGTTAAGGCATGTCATATGTAAGATGTGGTTTAGCTAAATGGTGAGGATTGCAGCGCATGCTTCTTTGCATTGGTTATTTTTCCTCGGTTACTAGAGAAAGTGCTGTTCTTTGTCTATGTGGTGTTCTCGGCCCGTCTTTCCTTTGTACTTCTCGCATCTTTTCGACTGAAACTTGTTGTGAAATTGTACTCTGCATTAGAAACAAAGGCTTCAGTATGGATAAAATAGAGAAAAATTTGGAATAGTTGACAAGGTTAATTTTATTAAAGAGAAGATGACATCCACATTTTTCAGGCCAACTGAGGCCATCCATCTCCGCGCATTAAGAAAAAAAAATTATCAGGGGTATTGCGACTGCAAGGTATTTGAGGCTGGTAACCTATTGGATCATCTATGCATCCTAAGGGCATGAACTTTGAATCGATAACCGATGGCATAATCGATAGATAACACTTTTTCATACTCTGATTCAGGTTTGCATAAGAGCAAGGTCTACTAATATCAATATCAGAGTTCCACTAACAGCAAAAATGTAAATAAAACTCATGTGTATGAATGTTTTATGAAAAACCTTATACATATATTGAGGCTTTACAAATATGCTAGCCTTGCTTCACTTTGCAATCATTATTGAAATCATCGTAGCAAAAATTTTAATGAGTTCATCATAAACTGCCTCGCTGGACTCTCAATACTTTTCCACTGAAATCGTGGTTAAAATAATCATAAAATCCGGCATTAAAATCCGGTTTAAGTTCTTCGGGGTGAACTTTAATTGAATTTGCTGAAAGTTGGCAAAATTGGAATTGTTGGGAATGTTGCAGATTATTGAGTTTCAGTAATTACTCAAGCTGCGAAATTGATTTAACTTGAAGCTGTTATTTGTCAATTAAAGTTATTTTAATAAAGTTCAGACTGCAAAAAGTAAATTTGGCATAATTTTTCATGTACACCAGTAATCAGGTAACAGAACTTGTTTTATTCAAATAATAACTTTACGTTATTAATATTTTTTCAAATTTGCCCAAAGGAAGAACATTTTATTCGATTTTTATAATGCATAAACAAACATACATAAAGTATAATTATATAAAATTAAACCCCGTCTAAACAATATTAAGCCTCTCTTTCTTAAAAGTGCATTACCAACCAGAATACGATACGAATCAAACAGTTTTATGGTCAAGCTCCATAGCAATATCGATACTGCTGGCATGCCTGTCGTATTGGACTTTTTCAAGAATTGCATCAACTATTTCCCTCACTGCACAACCAGAGCGAGGCTCAGTTTTCGCAAAAAATAAAATACGAGGACGAAAGCGTGATGACCATTTGTTTTGGAAGTGAAATGGTCGATGGGCTTCCTCACACTGTGCTATATTCATGTCAAGGTTTTATAGATAAGAGGGGGAAGGGAACGTAAGAAATTTACGAATAAAACCGGTTTTACTCAACACACTTATGGCATCGCGTGAACTAGAGATGGGAAAAACGGATGTTTTACGAGAGCCGACTCACCAGATCTGGATTTTTTAAAAGATCCGACCCCCGGAGCCGGTCAAAAGAGTCAGTTCAAAAAAACTTCTCTCGAATCTTCAGAGCACCCGATCCATAACTTGTGGATCGCTTCTTTCAGCTCAACTCAATTTAGGGGGTTTTTAGTTAAAAGCTCACTAAAAAACCCGTGACTCTTTAAGAACCGACTCAGCTCAGAATCACGAACTGATTTTTAACTCGTTTTAAAGATGCGGATCTTTGAGTAGACTCAGATCTGAGTTACCCATCTCTATTGTGAACTGGTTCAATAGGGTATACTGAACGACTCAAGTACAGGCAAAAGTAGACCAAAAAATATGAAATATCCTCCTATAGCAAAGGAGAATGTTGTTTTAATTGTTTATTCTGCGTAGTACTGAATAGTTCCTATACAGCAGTGGTTTTCAAACTTAACGATACAGTGACCACCTTGTTACATAAAAACCCTTGGGCACGGTAGGGTGCGTCATCTAGACCTTCGGTATTTCAACATTGAATAACTTCGACGTGGTTTGTCCAATTTTGACAAAGGAGCAAGATTTATTTAGGATATTCTCTAACATTTATTTCAAATCAGTTTTTAAATACAATGTCCATGGAGACTTTGCAAGGAGTATAAAGTCCGTGTTATCAATGTCGTTGGATAAATGAGGGCGCTGCAGTTAAATGTACCCCAAAAAGCTTGGCCGATTGTATTCATCCTGTTCATGGCCATTGGCAAATTCGTTTGTTGAAAAGCTTAAAATACTAATAATTTAATGAAATATTAAATTTATTTGACGCTTAATTTGAAAGACCAGCTTCTAATTTCAATTTATATCAATGCGAGTATTTAATCAATTTTGGAGTTTCCTATGAATATTTTTGCATTACTAGATGCATCGACCAACTTAATTTTGAACAAATCAAACTGGGTCAAACTCAGCACATTGGACAAAGGTGACGTCTATGGCGAAAAATGAACTAGCAGTTTAGTTTCATTCTGCCCTCGATTTTCTATAAAACTCGCAGTCTCCATGACAATGTCGATTAAATGACCTCCATTCGATACGCCAAAGGCGGCTGTTTACGGGCGTTAGAGGCAAATTACACGGCATAACATTTCTTCCATCAACACTTCCAATAATTCCAATAAACCGGTTTTATTGGCAAGGGGTCGCGGGGAAGTTTGTTACTTGTGCATCCCAAAAAATTCTCGACTGCACATAGTCTAAGCTCCCACAGCAAAAAAGGTACCCCAACGAACACCTCAAAACAATAAAGTGAGATTGGCTGAAAAACATGTAAAAAACATGTAAAGCCCGCCAGACTAGTAAAAATTTGTTAATTGCTATTTTTTAAGAATTTTTGAATTTTGTTAAAAAACAATGACAGACAAATTTTTTCAAAAATGGTTCATTATTTACTACAAATTGCATAAATTTGAGACAGGTGTTTTGGAAAATAAAATCATTGTTTTTTAACAAAATTCAAAAATTCTTAAAAAATAGCAATTAACAAATTTTTACTAGTCTGGCGGGCTTTACATGTTTTTTACATGTTTTTCAGCCAATCTCTCTTTATTAACTTATCAGTATAGGAAGTTATTGTAATCGGTCCGAAAATCGAAATCGAAAATTTCAACGTATTTTCATCTTTCAAGGTCCCAGGAGCATTTTAAGCAAAAAATTGGGAGGAAGTATATGTGTGTGTGTGTATGTGCGTACGGATGTGGTCATTTTTTCCTGCACGATATCGCGCGAACCAAAAAAGATATCGACTTCGTTGAGGTGTCGTTCGAAGCGTATTAACCGAAATATGATCTGAAAAGATTTTCATAAAATTCGGTCGAGCCGTTTTTGAAGTAAAACTTCTTTAGGGACGTTTGCTTAAAAAAATTTACATGAGAGTGAATCAATTTCATTCGTGTAACGCTCTCACACATGAAAAATCGTCAGAACTTTCGTATAACGATGGGAAAGGGTACGAGAGACGAACCAGAGGTCGATAGCGACAATATTATCTGAAAAGATTTTTATAATATTCGGTCCAGCGGTTTTTTGGTTTAAATGACTTAAGTGATTTTTGTACCTGCACGATATCGCGCGAACTATAAAAGATATCGACTTAGTTGACGTGCGAGATATCGACTTAGTTCAAAGAGTATTAACCAAAATATGATCTGAAAAGATTTTCATAAAATTCGGTCGAGCCGTTTTTTTGTTTAAGCGGCGTAAGTGATTTTTGTACCTGCATGATATTGCCCGAACCACAAAAGATATTGACTTACTTGAGCTGCCGTTCGAAGCGTATTAGCGACAATATAATCTGAAAAGATTTTTATAATATTCGGTCCAGCGGGTTTTTGGTTTAAGTGATTTTTGTACCTGCACGATACCGCGCGAACTAAAAACAATATCGACTTCATTGAGGTGCCGAAAAACATTAATACATCAATTTTATATACATTTTCGTCATCCTAATCTTGTAAGTGCGCACATTTAGTTTGACATTTTAGCGAAAATATTGATAAACAATTGTGACAAATTCTCGGTATTATGCATATATTTTATATTGCCTATTGTTCATTTATTATTAAAATATTCAATCATAATATTCAACATCCATCATACTGGGAAGTTGATCGTGTGGACCGAAAGGGTCGAACCCACATCCCAACTAGTTGTTTTGAGGTGTTCGATGGGGTACCTTTTTTGCTGTGGGAGCTTAGACTAACAGAGCAACACATTAACACAATCATAATTTCATTCTCGGGGTCTACGAAAATGACTTAGCTTAACTGACAGTTTGTACACAGCTACATAGGCAATAGAATTTGTTGAAAATTAAAAACACGAACATGGCAATACTTTTGGTCTACGTCATATTTGTCATCGTCGATCACCGTTTTTGGGTGATCGGTTTCTTTCTCTTTTTTCAGTCAGTCTTACAAAGGAAGTTGATCAGTTAGATTAAAATAAAGATTTTGTTTCATTAAAATACCCGGGCCTTTTGATTTATTTAAACAATAACTTTCATATTGGTGCCGAAACCCAGGAATTTGATTAATTCGTATCAAAATCTCTTTTTTCCTACTAATTAACCTTTATCGAGCTTCGCGATGGACATAGTGTCTCGAGGTACATTGCGCGGGCAGTTGACCAAACTGAGCAAAAGCTCACTTGAGTATTTAAATGCGAACGAATCTAAACCCATTATTGAAAATGCCGAAAATTTTGACCAGGTGATCGAGGAATTGGTTTCGGCATTATCACGCTTAACAGCGGTGCACGAAAGCATACAGAAAGCCAACGAAAATGTGCTAAGAGGAATTCAGGATGAAGACCGAACTAAGGAATACGAGGCGATCGCGGATTATTCCGATAAATACATCGATGTTAGTTCGCGATTAAAAAATAGGATTGATCGGCTAAAAGCTCTCCGCGATAGAGATATCCCGTCCGTAAATGCTGACACGATGTCTCCCCAACAGGTGCAACGGCAAGTGGTGAGGCTTCCTAAATTAGAATTAAAAAAATTCAGTGGTGATTGCAAGGACTGGTTGCCCTTTTGGGAACAATTTAAAGTTCTAGTGCACGAAAATGCTGCTCTGAGTACATCAGACAAATTTAATTATTTACAATCCTCATTATGTGGTAGGGCAGCGACGTCATTAGTTGGGCTTTCAGCAACAAGTGCGTGTTACGATTCCGCTATTGCTTTATTACAAGAAGAATTCGGTGACGTAGCAAAATTGGTTGATAAGCATATGGCTGCACTAATGAATTTGAAAACTGTTACTTCCAGCCATGACGTGGTCGGTCTAAGAGAGCTTTATAATACGGTAGTTACGAATTCACGATCACTTGCCGGTCTCGGCGTATCAGCAAACAATTATTATGTTATGTTAAAGACTATTCTGGTGCGCTGTTTGCCGTATGATTTGCGCGTCGAGTATTTTAAGTTGATCGAAAAAAGTGATGATGAACACCCCGAAGACTGTGCCGATGAAGCTGCGTCCATTTCTATGAAGTCAGCTTCTGGAACGATTTCCTTCGCCATAGATAAAGGTGTTAAGGACCTGCTGAAATTTTTAAAACGTGAGATCCAATCACTAGAAAGAGCAGCCGAAAGCAACAAGTCAGTGCCAACGTCCTCCAGTCGTTCGTCATTTAAGTCAATCAAAACCGCGGCTGGATTAATAGCCCCCATAGAAGGCAAGAAATTTTGTGTATTTTGTAAAACCGATAGTCATTTTTCAGATAAATGTGATGGTAAACTTAGTATTGCTGAGCGAAAGGAAGTATTAAAGAAGGAAGGAAGATGTTTTCGCTGCACGAAACGCGGTCATATGTCTACACGTTGTCCGGCTAAACATGTGCGTTGTTCAAAGTGTGGAGGGCGGCATGTGCTGGCTTTATGCGACCCAGAATTTGCCAACCGGAAGCATGGTTCAACATATGATAAGAAGATTTCCGTTCCTGATTCTGTCAATCTTTGCTCATCAAATACAATCTCTTCTAATGTTTATTTGCAGACTGCATGCGTTTATATTAGTCCTCCTGAAAATCAAACTAAGGCAGTTTTTGGCAGAATAGTCATAGACAGCGGTAGTCAAAGGTCCTATGTACGAGAGGATATAGCAAGAAAGTTAGATTTACCCATAATCGACCAAGTAAAAATCAGGATCCTGCCTTTTGGGTCTAGTAAGAGAACACCCATCCAGGTCTGCAATAGAGTGAAGGTTTGTCTACGCAGCATATATACTGAGGAGTCAATCGTTGCTACCGCAATGGTTGTGCCTGAAATTTGTGCCGATATTTTGCCTGTACCGAATACGAGTAATACACTATTTTCAGAATTTCGCTTAGCTGACGCACGACTAGCGGAATGCCCTACAGATGGCATTTCTGTTCTAGTGGGCTCCGACTTTTACTGGAAGGTGGTATCAGGAAAAATTAAACGACTCACAGAAACTTTAACAGCAGTTCATACGAAGTTCGGATGGGCAATTCAAGGCTCTGAAAATGAAAACCATATACCGGATATCGAAGCGGCCACTATGCTTAGTGTATCACTCGAAGATGATCCTACTTTTATGGAAGACGTTCGTAATATGTGGAGATTAGAGTCGTTGGGCATCAGACCTCCAGACGAAGGTGACGAGCAATTGAATATAGACCAATATGTAAGCAGACACAACACCCATTACGAAGCTTCGCTTCTATGGTCTTTATCCCCCACTACTTTAGACAACAATCGTGAAGGAGCTTACCAAAGATTTAACAGCCTAGTTAGGAAGTTGTCTCGAGAACCTAAGAAGCTATTGGATTATGACGCTGCCATGCGGGAAATGATATCTAAAGGTTTTGTTGAGACTGTTTCGGTTTCAGGGCCAGGTGATTTACCGATCTATTTTATGCCACACCAACCAGTCTATAGAGAAGAAAAGACGACTACGAAATTGCGCATTGTTTTTGACGCCTCAGCCAAGTCGAGAGGGAATACTTCGTTGAACGACCATCTAGGCACTGGACCAAACTTGCTGCCAGATATTTTAACCATCTTATTAAATTTTAGATTGGGCGCTGTGGCTCTGGTAGCCGATATAGAAAAGGCTTTCTTGCAAATTATGCTATCAGAAAAGGAACGAGACGTGCACAGATTTTTCTGGTTTAGCGATCCTATAAGATCAGTCGATTGTCTGCCTTCACTCCAAGAATTTCGTATGACTAGAGTAACGTTTGGCGTGAAGTGTAGCCCTTTCATCTTGGCGTCAGTCCTACAAAAACACTTAATTGAAGAAAGTACTAATCATCCCGAAGTGTGTAAGCTGATGTTAAATTCTTTTTATATGGACGATTTGGTTGCAAGTGTGAACGATAAGGAAACAGCTGTAAAGGTATATGTTGAGGCCTGCGAGTTGATGCGTAAAGCTTCAATGACGATTAGGAAATGGAACTCAAATGAGACACAACTTCGAGAGATATTTGCGGCTTCCAATGATGTTCCAGCGACACAAAAGGTTCTTGGCGTTTTATGGTTCTGCCTGACTGATGAAATCTCGGTAGATTTGCAACCAGTGTTAGAATTTTTAGCAAGTTCTAAAACCACATCATCGAAGCGGAAGGTTTTGCAGATTATGGCTCGAATATTCGATCCGCTAGGTATGTTTTCACCTTTTATCGTCAAGGTTAAAATCTTGTTTCAGGAACTATGGCGTTTAAAACTGTCATGGGACGAAGAACTGCCACCGAGATATGCAAAAACATGGATTAAGTGCTGTAGCGAGCTCGAACAACTTCAAGGCCTGACTATCAATCGACGTCTCTTAGCATCAGATGCAGGAAGTATATTTCAGTTGCACATTTTCGCAGACGCCAGCCCATCGGCTTATGGAACCGTGGCGTATTTACGTAGTCAGTCTGGGTCGTCAATAGAAACTAGATTCATTTGCTCCAAGAACCGAATAGCACCATTGAAACAGGATAAGGAGAAGCAATTAACTCTGCCGAAGCTGGAGCTCACTGCAGCCTTAATGGCTGCTCGTCTACTGCAATTTATAAGAACCAATTTGAATTTTAGTTTTGCACAAACATACTTATGGACCGATTCAAAAATAACACTGCATTGGATAAGAGGAGACATTAGCCGGTGGAAAATGTATGTTGCCAACCGTGTTCGTGAAATTCGGGAGCTGAGCACGGTTAACCTTTGGAATCACTGTCCGGGTACTTCAAATCCTGCTGACTACCTAACAAGAGGAGACTTCAAAAAGTTTTTAGCCAATTCCTATAGTTGGATAAAGGGACCTTCTTGGTTGTCCCAAAGCGATAACGAATGGCCTAAGGAAATTAAAGATGACTTCGAAGACGCTACTGCATCTCTTTATGTTCAAAGTGTTGCCGAAAAGACTCCCGAAGAAAATATGCTATTCGATACAGGCAGTTTCAGTTCATATATGCGTCTATTAAGAATAACCGCTTATGTTATGCGTTTCGTACGGAATTCACTTGCACCAAGCAATCGACCGACTGCCATATTTCTTACTGGATTAGAAATAGCAGACGCTGAAAAATACTGGATTAGCAAAACACAACATTATTTCTACCGAGTGGAAATTGAAGCATTGAAACGCGACAAACAAGTTCCTTCTAATTCAACAATTTTGACCTTAAATCCTATCCTGGATGAGAATGATATTTTGCGTGTGGGCAGCCGAATAGTACATATGGAAAACGATTACGAAGCAATATATCCAGCCATTTTACCGAGATCTCATCATATAACTAAATTGATCGTACTAGATGCTCATCATCGGACTCTACATGGAGGAGTCAACGCAGTCTTGGCGAAGCTAAGGGAAAAGTTTTGGGTGCCACGGTCTCGACAACTCATCAAAAATATTATACGAAGCTGCCTTTTCTGCCGTCGACTTTTTTGTAAACCCGCAGAGCAGCCTTTTGCCCCTTTGCCTAGAAGTCGCTTAGTAGCAGCACGGGCATTTGAGACAGTTGGAGTTGATTTCGCTGGGCCTCTTTATATTAAATTAAATTCTGACGCTGTTACTACAAATAAAGCCTACATAATGCTTTTGACTTGCTCTACTGTACGCGCGGTGCATTTGGAGCTTGTACCGAATTTAACTGTCGAGAGCTGTATACTTGCATTAAGACGTTTTATAGCTCGGAGAGGAACTCCTAAGAGAATTATTTCAGATAATGCTCGAACCTTCAAACGCGCTGGTAAAGAAATTGGCCAATTGGGTGATTTCATCACAACTGAGAAGTTTCAAGGTTACGTGACCAACCAGAAAATCATTTGGCAATTTATTGTTGAACGAGCCCCATGGTGGGGTGGATTCTGGGAGCGCTTAGTCAGGACCATCAAAAACGCACTGAAAGTAAGTATCGGTAGAATCACGCTTACCTGCGAAGAGATGCAAACCACTTTAGCTGAAGCTGAGGCGATAATCAATAATCGTCCCCTTACCTACATGAGTGACGATCCGAAGGACTTGACACCTTTGACTCCTGGGCATTTTCTTCACCCCTCGATGCCACTTGTTTCATCTTCAATTTCGAAAACGCAAAGTAGTTCAGGAGCAGTTATCAGAGATCTGTGGAAAGCTCGATTTAAGGTGATAAATTCGTTTTGGCGTCGCTGGCGTACCGAGTACGTTCATTTGTTACGAGGAGCTCACCATTCGAAAGGATGCGCTAATCCGACTACTCTTAGCGAAGGAGATGTTGTCGTGGTCCATGATCCAGCTGCTCGTCGACTTTTTTGGAAACTAGCAATAGTGGAAAAGGTGTTTCCAGGGCGAGATGGAAAAATCAGATCATGCGAAATTCGTCTTAGCGATGGTTCCCGTCTCAGAAGGGCAATTCAAATGCTGTATCCATTGGAGCTACCCAACGAAAGCGAAAGGACTTCCTCGGCCCGGCCGGAGGATGTTGAAAATTAAAAACACGAACATGGCAATACTTTTGGTCTACGTCATATTTGTCATCGTCGATCACCGTTTTTGGGTGATCGGTTTCTTTCTCTTTTTTCAGTCAGTCTTACAAAGGAAGTTGATCAGTTAGATTAAAATAAAGATTTTGTTTCATTAAAATACCCGGGCCTTTTGATTTATTTAAACAATAACTTTCATAGAATTGTTACACGAAAAAATGCAGAATAGTCAGTTTATCGTGTAATTCGTATAACACGCACAAACCGGTTTGTTAAAGCAGAAAGTGTTATGCCGTGTAATTTGCCTCTTATAGTATCTACTTCGGCTGGAATGTTAGCTTTGAGTTCGTCAATGGGCTTCGGCTTGCTGGTATAAACTTTACTTTTTCAATAACTTCATCGAAGGGGCTGCGCCGTTTTTTTTAAAAAAGGTTCCTCTTACCCTTTTCAGGCGTTTTCGGTCAGGACTAGTGAACCTGAATCGTGCGCCGTCGAGGGTTTCTCGAACTTTAAAGTTAAATGGTCTACTTTCTCGTCGTGCAGTGATGTGTGGGTTCTTTGACGGTAGACTCGCCAAAGCTATGGATGCTTTGGTTGAGATGCTCGGTCAGACAGACAAGAAGGTCGCCAGTAGACCTTTTTGGTCTAAAGCTGTTGATTTCTCTGGATTCTAGATATTTTCTTAAACTTCTATTGATTTTTGTCTCTTTTGGAGAGAGCAGAAGTAATTGCTATTGGGCAGTAGTTTAAAGGGTGGCTCACCTCACCATCCTTGAAAGTGGATGACGTGGTACTAAAGGCCGACCCATCCCTACACATCTTAGGCGTGACTTTAGCCAAAGACTTGCGATGGAATGACCACATATTCCAAATCGCCAAACAAGGATCTCAGTGCTTGGGATTTCTTAAGAGGTGCAAGTTCCTCCTCCAGCCATCGGCCCGTGCTGTTATTTATAAATCCTACATTCGGCCTCTTCTCGAATATAATTCCCTCGTTTGGGGCGGCGCCCCAATAACCACCTTGGCATGGTTAGATAAGGTGCAAAAAAGGGCGCTCAAGTTAATTGATGACGACACCGCCTGCTCCACCATCGACCCCCTGAGCCACCGTAGGAATGTAGCAGCACTGACAAAATTTTATCGCTACTACCACAGTGACTGTTCCTCCGAGTTAAACGCTCTCCTGCCTCCACGGCAATCTTATACCCGCAGCACCAGATAAGCCCACTCGTCTCATTCCCTTCACCTGCAACTACCCTTTTCACGCACTCAACAAGATATGAATTCGTGTGTTAATAGAACAACCCGGCTGTGGAATAACCTTTCGCAGTCAGTATTTCCGAACTCCTACAACATCCAAGAGTTCAAACGCAGGGTTCATCACCACCTTCTTCAATACCCCCCCGTACCTTTTAATCCTTAACCTATGCCCCCCTCATCCCTCCCCCGTACTAAGCTTACTGCTAGACATTGCACCATGACGTGACAAATGACATGACGGACTAGTAGTACAAAGGGTGACTCCTGAGCTTAGCACTGCCACATAAAAAAAAAAAAAAAAAAAACTTTACCTTTTTTCGGAATGAGCTAAACATGAGCTAGTCTCCAGGAGCTTGGGTAAACTCCGAAGAAGTATGACAGGACGAAAAGTGTGCTCCGAGGTTTAGCCAAAGGCGAAGCACATTTCTTGAGTACCATAGGGGAGTACTGTCAGGGCCAGTGGATTTATGGACGTCGAGCTCTTTGAGACATTTATACACCTCGCGAGTCTTGAAGAAATTCCGTCCATTGAATGGGCTTGCGCTCGAGTACCGGGGGTGGCATATTAGTTTCAGGTAAAGAAGAACTTGCAGCGAACAGAGATGCTAATAAGTAAGCTTTGGATTTGCTTTCTGTTACCACCTCCTTCTCATAAATAAATGGAGGAGTTGTGGAAGAAGTAAAATTGTTCTTGAAGGAAGTTACCAAGGACCAGAAGTTTTTGGTACCTATTCTTATGATGAGGTTCTTACTTCACAATTTCTCGTCAAATGATGCTTTGGTCTTCCTGATGATAGTTTCTGGACTAGTTATACTCACGCCGAGGTGACTTTCTTAGCTTGAATTTCGTTCCTACATTTCCCATTAAAGCATCTATTTGCCCTAGGCTTTAAAGGTATCGTAGAATGAGGAATGAACTTTCCTGCCCGTATTATTTTAGCAATACAGAAAGCGGCATAGTTCGCACTGGCACTGCGGAAACACAAATTCCAGTCGGTGGCTTGGAAAAGCGAATAAGTCCCAACCAGTTGGTTTCCCATAGTGCCAGACATTTTATTAGGAACTGCGTTGGTTGGGATGGAAGATGGATGGGAAATAAGCGCTGACTAGTTTGTGGTCCGAGTTGCCAAGGAGTGAGCTAACCTCGACGGAGTATCCGTGTTGGATGGGAAATAAGAAATAGGTCAAGCAGATAGGCTCCGCGACCTTCAACGTCCGGAACTCGCTTTGGACAGTTCACGATTTGGTGCAAATTATTTAGGTCTGCAAAGATCTCGGCGTCTTTGCCAGAAACTCTGCAGCCATTTGAGTAATTTAGACAATTGACATTATGAACGTTGAAATCACCCGCAACAATAATTTCACGCTCTGGGTGGGAAGATAAAAATCCGGAGATTTGTTCAGAGATAGCATCGAAAGATAATGTGGAGGCTTCATTACTGATATTACGACTTCTGTATAGAAAGCAGAATAACCAGGTCATGAAGAATAATTTTAATCCATTAGGGATTAAAATCAGAGGATGTACTATTGTACACCTTCTGGAACGCCACGTCATACCTAATATACATGGCGACTCCCCTATAGTCGAAGGAATTGTGCACCAAGGTATACCTCAAAAGGTGCAAATTTCTCCTTCAGCCGTCTGCCAGGGCTATAATTTACAAGTCCTACATTCGTCCCCGTCTTGAATACAACTCGTATATCTGGGCCCGGGCTCCAAGAACCATCTTAACTTGGCTGGACAAGGTGCAAAACCGCGCTCTCAAACTTATTGGTGACAGCGCCATTTGCTCTTCAATTGACTCATTAAGCCACCGTAGGAATGTAGCAGCTCTTGCAAAATTTTATCGCTTTTTTCATAATGATTGCTCCACTGAAATAAATAACCTCATGCCTCCACGGCAACATTTTTACCGCAACACAAGACTTGCCCGCTCGGCTCACCCCCACAGTTTACAGCCCTTATCTTCGCGCACACTCCGATCTAGAAATTCGTTTATAACAAGAACCACTCGTCTGTGGAACAACCTTCCAAAGACAGTATTCCCGAACTCATACAACATCCAAGAGTTCAAACGCAAGGTTCATCGCCACTTTCTGCAACACCCCCTTGACTCCCCCTAACCTATTATGTCCTTCTCTCTATCTTTCGAGCTAAGCTTACTACTGGACATTGCACCATGACCTAAACGACATGACGTACTAGTAGTGCAAAGGGTGACACCTGAGCTTAGACTATCACATAAAAAAAAAAAAAAAAAAATACCGAGTCACGTGAAATCGAGCGGAATCAGTATCAGTTACTTGAGTTCCTTCCATACTCGCAGGTCGGGGCATGAATATGAAGAGGGCGTATCAATGTATTGGGAGCTGGTCTTTCTTGGATGGCTTTTCGGGATCTGCTCGAATTCCTTGTTTTGAAAGCACATGGCCAAGATATTTAATTTCGGTTCTGAAAAATTGCTTTTGCCTTGATTTATTCGTAAACAAACCGAGCACCATTTGCTCCTCAATTGACTCATTAAGCCACCGTAGGAATGTAGCAGCCCTTGCAAAATTTTACCGTTTTTTCCACAATGATTGCTCTACTGAAATAAGTAACCTCATGCCTCCACGGCAACTTTTCTCCCGCAACACTTGACTTGCCTTTATAGTCTACAGCCCTTATCTTCGCGCACACTCCGATTTAGAAATTCGTTTATAACAGGAACAACGCGACTGTGGAACAACTTACCTCAGTCAATATTCCCGAACTCATGCAACACCCAAGAGTACAAGCGCAAGGTTCACTACCATCTCCTCCAACACCCACCCGACTCCCCCTAATCAATCCTATCTTTCTCTCTATCCTTCGAGCTAAGCTTACTACTAGTCATTGCACCATGACGTGTACGACATGACGGACTAGTAGTACAAAGGATGACACCTAAGCTTAGACTATCACATAAAAAAAAAACAGAGCCGGCTTTAGCTGAAAACTAGGATATGTAATTTATTTCCCTCCATAACCTCTGGGTAAAAACCTCCTCACCCACGGATATCGTGAACGGACTTTGGCTACGAATTTTCATATGCCCATATAATAATAAACTTAATAACTAAAGGATTGGAGTTGCAATGGTTGCCCTTTATAGCCTCTACCCCTTCGCTTATATCGTCCGCAGGCCGTATCAGAACATCAAAATTGGCAGCTTGCAGTAAATTAGGGCATGAGATAAAAATGCAGCACGCTGCAATCAAAAGTATTTCAATTGGCTCGGGCTGGTAAAATGACAAGCAAAGCAGCGTGCTGCATGTTCATATCATGTCTTAAATTTGCAATATTTGTGGTTCTGATAGGGCCTCCAGTAATCCAATCGTAGCTACAGGCCTGGAAGCAGCCGGTGCCGATCCTACGTTTGCTTGAATGGAGGACATTTCTCGTGTAATAACATAGTGGAGCCAAGTTTTTAAGTTTATTTTTGCAATAAAAAGTTGTAAATTATTGTATTTTTTCACTTTTTTCTGCACCTGGATTACCAGTGATTAGTGTTTCAGTCATTGAATTAAAACAATTTCAAAAAATTGAGTGAATCAATAAATGTTTTTATGGTTTAATTGTGAAGGTGACCAATTTTGTTTACATTCGCTGTGGTTTTGTCGAGTTATTTTAGGGCAAAAATGTTGAATTTGTGTGGTTATTGAGTTAAAAGTGAATTTAAAGTGATTAAAGCTTGTTAAAGAATAATTTTTAAAAATATTAAAGCAGAAAAATGTGTAGGAAAAAGTTCAAAATTTTTGTTATCAAGTTGTGTGGTGGTACTTGCACTTATGTTTTAATAACTACTCCGTAATAATTTTTATCCATTTTAAATTCACTTTTAATTTCATTACCACATAAATCCAACATTTTTTCCCTAAATTAACACGAAAAAACTACCATGAATGTAAACAAAACTGGTCACTGTATCAATTTCATTCAATTTATTCACGCGGATCACTAACTAACTTATCACCGGTAATGCACGTGCAGTAAAAAATGCTAAAATACAATATTTTGCCACCTTTTACAAGTTAAAAACTTGGCGAGTCTATAACATTACACTACGAGCAAAAATTACTCAGAAAGATACGACACTGTAATCCTTTCTGTGCGAAGAAAAAGGAAAGTAAAAATCTATGATCAACTTCTCTATTCATATACGCACTCCGGAATGGCGAGAGGGCGGAGCAACGGCAAACTACACAAACACATGCAGAGCAGGAAGTACACGAAAATGGTACATGAATTCACACAAGCAAAATAAAAGTCCAGACGGCACAAAAAATTGCGGAGAAGAGAAATCAGTGCGTCTCTTTCGCACTTCGTGAAATAACATTTCTTTATTTACCCTTTCTTTCTCAGGTTTTTTTTTGTTTTTAAATTAAATTTTGTCTCGCTTGCACCTTGTCGATTGATATATTCACTCGCAAGGGAGCTTATGGGAAATTTTGAGAGTGTCGTATCTTTGTGGGTAATCTTTGCTACGAGTTAGAAAAATTTCCTTCCATCCAGTAAAACCCCTCACCCACAAACAGCACACAATAAGCACTACGAATGGTCCTATGCCCACGAAAAACCAAACACACGCTTAGCTGATGACTGGAACATGCAATTTATTTCCCTCCATAGCCTCAGCATGAAAACACCCTCACCAATCGACATCGTGAACCGGCATCGGCTGCGAGTTGTCATATGCCCATAGTAATCAATGAACGTCAAGCTAGCGGCGGTTGCACTGAAAAGGCCGTGACTTTGTAATCAAGCTCAAAAACGCTGGCTGGGAAATTTTAATTTCCTTCAGAACCATGGAACTATCCTGAAATTTTTACACAATCTTCCTCCCGAAGCTGCCGTCGCTTTTACATTACCTTCGTTTTCTGTATACCGTGCATAATAATGATAATCCCAGTGCGCATGAAGAATGGAAGTTGAAATGCTTGCCCTCCATTGCCTCACCGATATCCTCTGTTGCGTTGCGTTGCGAATTCGTCAAAATTCACTCTCATAACGCGCCTAAAGAAGTATAACTTCAAAAAAAAAAGCACCCAGAAAAGTTTTGTTAAATCCTCCAGATGTTCTTCAAATGAGGATGATAGAATACGGATATCATCTATGACAGATAACTACAGTGGAAAAATTACAACAAGTGTTTACAGTCATTATGTTACAGTTTTCCATTTAATATAAATCTTGCGTAAATTTTGGGACACCTTTATTAGGTCTAACCCAGAAGGACGTATTGTGTGAAGCCAACAACGCTTAGAAAAAATAATGCAACAGGTATTCCGCAACGAAGTGGCAAAAAGTAAGATCGCAAAGCAGCATCATCGTATTATTATATTATTAATGCACTTAAACGTGTTCACGAGTTAAATTGATTCTCATGTTGAAATAAGTTTTGTGCTGAAAACTCTTATGCTGAAAACTTCTCCCAGCATAAAACATAATTTTTTCTCTTCAACCAAAGCTTTTCGTTTAGAAAGAGAAAACTGAAGCTTTTACCAAAGATAACTCAGAAAGATACGACACTGTAATCCTTTCTGTGCGAAGAAAAAGGAAAGTAAAAATCAACTCAAAGTAAAAATCAACTTCTCTATTCATATACGCACTCCGGAATGGCGAGAGGGCGGCGCAACGGCAAACTACACAAACACATGCAGAGCAGGAAGTACACGAAGATGGTACATGAATTCACACAAGCAAAATAAAAGTCCAGACGGCACAAAAAATTGCGGAGAAGAGAAATCAGTGCGTCTCTTTCGCACTTCGTGAAATAACATTTCTTTATTTACCCTTTCTTTCTTCGATTTTTGTTTTGTTTTTAAATTGAATTTGGTCTCGCTTGCACCTTGTCGATTGATATATTCACTCGCAAGGGAGCTTATGGGAAATTTTGAGAGTGTCGTATCTTTGTGGGTAATCTTTGCTTTTACGTTACAATCTCATTCATTGAAAGTATCGCTTATGAATTAAACCACGTCATATGCTCTATTGCTTTTATATCCTGCAGGTTTTTTAGCGATGAATCAACCATTAAATTTCTTATCGTTAAGTAGCTTTGATAATACCCGGAAGTAGCAGATATTATCAATAAGATGCTGCATGAATACTTATAATGAAAAACAGGAAGAAATCTATCATCATCTTAATGACCCAAAAAGGATATTAGCTCGTCATCCGCATGAGGGTCTTATCTATCCTTTTATTTTGACTCAATATGAATATTCATAACCATTCATGCACATCTAAAGCTCCATAATCTCTGGATTAAATTTGCTTATCATCCGGAAGTGAAGAGTGCATGAGGCTGAAGCTTGATTATGAGCTTTTGTTACATCCACCCACCTCTGTTCTCCCAATTAAGGCACATGTGCACGTAAACTTGTATCTGAAATATAATTTGAATATTTTGACAAAAAGTCTTAATTAAATATTTTGACGCCAATCAACAAGTCCGTCACTGAATTTGTTTTAGTTACATGGAAAACGACGGATGGAGTATCCCGAGTTTATGATGAGAATTATTTGTATGTTGTACATTGTAGTTCTTTGACGACTGTTAGCTGTCAATGTTATTTGGACTGGAGGCTTGATTGTGATGAAAAATATTGCAAACTAAAGCCTTTGTAATTGTGGTTCTAATTTTTTCCTCGTTTTTATACAATGTAAGGTCATTTTTATTATGGTGGATACGGCGGCGTCACAAGCTCATGCTTCTCATTTTGTAGAACTACCTGGGCAGCGTTGCCAACTCTTTCCTGGAAAGACCACTAGATTCAACCTTTAAAACCACCAGAAAATATTTTCCTCTTTGCCAAAAGTAACTAGATTGCTATGTCCAATTATTAGTATACTATGGCTTCACCGGCCGAGCTGCGCAAGTTTTAGTAAATTGGTGAATTGAACTTTAAAACAACCTCAGTTCGCATACAATTTCCATATACTCAACATCCATCACCCAACTGGACTCGAACTGAAGTTAAATGTAAAAGCTCGCGAGAAATTCACTGGAAAAATGGAATGATATTCCAGCTTTGGCTTTTTTAACTTCTCGCGAAAAAGCAAAATGTACGAACTGAACATGAACTGGACTTTAGGCGGTGAAGCTATGTGGATTGAACTGAACATGATTGAACTGATGTAGAGAAATCAGGGGCTTTAGCCGGCAATCTTAGGTTATACACGGCTCTAATAACGCTTCCTGTTGGCTTAATGCCAGGTTCACATTAGTGAAGTCCAGTAATCCAGCAAGTAAATCCAGTTCAGTGCTAGATGGGATCATATCATCTACATTATTGAAATCATTCAAAAAGTTTTCAGTTAACTTTATCATTGTTAAGAGTTATGGAACTAAAACAATACATATTTACAAAAACCAACAAGGGGTCGTCCCTTAATTACGTGAGGCGTTTAGGGGGAGAGGTCGTGTTAAATCTCACCTAATGTTCATGGTCACAGATTGGTGACTGGAAAAATCTTTAAAATACACGGACCACCATATATAGGCGGCGCGGAGAAATTAATGTATACGCTTGGATATGTTACCAGCCTTAAGGCGGCTCCGGACTCACGCCATGAACACCCGTGAACAAGCGTGAACGCGAATGTGGATAGTTTTCGTGGCTCTTTCGCGACTTGCTTTCAGTTTCGAGATGATGCGGCTTGAATTCGTGCCTTAAATTCACGGCATGAGACTGAATCGAAGCTCTGGGGTTGGTACCAGGTAAGTAATTTCAGTCGACCTCTTTATATGACAAATGCTCACTTACATAAAGATTTTGTCAGTTTTCTTGGGCTACAGTCCCCATCCAGTTGGCTGCCGAAAAGGTGTATGGTCACACTTGGCTTCAAGGCAAAAACTGTCAGCCCACTGTCCGCCGGCGACCTGTGTGTGAAAGGGGGCCTTAAGATATGCCTAAATCCTACACATTTTTTATGTGAACGCCAGAAATTAGCATAGTAGCTCCTCGATTGTTTAGCCTCCACCAGCCAGCCAAACGCGCGACTCGACGAAGGGTGCGGCATACGAGCCAAGTAACACTGACCCGTGAAAAGGCTATTACAATATCGAGCTACCGGAAGGGCTCTCGCCGAATTTTAGCGTAATGAAATTCTTGTTGAGTATGACTGCTCTTATTTTGGTACACACCTCCTTGTTCCACTGGCAGCCTGGTAGTCTGGCACTGCCGGCGCCACAGCTCTTGTCAATTGGTAAGCGTCCACCATTTTCATGAGGCGTGAAAGTCCAACGAGGATATTTCCAGCTAACCCCAACGGTTGCCTCTAAACTCATACAACATCAATAATTCAAACTCGAGATTAAGCGCCATTTTCTCATACATCCCTAGACTTCCTTTAACATATCCTATGCTTTTTATCTTCTTCGAACTGAGGTTTCTACTCGTCATTGCACCATAACATGAACCATGTTAATATAAATGATGACACCTTAGGTTAGAGTTTCGCTTATTATTGACAATCGAGTCACTCCTGACGCGTCTTTAAGCTGCAGAGCTTCGCTCGAAAAATTGTTGGTATTTTTGGTTTCATTCCACTTCAGAAGATGCGTTTGATTTGACTGTTCAGCAACTTTGGCAAATGAATCATTAGGTCAGTAGTAATTGATATCTTATTATGGTTTAGGTTTAGGGCATGGTCAACACTAATTTTGATTTCTTGTATGCTTTTATCTTACCACATAAAAAACCCGTAGTTACTAGATATGACGCTGTACCTGAGTTTTTCGTTAAGAGAATAGAAAACTTAGCACAATATTTTATACCCTTTACCTACCCTTTGTCGCAGCAACTTCATTACTTCAACCTGCTCCAATGCAAGTACTACTCATCCATTGATGATTCCTAAAAGATTAACCCAATTCTTTTCAAATATCAGATGCAAGCTTCCACGAAAACTTTGAACAATGGAATTCATGTACAGGTTAAATGTACACCCATCGTACGTTTTACACTGTATAGTCCATTCAAAACGCGCGTTATGGTGTTCCAAAATAACACCGTTAAGAAAATCGAACCCTAAATGTTTTTGGGGTCGCTGATCACGAAAATCGTGGTCCCACGGTCCCAAAATTAGGGCGTCACCCTTAAAAATGCAAAAAACACCCCTTTTTAGGGGGTTTTTGCGATTATTTCAATAATAATGAAAACTAATGCGACGAAATGCACTTTTTTTAATATTTATTTGCGAAGGGGGTTGATTTATACTAAATTTAGGCGAGCTTAATGGTAAGGGGTACCCCTAAAGGGTTGAAAGTACCCCTAAATTGGCGAAAAATGGAAAAAATTGTAAAAAAATTTTTTTCAAGTTTTGGCTTCAAATTCAATTGTGGGCGTACTGTCAGGCAAAAATAAATTATTTTCAACCCTTAGGGGATTAAAACTACCCCTACAATATAGTTAATTGAAAATTAGGGGGCGGGGGTGCTCCAAAATAACACCGTTAAGAAAATCGAACCCTAAAGGTTTTTGGGGTCGCTGATCACGAAAATCGAGGTCCCGCGGTCCCAAAATTAGGGCGTCACCCCTAAAAATGCAAAAAAAACTTTTAGGGGGTTTTTGCGATTACTTCGGTAATAATGAAAACCAATGCACTTTTTTAAATATTTATTTGCGAAGGGGGTTGATTTATACTAAATTTAGGTGAGCTTAATGGTAAGGGGTACCCCTAAAGGGTTGAAAGTGCCCCTAAATTGGCGAAAAATGGCAAAAATTGTAAAAAAAAAATTTTTTTTCAAGTTTTGGCTTCAAATTCAATTGTGGGCTTACTGCGGGGTGGGTGAGGGACGTCAGCAAGCGTGTGGCGCAAGAGGCACGGGTGGACCAGGGCGGACAGCGGCTGGCGGGTGGCAGAAGGAAAGAGGGTTAAAAAAATTCCAAATGTTTGAATAATATTTCATCAAATATAAAATTTTAATGCAAAACAATAAATTTCAATTTGTTCTAATTACAATTTTAATGTGGGGGTAGTTTTACCCCCTTAAGAGTTGAAAACATTAATTTTTTTGCTGATAATACCTTTTGAACCAAATTTCAAACAAAAAGCAAAAAAAAATTTCAATTTTTTTTATATAAATT
Source organism: Thereva unica (assembly GCA_949987705.1). Classification (NCBI taxonomy): domain Eukaryota; kingdom Metazoa; phylum Arthropoda; class Insecta; order Diptera; family Therevidae; genus Thereva; species Thereva unica. The sequence goes on along the minus strand of OX465281.1, from coordinate 52,650,783 downwards.
TGTTTTTATTATAGTAAGTTCACCTCAACCCCCTTCGCAAATAAATAGTTAAAAAAGTGCATTAGTTTTCATTATTACTGAAATAATCGCGAAAACCCCCTAAAAAGGGGGGTTTTTGCATTTTTAGGGGTGACGCCCTAATTTTAGGACCGCGGGACCTCGATTTTCGTGATCAGCGACCCCAAAAACCTTTTGGGTTCGTTTTCCTTAACGGTGTTATTTTGGAACACCCCCCTTTAGTTTTCAATTAACTATATAGTATGGGTAGTTTTAACCCCCTAAGGGTTGAAAATAATTTATTTTTGCCTGAGTACGCCCACAATCGAATTTGAAGCAAAAATTTGTAAAATTTTTTTTTTACAATTTTTGCCATTTTTCGCCAATTTAGGGGTACTTTCAACCCTTTAGGGGTACCCCTTACCATTAAGCTCGCCTAAATTTAGTATAAATCAACCCCCTTCGCAAATAAATATTAAAAAAAGTGCATTTCGTCGCATTAGTTTTCATTATTATTGAAATAATCGCGAAAACCCCCTAAAAAGGGGTGTTTTTTGCATTTTTAAGGGTGACGCCCTAATTTTGGGACCGCGGGACCTCGATTTTCGTGATCAGCGACCCCAAAAACCTTTAGGGTTCGATTTTCTTAACGGTGTTATTTTGGAACACCCCCCCCCCGCGTTTTGAATGGACTAGTAGGTGTGCTTCACACCAAATAATGTAAATAGAAACAGTGTAAACTGTGGCACAACCTGCATATAAAAAAGGTAAATACTTTCGCCTTAACCTTAGTCCAAAGAATCAAAAGGGATATCGTTGGTATGTTCATAACAGATGCATAAATTGTGACAAGGATTCTAAAACACGGAGATTAGAGTATATTCAAGTATATTCGTAATATGTACATACATACCCGCTACAAGAGAAGGGGTGAAATGGGGCCAATTGAAGGGGCCTGGAAACGGGATTGAAACCACAATATGTAGCTATTACAACCCAAACATGCAGGACTCTAAAATGTATGTCATGTACATATATGTGGAATACCGATGTAAAGCCCCCAACATAGTTACTAAAGTTCTAGATTTTTAGATCGGAGTCGTCATCGGTACCAGACGTAAATTTGTGATATCTAAAAATATAGATTGATTGATTGCTTGCGAATAAAACACCTGGGGGCTCAACCGAAACAACTAGAAGGGATGTCAAAAAAAAGTGATGTTGGGGGATATACCCGACATACATACATAGCTGCATGGGTGGTGTGAAAAAAAAAAAAAAAAAAAAAAAAAAAAAACAAAATATGAAGCTGGTTCACAAAATGAAGGCAGAAAGCATAGAAAAAATATTCGTGGTGATTCAGGATTCGACTTTAAAAAAAAACGAAAGTTAAGCCATTTTTCTCAAGAATTTTTTCTTGGTAGCGGAACTGCATATCATTTGCGGTGTTCTAGGAAGACACATACCCGTACGCAAAAAAATTGGTCGAGCAAATAATGAATAACGTCCCATTAAACGATAGGTTTTGCTGTCAGTTTTGCCACAGACACTGACGAGAAACCCATCATCGTCTAAAGGCCGGGACACACATATCCGCACCGTGTCCAAGTGAAAACTAAACTCAAGTAATTTGACGCGGTGCCGACACGGAAATGTGGGGACGGACTGGTAAAATTGTACTTGTTTACTTTCTCTCCGTGTGTTGTCCAGTACTTGGTGCGGATGCGGTGCGGATATGTGGCTGTCCTAGCGGGAAATGTATTGGCTAGGTAAGTGAGGTAATAAGATGGACCCATTACCTTTGTGTAATAGGTTTCTTTTACATAGAGATGTCCTAGGGCTTACTGTAGGCATTACAAACGAGGACTAATTTCAGAGGTGAAGTGTATTAGGTGAATACATAGATTACATGAAAGGCATGCAGAATTAATTTCTGGCTACCCTTTTTAGCATTGAAAACAATAATATCCGAAATTACCATTGCATTTCTGCTACACTTGGTGAGAATTTTACTAGCAAGATACCTTTTTGACTGCACTTGGTCATGATCCACTCCGAACGAATTTTGAGGACGGAATAAACTCAAGAAGAGAGGCTTCGACAAGACAAAGAATAATAAAACACATCACTATTCCAACAAAAGTATTTCACAAGTTATTGCCCAGTCGCTTACCTAGCCATTACAATGTAAAGACCTCCATTTTCCTAAATTTGCAGTAGAATTTTTCGATTACCTTGTAGGCGGTTACACAAATCATTAATGAATTCTTGGGTTACCTGAGTAACCCCTCCCTAGTTTTCCCGCTGGGGTATTCGCAATTCGAAATTGAAATAAAAGCATTCTTGTTGTGGACTGTGGCAACATGTACTCGTAGTTCTTTTATTTGTTGCTGGAGCCCGAAGTGGCTTTTCACGTTTTCAAGCTGACGGCGTCTACTTTATACATACATATGTGTCAAGTTTCATACTCCTTCAACTTTGTTTGACAGACTCATTCGAACCGTTCCAATCAAATCCTTTTATGTTTACAAGTCATGCTGTAGGTGTGTGTATGCAGTGGTATGAAGTCCCAACTTAGATTCGTGAAATGTCAAAATCCCATTAAAACCAAGAGAAATAAGTTTTCGTGCCGTGGTTTCGATTGAGATTTTATTAAAGATAAGAATTATCAGAGTTATTTTATCAAGATAAAAAACGTGCAAAGGTGCCCAAAATATGTGTCGTAAGCTAGCAATTTAAATATATGTTACATACTAATAGGACTCATTTGCGGGAATTATGTTGGACATGTAGAAACAAAATGCCAAAATTCTCATTAATAACGAGGGAAACAAGTGCTACGTGCAGCGGAGAAAGTGCCGTGATTTTTTGTTAAAAATAATAGTGTTTTTATGAGATAAAACGAACATAATATCAATTTGCCGCGGCGTTTGCAGTTATGACAAAATTTTCGTTGGAGCGTTCATTGTTATTTAAGTATCCGAAATTTTTCACTGGTATCACATGAAGGGCCTGCTGAAGAAAAGCCAGCCCGCGTTTTAAGGGCCTAATACACTCAATCGAGCAATTATAGGGTATCGCGCGCCCGCGAATATTAAGAAAACTATCCAACCAAATGAAATAATTTAAATTAGGTATTTTTAAGAAAACATAAATCTAGCTATTCATGGTGGAAAATTTTAATATTTTTTATTAGTATATTAGTTATAATGGTTCAAAGTTCCGTACCTGCGCCCGGAAAATACTCCTATTTAGGTGGAAAAATTTTAAAATTTTTTTAATGTACGATAAACTTAAATCGATTATCTAGCTATTCATGGTGGAAAATTTTTGAATTTTAGCCTTCTTTCATGAGTAAATTATGTTTTAAAAATTGTCCACAAAATTTAAGAACGAAAATTCCCTAAAATTCTTCAGTTTTAATACATCAAATTTCCGCTCCAAGCAAATCTCTGCGCTAGTTGTATTCTGTATAAAAGCATTTGCGTAATCATACACGAGATGCGTTTGTATAAGTGAGAGCTTCTGCTTCGGCTTTTGCAGGGGAAATTTCAAACCTTTTTTGTTGCAGGCATGGATGGTGATCGTATTTTCGGGAAAAAATAAAATCTGAGGAAAAATCGGTTTGTTTGGCAAGAATTTTAATGACTTGCTTGATGGTGATTTCCTTGATTTGAGAATTTAGGGATTCTTGCCCGGTGGTCAGGTAGTGATCAATCGGTGTTTATTATCTTGGCTTTATGAAAAACCCAAGAAAATATTTTAATGGCAAATACTACCTTCATGTAATAATTAAGTTTTATGACATCCTTGTTTTTCGTTATTGTCTTTTTAGCCGTAACAACTTCCCGGAACTAGATTCGCAAAAAAGGTGTATCCCTTGCACAGGTATTTTACAACATGAGTGTAGATAAATTTTGCGTAAATTCATTTTTTATGGTTTTTATTATTTTTGTATGTAAATATGGGCTTTGCTGGACCTCTGGGTTAATTTGGTAGGAGGTCCGGAAATTCGGAAAGTCGGGGGTGTTTTTCAGATTTTTTAGTAAAGGGGGTGGGAGCCAAACAAAAAAAAACTAGTATCTAGCACTTGCTAAATTTCAAATCAGCAAAAGCAGCGATATCAAAATTTCACATGAATGAAAAATTTAAATATCAAACAAAAAAGATCTATTCCATATCCCATGACAGGAACAAGTTCGTAGAGTGCATTACTGCGACATTAATTCAATTTCCATTCATAATTATCTAACACTGGCTTCAATTTCTAGCCGGCGACACCGCAGAAGAGATTTCTTGAAAGTCGCCAGAAAATTTACCTCGGGCACGCACTCATAAAGTAGAGCCCAACAAGACATACGAATGCAGCCGAACCCCTTTATTGTGCAAAGATTTCCCCTCCGGCGGCCGTGTTGTGCACTGCAAGCAGTGCACAACAGGTAATTTTGACTGTGTTAGGATGTTTTTGAGATTGGGTTAGTTTAATTTTGTGACTGTATTTTTTTTTAAGCTTCCCTTAATATTTTGTTGTTGGAACTGAATTTCATGTTGGACTTCGTCGCTGAGTGTATTAGGGCCTTAAAGTAAAAAGAGAAAATGAATATAAGTTGAAATTAATAGTTTTCTAGACATTCCCAAATCTATAATATAAAAAAAATTTAAAAAAAAAAAACCGACTTCAAAACTACATATACCTATGCATGCATATGTACAAACTTAAACTAAAAAGTAAAAAATAATATTTTAATTACCTCAAAGCAAGAGCCTTAAAGGACAGTTAAAAAAATTATTGATATTTATATATGTATGTATCTATTTAATATTTTTAAAAAGTTCATTTTGGAGTCGGTGCCAGCCAAAGAACAATTACGTTTATACATACCCTGAAAGCTTGGGTGCAAAAGAAAACTTACGTTAATACATACCTTTGGCTGGCACCGACTCCAAAATGAACTTTTTAAAAATATTAAATAGATACATACATATACAGGGTGTCCCACATAAACTTACAAAGCGGCCGGCTGTGGATAGGTCTTGGATAGACGAACAAAAAATCGTATGGGTGGGGGGGGGGGGGAAATCGTAACGGTTTAGCCGCTAGGGCGTTTTGAAGTTTTTTTGCTAGAGTTTTACATATCACCCTATATTTTTGTAACCGTATAACCTATTGTCAAGGTTTTGGTACCAGTGCACGCAGAATTCCTCCACCTTTCTACAACGGTAAAAATAATGGTCCTATCTTATAAACTTTTGGAGTTATGAGTCGCCAAAGTCAAAATTTTGTATTTTTTTCACTAAAATTTCAACTAAAACCACCTTTTTCTCCAAAAAATACGTGATAAACCTAACTTTTTTTTTCCAAAATTAAAAAGTTTGGACAATTTCCTATAAATAATGTATTACAAATTTTATTCTAGGGCCTTTACTTTAGAAGTTATAAGCAATTTTAAAGTTAACCAAAACCTTGACAATAGGTTATACGGTTACAAAAATATAGGGTGATATGTAAAACTCTAGCAAAAAAACTTCAAAACGCCCTAGCGGCTAAACCGTTACGATTTCCCCCCCCCCACCCATACGATTTTTTGTTCGTCTATCCAAGACCTATCCACAGCCGGCCGCTTTGTAAGTTTATGTGGGGCACCCTGTATAAATATCAATAATTTTTTTAACTGTCCTTTAAGGCTCTTGCTTTGAGGTAATTAAAATATTATTTTTTACTTTTTAGTTTAAGTTTGTACATATGCATGCATAGGTATAATGTAGTTTTGAAGTCGGTTTTTTTTTTTAAATTTTTTATTTTTTACTTTTTAGTTTAAGTTTGTACATATGCATGCATAGGTATATGTAGTTTTGAAGTCGGATTTTTTTTTAAATTTTTTATTTACAAAATTGTATTCTACTCGTCATACCCTTTCATTTGATATCCATGAAGGGGGTCGGGAAACAAAATTGCAAAATTCGGCCGCCATCTTGGAACCGACCGCCATTTTTTTACAAAATTTATATGGGACCACCTCTGAGGTATAACGTACGAAACAAAAAAAGAATCATCAAAATCGATTCATAATTGGCGGAGTAATCGCGTAACATACATAGAAAGAAAAAAAAACACATTCGAATTGATAACCTCCTCTTTTTTGAAGTCGGTTAAAAATGAATCGCTAAATGTGTTGCTAAGCGCAAAACTCGAGAACGGCTGGACCTATTGGACTAATTTTTTTTTTTCGAATATTCGTTGAAGTACGAGGATGGTTCTTACGGAGAGAAAAATTTAAAAAATTGCCTGAAAAAACAAAAAAATGGTAATTTTAGGAATTTTCACTTCATTTTAGTTTCAATAGCTTCATGGCCTACCTATTGTTTGACAAATGTAAAATTGTCATTAAATTGAATCATTACATTTAATGAAAATTTCAAATTTACGCAGCTGTCAAACAATAGGTAGGCCATGACGCTATTGAAACTAAAATGATCCATGGCGGCCGTCTCAAGAGGGCGGTGTACCACTTTCTTCACAACCACCTCGACATGGGTATCAAATGAAAGGGTATGATAAGTAGAATACAATAAGCAATGTAGTATACAAAATATATCTTTAGATCCATGGCGGCCGTCTAAAGAGGCCGGATTACCACTTTCTTCACAACCCTATCAAAATGGGTATCAAATTAAAGGGTATGATAAGTAGAATACAATAAGCAATGTAGTAGACTCAATATACCGATTCATGGCGGCCGACGCAAGACCCATGTTCTTTGAGGCATTTCTTCTGTGTAAAATTCATATCTCGAAAAATATTAAGTCAATGGATGGTTTTTATTGTTTACTATTGACTTATGGGTGCAGCGTAGGCGCACCGGGTCCCAGCTAGTATTTATATAAATTTCAGGGCGGCATTTGCTGACTGAAAAATAAAAGGTGGACAAGAAATAACGAACTAGATGCTTAAACGTCCATAATGTTACTGCAAGTGAAATTACACTTATTATTTACATTATTAACACAATTTTTGTAAGACGTATTAAATAAATGTAATGTCCATAATGTTTGCTTTTATTTGTTAAAAGACGATTAATTTATTCCAGATAAAAGTACATAGCCGCACTCAACACACTTTGACAGCAAAATTGAAGTCCCATTATTTTTTCATTGTTAGTGTGAGATTTATTTGTGCATGGCTTGTAAATATAGAAGGCTTTGGGTACAGTTCAATTTTGAAGCATTTTTACTGCGAAATTAATATAAAGTCAGTATGTTTGTGTGCCAATAAACATACCTAAAAATTTGTAAGTGAATTATTTCATAATGAATTTATGTTTATTTAAGCAATTTTGCATTGTATTAACTTAATTTTGTAAAATTTTAATGTCAATGCTATCCCAAACAGCCTTCAGCCCTTCTTTTAGTTGCTGAAGGGTTGAAAATTGTCTGCCGTTGGCGAAACCCCTTCGGACTTGAGCTCCCCAAATATTTTCAAATAGATTCAGGTCTTTGCTTCGGGCTGGCCTAGAAAAAGTCGGTGCTTCGGTGTTCCGAAACCATTCTTCAACGATCCTTGCCCGATGAACAGTAGCATTGTCTTGTCACTGATCTGTTTTTGATATTTGGAAACGCTAAACACAGATCAGTGAATGACACCTATTTCTGAACGGTAAAGAGAAAAAAGCCAAGCCAGCTGGAGTCTTGAAGTGTTCTAAGAAATTTTTGGGTAACTTTTGGGGATGTTGAAAATGTTCAGAAAAAAGGACCTCAATGAACTACTTTTTGAATTACAGGGAAATATGTAGGGAAATATGAATTTTTTCATGTATTTTTTTTTTTTTTTCAAATAATTATTTCTATTTTACTCCATCATACACCATTTTCTTTAGTCTATTCATGGATATAGACTGTTGTTAGATTACCTTTTTATTTCAATTTATTAAACTACACTTTTTTCCCCAACAACAAAATTGACAACACCCTATCTCGAAAATTGGCAGACGGCACCATTTTTGGTGGTTTTTGTCGATCTGCTTTTTGAGCTATCTAACAAATTAACCGGTGTTAAAGCTGTGACCGGACTGCCTGTATACGTAGAACAACTTTTGACCCCATTTTTTGGTACATTTATTCTTTTCCAATGCATCACACTTATACCCAATTTTTTTAACTTTATTATAAGAAATAATTAAACACTGATACAAGGCCGGCTTTAGGTATTTTGTCGCCCCTGCGAAATATTTTCAACCGCCTTTAACTTCTTAAAGACATTTCTTTTATGTAAATTACCTAATTTAATTATGCCCAAATTATACAACACCCCGCGCAAAAATAAAAGATGGCCTTACAACCGGCGAACATTGCCGCCTTGGGAGTACATACGGGTTCACGACAGCCAAACATGACCAAAAGATTTAAATGGCCGAGTACTGTGCTGCACCACAAGAGCATACCACGGAAAATATGAAAAAAAAATCTGCACCAAGTGTATTGTTCAATGTGCTTTATGGGAATAATCGCTGTCAAGTAGAATACTATTATTTGTGTCGCGTCATTCCAAATTCAAAATGGCGACCAACACAGAATGGCGGTTTACCTTTTTCTTTACAACACCCTCGGTATGGGTATCAAATGAAAGTGTATGACGAGTATTGTACAGCAAGCGTCATTTTAAATCAAATATGGCGGTCACCACAAAATGGCCGAAGGCATACAGGGTGTACTACATAATAGGTTTGAATAGACAAACAAAAATCGAATGGGTGGGGGACCGAACAAAAATCGAATGGTTGGGGCGTTTTGAAGTTTTTTGTTAGGAGCTTACATATCTCCCCGTATTTTTGTAACCCTATGAGAATATTCCCACCCATCTAAAACCGTTAAAGTCAAGGTTCTAACCCACCAACTTCCGGAGGTATGAGTCGTCAAATTTATTTATTTTTTTTCACAACAATTTCAACTTCAACCACATTTTTCTTCAAAAAAATACGTAGTTAACCAATGTAAATTCTAAATTTTTTTGAGTATCCAAAATCAATTTTTACAGATTTGTTCTTTTTTCAATAAACTCTTTCTTACCGCGGACTGTGCACACATAATCTTTTTTTGCAACACACGCGGGTTTTTGCTAGTAATAAAATATTAGTTAAAATTTGAAAGAAAGATAAATGCCGTCTATTAAAATCATATTTCTACCCGGGCGTTTGATTGTTTCATTTACCAAAAAATATGCTTCAATAAAAAGTTTTCTACACCGAAAAAACACAATTCGCCATTTTCCGAGCAACTACATTTGAGCGTGCTACTACGTGCCACATAGCAAAAACCATTCGGATCGGAGCAAGTGAAAACAACAAAATCGAAGTTCCAAAGTAGGCGATGCAATAAAATCAAATTGTATTCTCGGGAACAAATATTCCATTGCAAAAATACAGCACACACCATCAGGAACTACAATCATCATTATGTCGACATCATCAGCCAAAATCGTAATCAATAAAGGGGCTTCATGAGACACTTAAGTCCTGATATGGAACAACTGCTATTACATCATCAATTGAATTACTCCAAGTATCTCCTTCTGTTATAACGTTTCTTACTTAATAGACGAAGCGTTAAGGCATTTTCGATAGATGAAATTATTTGGCATGATGTGACTCCACGGTATCTCTCAACGGATGGTATGTGCTTTATGAAGATTTTCTCTGAAAATAAATCCTAAAAATTCCTCTACGCATTCCTGTCTTAAAAGCTGTAGGTGCATTCACGTGAAAAATTCTTCCAGGCAGGAATAATGCCTGAGATGTCTTGAATACTTCAACCTGAAATAGTACGGATAACGCCTTGTACTCCTCGTACAATTCTGTTAGCAGAACTTGAATGTTAAATAAAATATAGTTGTTTACTCACCGACGAGCACTCCGGTAATAGACTACAGAATTTAAACTAAACAGAAACGGTGGGAATCTGAATAAACGTAGTCAGAATTCCTAATGACGACTTCAGCTTTACAAATGCTCCTCTCACATTTTGGAGCTTGCTCTATAAATTGCGCAAAGTCACATAAGCCAGAAGGGAGGAGGGGAACTAAAAGCCAAGATAATTTTAATGAAAAAGAGTAATTGGATTAAAAACATTGATAATCACTCAGCACTGATGTGAATTGTAGCAGCTGACATATGCAGACAATGGCACCTTTTGGTTGGTGGCCAATCTGAGTCAATAATAATCAATTTAAGAGAGCTATAATGAGTAGTCCAGAAAAAACAAACAGCATTTTGCAATTTCAAATAAGTGTCTTCTAATCTGTCGACTTAAATAGTCGTTTCTGTATTTCTAGCCTCGGTGGGTGATAAACTGTTATTTCGAGACTTGTTCATCATTTCAGGTTGAAGCTTAATTAAATCTACAATTGTGACCTTCAGAGATTTCCCTGCAGCCGAGCAATCTGGATTCTACATACTTGTGGCCAAACTAGGTGAAAACAAATTCTTTTAGAACCGAAGCAAATTCGGTCACTCAAGTTCAAGTTCTCAACAATTTATTTTGAAATATTTCTTTCAATAATTTTTTTGTGTTTAGATTAGTTTTAAAATTAGGAGTCGTTCTTGCACTGCTGGCTCATTAGGGGTCGTCCATTAATTACGTGAGGCGTTTAGCGCGAGGAGGGGGTCGAGCCGAATCTCACCCAAATCTCACTTGGGAAGAGGGGGTCCGTTAAAAATCACGTTATTATTTTTTAAAAGAAACAGTGTAAAATGGGTGAAATTAAGTAACACATGTTTCTCCACTAAAGACCCCCATTCGCTTACAGGCCGCCGGTAGGCAGTGGCCTATCAGACCACGTCAGCCAGCACGACTAAGCTTTCTTTGACTCACACTAACTGAGGGATGATACTACAGGTATCCGCCTGACAGGTCGTCACATGCAGGAGAAGTCATGATTCCCTACAGACACACAGGCGAAATAATGTTCATGGCCTGAACGAAAACTTCAAGGCGGCTTTAGACTCACGCCAGGAACACCCGCGAACGAGCGGGAACGTGAGTGTGGATGGTTTTCACGCCTTGCTTTGTGTTCCGAGTGGATACAGCGTAAATTCTTGTTGACGATATTGTGACTGATGACTGAGCTTTCTTCGACTGCAGGCCCCATACAGTTGGCGGCTGGTGAGCGCATGGTGATACTTCGTCTCAAGGCGAAAACTTTCAGGCCACGGCAACCCGTGTGTAAATTGCGGCCTTAAGATACACACAAAAATCGGTTAGTGATCTCCAGAAAGTAGCGTAGTACCTCCTCGTTTGTTTAGCCTACATGGGCAGTACCGGCTTTAGAGGTGGGTGAAAACGGGCGACCGCCCTAGGGTGCCATGTTCAATGGGGCGCCACGAATGCGTTAAATTATTTAGTCATTAAATCATAACACCTCCACAATACAAGACACAACGCCGGATATGCAAAGGGGTAAACAAGCTTGTGTTTGAAAAAACGTAAAATACATCTGGCAAGGGCACTTTTTTATACGTTTTTGCCACTATTGTGCTCTTTTTCTAGTAATAACCCAGCTAGCTCAAACTAGTAACAATGGAGTTAATTTAACAAGTAAAAGAGTCGCAAGATAAGATATGTAGTGTGATTGAAACTCCATTGCGACTGAAAAAGCAGATTTTTAATGTTTATTTTGAACAACTTTGGTCGCAACGAGGCGAAAAATTTGCTGTAGTCATGTTTTAAATATGTTTTTGCCACAAACTGAAGATGAAACATTTTGAACATCCGGCAAAGTTATTATTCTTTATAATATATACATACATACATATATTCATATTTGTAACAAAAAAGAAATCGCAGTTTAAGTGTGTTTCAATAGTCAGAGACATAATGGAATGAAAAGAAAAGACAAGACACTAATCACTACGTACTTTAAAAGTAAAACAGGATTTTACATTTTGTTGATGAATGTAGGTGACTTGGCTCTGGAAAATTCACGCGTCACCCAAAAAAAGAAAATTTGGTAAATAATTGAGAAATTAGAAGTTTTTAAAAGCAGCATGGCAATGTGAAAACACATTTTTTAAGCTGCTGTGTTATATTGCACTAAAAAATGGTTATATGAAAAATAAAACACCAAAGAAAATCGCTTTTGTTTTTTAAATAAAACTGCATGCGAGTATGGAACTTTTACAGATTTTTTTCCAAAGTCCTTGTAACTGCACAAATACCTCCCTACAGTGTTCTGAACCTTTAAAATGTAATATTAACTTGATAAAAGCTTACAACAACTTAGTCACATTAGAGGTGTTAACTAGTTACTCTATTTGTGACAGTTACAATATAAAAACATTATTGAGATGTGATACTAAAGGAAATGTTTTAATTACTTTAATTTAATTTAAATATGACATCTTTTTTGCAACTGTGATGGAACCTTTTTACAACAAGTGCATATTAAACTGGAATACGACCCAATTGTAACATAAATTTGTTACAAATTGAAATCAATTGATAAGATAAACAGAAGAGGGCCAAGATGACTACATTGCGGGACACCAGATGTCGCTTCAAGTTACTGATTTGGAACCACGAAAATGAACTTGGTAGGTAATGTCAGCTAAGTAAGACTGGAACCATACTAGAAGGGCTTGCGGAAAGCCAAACATTCTTAGTTTGAGAATTATAAATGAATGGGAGAGCTTGTCAAATGCCTTACTAAAATCAGTATAAACACAATCAGTTTGACAACCAGAAACGAAGCCCTTGACGGCATGACAAGTGAACTCAAGAAGATTGGTGGTAGTAGAACGAGCTGCAAGAAAACCATGTTGATTCGTTGAGACCAGCCTCTTGCAGATAGGAACGGTTGCAGAATAGATAATTGATTCAAAAAGTTGCGGTATAGCAGACAGCTGGCCTCTAATTCGATATTTCGTTCTTGCTACCACTTTTGTGGATAGGAATTATGAACGAGTTCTTCCAAAGAGCAGGGAAGTACCCCTTATCCAGGGATTTTTGAAACAGGGTTTTAAGTGGAGACTGGGGAACCTCCCCACAGTACTTAAGGACAGCAGGGGGAATACCGTCGGGGCCAGAAGTGAAGTCGAATGGGAGTTCGTCGATATGTTTCACTATATCAGCACTGGTAATTGAGAGAGTTAAAAATGACCCTCTCGGTTAGGAATTATGTGACGGAAATTATTGTCATTAGGCTGAAAGTCAGAAGGCGAAAACGATTAATGAAAGAATGACGCAAACATGTTAGAAATCGCATGCGACTCAGAGCTAGACCAGTTCGTGTGCTGAATAGTATTGGGGTAGTTATCAACTTTTTTCTTAGAGTTGACAAACTTAAAGAAATTCCTAAGATCAGTAAACACTTTATCACTCATACTGCTAAGATATTCACTATACAGAGCAACAGAGAGTGACTGAAATCGATTATAGCAATTGATAAATGAATTGCGACTCGGAGAGTCCTTTCCCTTTAAAAAGGTTTTCCAGAGCCTATTCTTCTGATCTTTTAAATGCTTAAGTTCATTATTGAACCAAGGTGGAGAGGAACTGGGCAATTTTTGAGGCTCATAAGGTACACAAGAAACAAAGGCTTCGTAACGTAACGTACTATAGTTATAAAACCGTGCCACATCGTCATCCAACTCATTTGCGGAAATCAAACTGTTAAAATTAACCGATGCAAGCTTAGATTGCAGCTCCCCAAAATTAGCCTTTTTAAAGTTAAAGGAATGGGTAACCATCCCCGGACAAGGCGTATTCTCTGAATTGATACAATAATTAAGCAGGAGCGGAGGATGGTGATTATCAACAGACGTCATGACTAATGGACTGGGTTCGACCGTCATATTGACTGAGTCAGTAAAGAATACAAGATCTAACTGCCTCCCCAAAACGTTAGATACAACGCTCAGGACTCCTTAGAATTCAGGTTGCCTGCGGGGAGGTAGTTATCGTCCTCTTCATCCGATACCCACCGAATATTGGGTAAATTAAAGTCCTCAAGGAGAAGTAACTCATCGCCAGTGTCCATCATATTCAAGATATGATCAACACAAGAGATGAGATTATCATAGAGATTTTTACCTCCATCTTCAAGAGTGCTTATTATATCTGGTGGGATATAGCAGCACAGCAGAAAGAGATTAATTTTTGATGAGGAAATTTTAAGAGCAACAAGCTCAATGTCAAGATGGATAGAGAAGCTAAGAAGCAAAATTGGATTACAAGATAGATGGCTACTACAAGCAAGAAGTACGCCACCCCCACGAGCTTCCGAGTTAGTATGACGATCCCTCCGAAAGACTTGGTAGGAGGGACCGACGAGCTCCGCATTAATAATAGCTTCATGGAGCCAGGTTTCAGTGAATGCTATGGCATTGAACCCACTAGCGATCGATGCCTGAAGAATGTCATTAGTTTTAGACCTGATCCCCCTTACATTAAGAAGAAGATAGCTGCTTTGCATTCCTCGCCGTACCATTCGCTGGCTGTTCCTGTGCGTTTGTCAGTATAGTCTTCAGTCTTTTCCATTTTCCCTCGGCTGTCTGAATTATTAACTTTTGCACCTATCCTTTACGCTAGAGTTGCATGATTCTCTCCAATACATTCTGTCCTTGGCTGCGATCTACATCGAATTTATTTTATATGTTGTTTCTTTTTCCGTGGGTGGACAACCGAGATCTAAATCTTACTTTAACTAGAAAGTGGAAATTTTCCAAGCTTTCCAATTTGTAAAAAATATATTGATTAACTACGTATTTTTTTTGAGAAAAATGTGGTTGAAGTTGAAATTGTAGTGGATAAAAACAACTATTTTTTTACTTTGATGACTTATAACTCTGGAAGTTGATTGGTTGGAGTCTTTACTTTTCCCGGTTTAGATGGGCGGGAGTATTCTGCGTAGATAGCTGCCTTATTCAAGAAAATATTTAATAGGGTTACAAAAATACAGTTACGATTTCCGATATGCACCTTTACCTACCAGTAAGTAATTTATTCGAAATTTCAGAATGGTGATACAGAATTAACGGCACGCACACATATGAAATGAAGGAATCCCTATCGCTCATTCCGTCATCTCGTATATATTGTAATATCTTTCTGAACTCGTTGTTTTAAGCAGGCACAAATAATTTCTTTATATACGTAATAAATTTCGCTGCTTTAAATTTATAGCGCATGTGCATACTTAATTCTTATGCCTAATCTAATAATGCGGTATAATTCTTATACCTACCTACCTCTTATCCAAATCAAATGTAAGTAGTTTGCTTACCTTATGTAAGGAGACACTGTGACAAATTGCTTCCACCTTTTTATCCTGCTGACAATTGATTTTGTCTGTATAATAATCAATAAGCGGTATCAGACTTGGCATTTTCTCCGGGCGTCTGTGCTAAATTACTACTTACCATGTAAGTATGTATTGCGAATTCGATAAGATGAAATGACCAGACCTCGCAAAATGCCGACTTCACTTAAAAACAAAATGAAACTATAACCCATGTCCAATCCATCATTGCCTTTTACACTTGGTTTTACACTTCCTTGTGATAGCAATAATCAATTATCAATTACGATTTTGAGTTTTCTTTCCGTATAAAGGGAAGTAATCCCCGAAAATTTATCGTTCCGTTTCGATTGATTTTCCACAATCCACAACTCCCCTAAAACACGAACAAAGTTTCCGTTCTATTAAGAACTTTCTGAAGCGGACTGTGAAACATTTTTCAAGGTAATAAATTTAAATTGAACAAATATTAATCAAGTTCAAAGTAGCTGAGTGTATTACGAAGAAAACACATCCAATTTCTAGAGTGGATTAAGTCTTAAAGAGCGATGGTACTAGGTTTAAGATTGTCCAATTACTGAAACGAAATTCCACATTAAGTTCCAATATAAATGCATAATTGGAATACAGACCACCAACGCAAAACATTAGCATTAATATATTCAAAATTTACTACATCCAGATATCCCTGAAAAAACTACCAATTTTTCTTTCCTTATTTTTTTTTCCAGTGGTACACTCTCTCATGTTTATCTTGATATCGGTTCTACTTTCAGGCAACCATATAACCATAATGGGAGGTAACTCTGGAAGCGAACGTGTTACATTGCCATCAACAAATGATATCGAACGTGTTCAGAATCCTAAAAAGTATGGCAAGCATGAAGGTGTCAGGATAACAAAAAATGTAGTTATCATCGGATTAGCTTTTATGATACATTTCACAGCATTCCATGGCACTTCGAACCTTCAAAGCTCGGTTAATTCAGATGCAGCCCTTGGAACCACAACGTTAGCTGTCATATACGGATCACTAATTTTATCAAATATTTTTCTTCCTGTTACGGTCATAAGGTAAATTTTTGTTTTTTTATTTTGCATTTTTAAAAGGTAATTTCAATTCGGCCTTTGAAAAAATTAATTTTTACAGTGAAAAAAATATTTAAAAGATGAGTGTGCCTGACAGGCTATTTTAAAATATGCAAAAGTTTATAATACATACTCAATTATGGGAAAACTCATTATGCAGACAGATTGCTTTGAGCATATTGTTGTTGATGTTGATGCTGTTCTTGACAGTCGTATGAAAAAGCAACATTTCTGGGTAAAACAGGTACCATTCTTTATAGCTTTAGCTATTTAATTTATGATATAACACCCCAAAGTAAGAAGAAAACAACAAGGAGTCTTGTTTCATGTAATAATATAGATAAGAATGGAATCTATTAGTAGACAGTAACCTTTAAGTATATGAAAACCTGCTAACACAAAAATTGTCTTCTATAATAAAAGTTACAGCGATAGGTGAAGCAAAATGGTCAAATGAATGACCACTCATACAAAAGAAAAGAGACCAAGCTAAAAAAGAATCTAAAAGAAAAGAGATCAATACAAGACTAATCAATCATTAGTATCCTACCAGAAGTTCCTCTACTTCTATATTCAGAATAGCTCTAGTCTCACAGGAAGCCCCATTTTGTACTATCGGCCATTTTATCATAAAGCGCCATTCAGAACTGCAGCTTATAGTTTGAAAGATAATAATAATAAAAAAAATTAAACAAATTTCGCGATTTTTATTCCACCAACTCTCGTCCAATGCAACCGTGATAGAACGACGCAGACGCCTTAAGGACGGAGTCCAATAAGAGCACCGCACCGGGTTCTGGCACTCAAAAATGTGTTTTTTTATGTGGTAAAGTCAAGCTTAAGAATCACCTTTTGTACTACTACTCTGGAGGGTGTGTGAGTGGATGTCGATGAACCTTACCTTTGAACTCTGAGATGTTATATGAGCTCATAAATACCGACTGTGCAAGACAGTTCCACAATCCAGTTGTTCTATTTATAAACGAACTACTAAACCGTAATGTGCGCGAATAGGAGGGTTGAAGCGTGAGCGGGGTGAACCAAGTTCGCTAGTCTTGTGTTGCGGGTAAAAAGTTGTAGGCAGGAGGTTTCTAATTTCAGTGGAACAGACGCAATGGTAATATCGGTAAAATTTACTAAGGGCTGCTACATTCCTACGGTGGCTTAAAGAGTCGATGGAAGAGCAAAGGGTGTTATCGCCAATGAGTTTGATGGCGCGTTTTTGCACCTTGTCCAGCCAGGCCAGGTGGATTGAGTTTACAATTTACAGTTTTAGATAGATGGGAATATTGCTGCCTTATTCATGAACATATCTAATAGATATACAGGGTAATATGTAAACCTCTGCCAAAAAAATTTCAAAACGCTCTAGCGGCTCCCCCCTAACGAACTTTTTTGTACGTCTATCCAAGACCTATCCACAGCCAGGCATTTCGACATTTTCACTGATACACCCTGTATATGTACCAGGCCATCATGTCCCAAAAAATCAACCCCATCCATCCATCCATCCAATGGCGCTACAGCCCAAATCGAGCCTTGGCCTCTTCTAGGGCATTTATTCAAGTTTCACGGTTCCTTGCAGCAGTTCTCCAGTTCCGAATGCCGAGCATTGTTTCTGCGTCAGCCGCCACAGAGTCCATCCATCTCCTCCTGGATCTACCTACTGGTCTACTTCTTGGAATTTCTGCCACCATAAGCCGTTTTGGAATACGGTCGTCGTACATCCTAATTACGTGGCCGGTTAGTCTTAGCCTGTTGATTTTTAAAAACTTTGAGAGTTGCGGGTCGTCAAAAATTTGATACAACTCGCTGTTGTATCTCCTTCGCCATATTCCATCCTCTCTCGTTGCGACTATTATGCATCTGAGAACTTTGGCCTCAAACCTGGGCCGGGTTCACGCAATTGGACGTCGACTGAAAACGACACTAAGCGCGTTCTAAAACCTTACTATGGTGGTAAACTGTGGTAAACTTTTGTTGTTCAAAAACTCCGTGGTTAACTACATACAACATAACCACTAGCATAAGTTTTTGACCTTCAAGTTTTCCATAGTTAACCATAGTAAGGGTTTTGAACGCGCTTAGTGTCGTTTTCAGTCGACTTCGAATTGCGTGAACTGGCCCCTGTTGACTCGTTCCTCTAATACCTGGGTCATAGTCCAAGTCTCGCTGCCATAGCATAATACTGGTCGTTTTACTGTTTTGTAGAGTGAAAGTTTCGTTTTTCTGTGCACAAATCTTGAGTGCAGGATTTGTTTTTGGGCATAAAAGGCTCTATTAGCCATAGTAATCGTCTAGTTACTTCTTCCTTTTCATCGTTTCTTTTTGTAATTGTAGACCCAAGGTAGACTGTTTTATTGACCACTTCTAGATTGTGTTCGTCGATGGTTATATTTCTTCCCATATTAAACCTTCCAACTCTGGATTGTTGCATCACCTTTGTTTTCTCTTCATTGATGTTCAGCCCTATGTCCTTGGCCGCCTCTTTTAATTCGACATATACTTCTTTTACTGCCAAGAAGGACCTTCCCACGATGTTCACGTCATCCGCATATCCAAGTAGCTGTACAGACTGCGTTGCAATGGACGCATTTCTCTTACGGACGTTTTTCTTATCACCCATTCTAGGGCTAAGTTGAAAAGCATGGGGGCTAGTCCTTCTTATCAAAATTATTGAAATTGTAAATTATATAAATTGTATATAACAATAGCATAGCTTTGATAAAAAGTTCAGTAAAAAGTAAAGGATAGTAGGTAGAACTGCTAGAGCTCTCACACACAAGTTTTCTTATGTGTGGCCTAACTTTGTCATTTAAATAATATTCTAACTTTATCATCTAAATAAAACTCTCACTGTACATTGTCAATAAATATTGAGTTAGACTATCACGTTTATATTTATGTAGGTACATATGTATAATTTTATAAGTACATCAAATAAAAACAAAAATAAAAAAGGTTTTGTATGATAGCATTCTGATAGGCATCTCTTCTTTCTTCAAATGTTAGCGTGTTTATATCCTACCTTAGTTGTGTTTGCCCTCTGTGGGTTTTGGTCGTTATCCGGGCTCAGCACAGCACAGCACGCTCCTCTCAATTAGGACGTGGTCTATTTGATTATTTATTACCCCGTCAGGTGACTGACACGTCATCTTCTGGATAGTTTTGTGCGGGAACATTGTTGAACTTACTACCATTGAGTTCGAGCTAGCGAGACTACTACTACCGTTGTCATTGGTAGCGTTATGTAGGCTGTGCTTTCCTATGACTTCTAGGAACTCCTCTTCTTGTCCTACTTCGGCGTTCATGTCTCCAAGCACTGGCTTGAATTCCAGTATCAGTGATTTCAATTTCTTTTCTACTATGAAGGCAACTCCGAACTCTCTTCTTCCATTCGACGAACCGCTGGAGAGTATCGTGTGGGTTCTGAGATCCATTATGCCACTGTGAGTCCATTTGGTTTCCTGTAGAGCGGTGATTGCTGTGCCGTATTTTTCCAGTAGTAACAATAGCGAACGCAGAGCGCCCGTCCTGTTGAGCGTTCTGACGTTCCAAGTTCCAAAATCAAATTCCATATTTCATTGCCTGGGTCGTTGCCGTTCGGTCCGTCTTGTCCGAGGCCTGCTTTGAGGTTTCGTGACGGGTGGATTTTTACGGTGGAAGGTTGTCAGCCTGCCGTGCAACCCCCAACCTGGAGTTTTGAAGCGCGAAACTCTCGCCTTTCACCCTCCTCAGTCTGTTACTCTTGTATAGACAAAACATCCAGGAGACACCCCATGTAAAATCTACATCTTCGTGGAGGTTGAGGTAGGATTCGGTAGCATATCGGAAGGACTTAGGTCCCCATATTTGTTGTTAATTATTATTTACATAGTTCCATATTACTAAAATTTGGCTGGTTTTTGGGTTTTAATAATCTATGAAGGGAGGAAGTACAATAGTAGTACAAGCAGTTTGCTGTACAATTTTATAGCACGAAAAAATCTCTACAATAAAATCTCTACTTTCTTCGCATACAATTTTTTTTCGATTTCACACCAAGAGACTTACATATGTGAAATGTTAATCGCAACTTCCTTGCAAGTTCTCACATATCTTGACCACGGCTGTCTCAGCGGCAATATTTTATATGTTATGCATAATTCCGAACACTTACTATGCTTGGGAAGAAAACAATTCTGTGTGTACAGTGACTTGCCTTCGTAATATCGAATTCACTGAAAGGAGTATCAATTGTTATGTATACATTCACATCCCCGAAGGGCTATATCCCTTATCCTCCGAGATTTGTAGAATTCCCTCTTTATCGTTTGGCACATTTATCTGACATAAAAACAAAACTATAAAAATCGAACGATAAAAACGATTCTATAAGAGTAACATGTACAGGATTTATAACATAATAAAAGTAAATAGATACACAAATAAAAAAATCATAAATTGGCACGAATCAATAAAATGTAATAAAATGCTTATCAACGTTTAATATGCGAATGTACAAATAAGAATGCAAGACTACAACTTACTGACACTTTTCAATTCTTTGAATATAGCAAAAAATGTCTGTAATTAGAAGAGATATAAATACAACACTGCATTATAAAGATAAAAAGTAACGAATTAGAAATGGCCAGAATATTGTAGATTGGCTAGTTGAGCGATCACTCTTGTTACAATGACCATTGATTGACTGATTGATTAGTAAGAGAGATTAATCGAAATTTAAACAATCAAAACTTTTGCTTTGAAATCAACAAAATCGACAATTATCAAGAAAAACAAAATGCTACAGAATAAGTGCAAATAGACATATAAAATACCCAGAACACGCTACCCAAAATCCTTCAGGGATAACCTTTTAAAATGCAACATCCACGACATACACAGCTTATTACCTGAAACGAACTCCTCTTAACGGAAAATTATTCAAATATATTCTCCCCACTTTGTATTGTCAACCTTATTAATATTCAAAGGTTAGTCAAAGCTCGTTACCTGTTCTGAGGCTGGAAAATGTTTGCGGGAGCTTTAGAAGCTTGTTGCGGTATTACTTTCTGTTTGCTTTGCACAAGCAGGACCCAACTGTTTACTCTCCATCGTGTTCGATTAATATGGAGAAATTAGGATTGAATACTGGTCCTTTAATGCCCAGCAAACAAAGCCATTTCATGGATAGTAATGGATTATCGTAATGCCTCCTTTTAGATATAGCACACTCAAACTGCACTCCTTTCTTCCTGACTTCTACATAAATTGTTCCTCTCTAAAAACGATCCATCTACAAAAGTATGATTTACGTTGATTTGCATTTTTTCGAGTATTTGTAAGTACCATTCTGTGGGATTTCAGCTGGACTTAACGACCATCCATTGCCTCAATATACAATAAAATTTACTCTTTATCACAGCACTGCACCTAAGCCACACATTTTTCACAATTCCTTTCCCTCTTCCAGATGGTTTGGCTGCAAATGGACAATAGCGATATCGTTTATCGCATATATGCCATTCATAGCAGCACAGTTTTATCCAAGGTTCTTTACTTTCATACCGGCAGCTCTAGGAGTTGGCTTCGGCGGAGGCCCTCTGTGGTGTGCTAAGTGCACTTATCTTTCTGTGGCTGCAGAAGCTATGAGCCTTGCGATTGGTGGAGATACAAAGCCCGACGTTATTGTTGTTAGATTTTTTGGACTGTTTTTTGTATTCTATCAAATGGCTCAAGTATGGGGAAATCTCATCTCGTCATCTGGTAAGAACATTACATTTAAATAAGATGCCCTCGACATAAATACGATAATTTGATATCAATTTCAGTTCTTTCCTTCGCAACGACCACAGATGATGGAATCTTTGATAACGTGACATCGATTGGGAGCAGCTTCATAAAGAAGGACGTTGGCGAAATTTGTGGGGCGAACTTTTGTCCTGGAATAAATGCAAACATCAATCCGAACTTGATTCCGCCAGAACCGGCAAAAATACAAATGTTGTCTGGAATATTTTTAGGCTGTATGGTTGTCGCTGTCCTTCTTGTAATAATTGGAGTTGATTCACTAACAAGGTAAGATTTTTTGCAAAGCTTTTATTAAATGCCCCCTTGGACTCCACATTATTGAATAGAGACGGCTTGCATGGAGACTTTTACCGCAAACTCCGGAAAACAAAAAAGGTTTACATATTGCCAGCAGGATCTTATCAGGAATTCGGTCGAATCAGACGAATTATGCGCGAAGATAGACCTTGAGTTCCAAGCCAACAACGGTTCTTTTCCTGAACTCGTAAATGCAAAACTAATCGATCACCATACGTCGCGGGATCCTATATTACGCAAAAATCGAAACTTCATTTTGGAAGATTGACCTAACTAATCAACACCTTCTACTTCATTAAACTTCTTCTTCTTCTTTAACGGCTCTGCAACCGGGATCCGATCCTGGCCTCTCGTAGCTGTTCCGCATGTCATCCGATGCCGATGTCATCCAATTTGGCATCCCTAAGCTCTAAGCGTCCCGGTCTACGCCATCCTTCCAGCGAGGGTGGGGACTACCTCGCTGTCGCATCCCATAGGTTTTACCGCAGAGCTTGGTCATTGCAAGTACTAGATTTGCGCGTAAAGATATCCATAAAGCCACCTGGACATCTTCTGATGGAGCCACTCGTAACCAAATAGACCTTTCGGATCTGATGACGGTACCAACTTACCGAGGTACCAACCTCGACTCAGCTCTTCGACTATCTTGTTAGGCTCTGAGCACAGCAGCAGTCTCAGGTAACACGGGGGCGAGAAGGAGATATAAAACGCTGAAAAAAGAAAAAAAGATAATTCACAGACGAAAAAAGATAGCTTGGGAAAAAAATATCATCTGTGAACTAGAACAGTACAGAGAGCGACGACTGCACCAGACGCGGGAGTTCTACCGAAGAGTCCGCAGTATGACGCAATTCACACTACATTGCACATACCGCAAGGCAAAGAAAGAAATCTGATCACTGATCCTAAAGGCGTCATGGAGCGATGGGAAGAGTACTTTCATAAATTGCTAACTGGCGAGCTAACTGAAGATTCGGAGGCTTCACCAATATCTGATGGTAATGCTATGCTGCCGCCACAAGCTTAGAAGAAGTTAGCAGAGCCATCAGCCGGCTCAAAAACAACAAGGCCTCGGGTGCAGACGGCATCCCAGCGGAGCTGGTTAAATATGGAGGACCTGCATTACTTCATTAACGTTAGGCGTTTAATCACCACAGCGGTGTAATTTGACTATTGTTCTGTGCATCCAAGACTAATTATCCCCCAGATTCTACAGCAAAAGGTCGCTAACATGTTACATCGAGGTCACTGGGGCATAGTCGGAGGATAATATGGGTATGGTGGGTAGTAATACCCACCGGGAAAATTCCGAGTGGGTAAATACCCACCTGAAATTTAAGAGTAACTGAGCGTGCGATGTGAAAAATGTCTCTGGTTTCAGCCCTTATTAGGTGAATCTCACACAATAAAAGAAGACTTGCTCTGCGTTATTCTGGATAACTAGTCATCAATCACAGCGCTGAGTCAGCGTGTTCGCAGCAAGGCAGGTATTTTTCCTATCCTCTATTTCCACTCAAGAACAGCATGAGATCTTAACTTACTTCCCCAAACTTCCTCGTAACCCATGTACTTTTGGGAAAAGTCTGAGGTCCACCAACTCCAACAGACTTGTTTACTTTGCAGGCTCGTAGCGCATCAACTGCTACACTGAATTTGTCTTCCCTCTCACATATTCTGGATCTTAGTGACGCATGCCTTCTCTCGCCAATATCTTTATGGGTATAATTCCTACGCGCGTCACATCGTTGGATATGGTCCTTTATGCGCTGCTGGATACAGATACATTCTAAAATAATAGAATTGCGTGTATTCAAATGTAAACTGATATACAGCTACGTAAACGGAACGCACGCAATGCAAAAGTTGGTCTACTTCCACCACAACTTTTCCACATATGACATTCGCTGTAGTCCCAAATACCCAACACACCACCCACACAACAGACACATGCACTCGTCGCTTAGGTTTTTTGGTTATTTGTAAACGACTAGACGGAATCCAAGCACGCAAGTGACTGTCAGCGAAAATTCGTCGCATTCGTCGTCGAAAAATTGCCTGGCGTAATTTATGGACGACCCCTTAGAGCAGTGGTTTCCAAACTTTATGATACTGCGGCCCCCCTGTTTCATAAAAATCCCTTGGCGCCTCCCAATAAAATATGTAAATTTTCATGCTATATGGGGTGCGCCATCTAGACCTTCGGTATTTCAACATTGAGTAACTTCGATATTTTTCAGCCGATTTTGACAAATGAACAAGATTTATTTAGGATATTCTCTACTATGTATTTATGTCGATGAAATGACTTCCATTCGATAAGCAAACAGCAGCTGTTTTCGGGATCTTGCGTCATAATCCTCCTTAGAGTCGCTGCACTCACGCTTAATGGTGATACGACATATTTGGTTTATCTGCAACAACCTCTATTACCGCTTCAACAACTTCACTGAAGAGTTACGGGCGTGGTCCAATGAGACGCTGGCGAGTCGCTACAGACCCGTACTCAAAGAAATTCTTCACCAAAGAACGAATTGTGTTGTCTGAAGGCTCCGAATTTCTCCCATATTTTTTTACGATAAGCACGCACAGTCTTTACGGC
Organism: Thereva unica; assembly: GCA_949987705.1. Taxonomy (NCBI): domain Eukaryota; kingdom Metazoa; phylum Arthropoda; class Insecta; order Diptera; family Therevidae; genus Thereva; species Thereva unica. Next base: position 52,625,719 of record OX465281.1, on the reverse strand, counting down.
TGTTTTCAATGTTAAACGCTACAATTTTAACGCGTTTTTTCGGTGTAAATGTACTCATAGTTAAAATGGTACTGAATGACGTATCAGAATCGGGCACATTAGTCGCAATCGGTCTAGATGAAAATGATGAGATGTAAAATAAAAAGACACAATAAAATTTAAGTAGAAATCAATCACTGAGGCAAAAATATGAAATGTGTGGAACGGTCTGTGGAAATGGCTGTTATGATATGGCATGTGCGAAGATGCTGAATCGTATTAAGCCTGCTTTACACGATGCTATGAACGTTGGTAGGAAGCATCGTGTGGCGGATCCTCGAACTCCGAGTGTCCAATTTCACGCGTTCAACGTTCGTATTTTAATACGTTCGAGCTGAAGTCGGTACTGACTCATTCGTTGGAAGCCAACATTCGATGAAACGTATCCAGTTCGACACTCTGCTGCTGAAAATGGTGAAATTCGTCCATTTAATTTTACTTTTTTGATAAATAATTTGAAAGATAAAAGAATGCCATGCAGACATATCCCCCGGTAGTTCTAAGATTAACTTCAAACAAGCAAATTTCCTTGAATTCTCGGAATGATTTTCTTTTATAAAACAATAAATAATGCTACATGTACTTACTTAACTACCTTACTTAGTTAATCCCGATTATACATTAAAGATTCACAAAAAAAAATCTGTTTAAAGAAGAAGATGTTTCAACCCAAACAGATTTAACATCAATGCCTAAAAGGGATAGATTTATATCAATCTATCAGTGGGTTTTTCCTATCAGGATATGCATGACTAAATATACAAGTATGAACATACTTACTAGTAGTCAACCAATCAAAATTTGTTCTTTATGGTCCAGCTGCCAAGCGGAAATCAACAGGAATCTTAAAAGATGGATACAGAAATAAATTCATATTTGTATGTGTGCGTGTTGACTTAAGAGCCTTTTAAAGATGTTGTACTGAGAAAAGATAAAATTATCTGAGGAAACCCTTTTTTTTTTCTATATATGTAAAGGATTCTGCCGAAACCATATCAAAAGATGAAAGTTGTCAGATTATTTTCTCAGATATTGATTTTTAAATGAAAAACATATGTGAAGTCATTGTGTATTGACACAAGTTAAGGCAAAACAAAAAACATTGAACGGGCGTTTTGAAGAAAATATGAAAATGAACCTAGGGTAGCAGTATACAGTCTAAAGGATGTGTCTGGACATAATCATTTTGTTTCTCAAAATACTGGCATAGGGAAATATACGTCACAGTAAAGTAAATTGAATTTCGTTACAAAATACTTCTACCTCAGGAATGTGTGCTAAGTCAATCGAATTATATTAAGGTCAGAGAATAAATAATGGATGAAATGAAAGGATAAATATCAAAAGATACATGATATAACATATTTGAAGAACTTTAACCTATATAATGATTTTAAATGCTCGAATACCTTAAATAGTTTCTTTAGTGATGCAATTGCAGTGAGATCCAGCTTATCGTCCTCACACTAGGACCTCCTGGACTACATCATTTTTGATCTAAGAAGCTGTTGAAAATAACTTCTCCTCTTTGCTAATATGAGTCCTGCCGCAAAAGTTTATCGAGCTTGATCCTTTGCACTGTTTATACCTCATGTAAAGTGCCAATTATTCTTCAAATGTCTTTCCCGTCTAACACGGCGAAGAGGTGAGAGTGCGTTTCACGGAGAACACAAATGCTGCACCTGTGAGCACATCAAATGTAAATGAAACGATTCATCAGTTCCGATTTTATAGGCAATGGGTCGCAGGAAGTTTTATTTGGCAGTGCTAAGCTCAGGAATCACCCTATGTACTACCAATCCGTCAGGTCTTTGTCACATCATAGTGCTATGTCTGGCAGCATGCTTAGTACGGAGGAATAGGGTACAGGGGGTACTGAACAAGGTGGCTATGAGGCCTGCATTTGAACTCTTGGATGTTGTAGGAGCTCGAAAATACTGACTGCTAAAGATTATTCCACAGTTGTGTAGTTCTATTTAGAAACAAATTATTATCTCTTTGTGTGCGCGAAAAGACGAACTGCAAGTGGTGGAAGTGGGCTAATCTTGTGTTGCATCTATAAGATTGCCGTGGAGGCAGGAGGGCGCTTATTTCGATGAAGCAGTCTCTATGATAATAGGAATAAAATTTTGTCAGTGCTGCTTCATCCCTTCGGTGGCCCAAAGTGTCGATGGTGGAGCACACGGTGCCGTCATCAATTAATTGAATGGCCCTTTTGGCACCTTATTTAACCATCTCAAGGTGGTTATCGACACACCGAACCCCCCAAAACGAGGAAGTTGTATTTGGAAAAAGGCCGAATTTGTAAATAACAGAATAACCGGCCGATGGTTGGAGGAGAAAGTTGCACCTCTTAAGAAATCACAAGCACTGTGATGCTTGTTTGGCGATTTGAAATATGTGGTCATTCTATCGCAAGTCTTTGGCTAATGGCACCCCTAAGATGTATAAGGAAGGACGACATTAATAGCTTTGAGTTTAGCCAAAAGGCTGAGTGCCAAACTCTATCGAAAGCCTTGGAGATATTCAGAGCAACCAGAGCTGTCTGTTATCACCTTCATTGCGGATAAAGGAAGGGTTCAGTAGTGAAATTTTTCTTGGTGGAACTTACCTAGTTTTTGCTACCAGAGACTTCATTGAGCTTACTTCTCCATTTGTGCGACAGCTCTCAGCTCTGACCAGGATCAAGTTGTTCAAGTTGTTGCGGACTCTGCTAGTAGAGTTCTCCTCCACTCGACGGGACCCTTGCGGATTGCACTTAAGCCCTGTTTGGCTAAATATTCGTTTTCGCGTTGCAAGGTGTGGCCAATCCATTTCCTTCGCCTGACTTGGCCGTCTAACCTTTATTGGCCGGCACTGCGCTATAGTTCTTCATAGACATCTGTTCATGAAAACAAGTAAGCGCCCTGGGATGAATTGGGTGGCTTGCAATGTAAAGAGGGAAGAAGAAAGAGGGAAAATTATGGAGGTAGGGAAAGTGGGAAAGGCGAAGGATCGTGGTGCTGCCGAGATTCGAACCCGGGACCTCTCGGCTGGAAGCCAGGCGCCTTACTTCCTAGAGCTTTGTAAAAAGATTTCGGAATACGTAAGGCAGATGTTGAGATTGCCCCATTTTATTTGTTGGTTTGCTTCATAGGGCCCTTATGAGAAGCAGATATACCTCACTTGTGTATCGCAGATTTTTCTTTGTGTGCTGTTCTTGGGGAATCTAAGTGGAAAGCACTCTTTCGACAACCCTGATATTTGCAACACATGGGTCCTCACAAAGAATCCTAATGGAGAATCCTAAATCGCAACCTGGCAATTATGTATCAATGGAAACTCGTTGCACACGGTGGATCCAATGCATGCATGCTTGCATCTGTCACCGGCCTTATGTTCAGACGCTAGGTCGTAGTATTTTTTTATGTGTAAGAGTCTAAGCTTATGTGCCATCCTTTTTACTTCTAGTTCGTCATGTCATTTACTTCATGGTGCAATGTCTGGTAATAAGCTTAACTCGAAGATAAAAAAGGATATGATAGGTTACAGCGTCTCAAAGTCTAAGGTTTTCTTGGTGCCAGGAGTTACTCTTTCCTCCCTGACGGAGAGTTTTAGAGCAAGGCCGTGAATGTTTCTCGCCGCTTCCAAACGTACACCAGCTTGATTCGAGCCATATTCACGGAAAAGTATATTTTTTATCTTGTGGTAGGTACATTCTCGGGGCACCAGCCCAGCAAGGCACAGTACCTTTGTTCAACTACGCAGCCCCATTAGAACGTATTAACCTAAAAGTAATATAAAAACTGACAAATCGGACCACTCATTGCCTGCTAAAAGAATTGAAGATTGTTTAAAAAAATATACCAAACCTTTTCATTAAATACGTATATTCTGTCCTCTCCGTTCGATATCCAAGAACTACAAATAAAATCCGTTCGCCCGATACCACTACCATAAAATTCAGCGACAACGACTAATCAACACCAACGAGCTAACATCCCATCTGTTTTCTCCCTACACCTCCTCAAATCTCCTAAATCCTTCATCTCCAGTCCTCGTACGTTTATGTCCGTCAGGCGACAAACGGAGCTTAACAAAATCAATCACTTCTACTGGTGAGTTGCTAAGATATTTCATCGGAATTCCATTGCGAGCTTAATTTGTTGCCCTTCATAAACATCCCCGAGACATAGTAAAACAGCCCCAGTTATCCCGGAAGAGAGAAAACAAAACCCTGGCTGCAATAAGTTAAGCCCTTTTCCAGTGACAAATGCAGTTGCAATCCCCATGTCAACTCGATTGAAAGTTCTAAAAAATGCCTTTTCATCCTTGGCTCTCGTTTCAGGTATGGAATGGGACGAAAAGCTGCTGGGAATGGTTTGTCAGGATGTAAACTCCTGGCAGTGACGCTGAAGCTCCTGTCTGAAAAGTATCAGCTGCTGCTCTTACCAATTACAATGTTTATTGGGGCGGAAGAAGCATTTATAGCTGTCGATTTTACTGCGGTAGGTCATATTGTGACTTTGTGGAAAGCACTTTAAATTGATTTCTAATCGGCTTTGCCTCCAAAATCTCCTGCAGTCCTTTGTTGCCTGCGGGTGGGGGATTTCCCGGATTGGTTACGCCATGATATGGTTTGGCGTAGCGAATGCTATAGCTGCTGGCGTTGCAGGTGCCCTTGCAAAGCGTGTGGGCCGCATTCCAATCATGGTAGCTGTCTTCCTTCTGCACGGATCCCTTCTGGTGTGGATGCACGAATGGGTGGCAGTGGAGAACGATTACTTTACATATTCCGCAATGGCTGCTCTATGGGGGGTAGCTGATGGTGTTTGGCTGGTAAATGTAAATGGTAAGTAATTGTGCTTAAAGATTTTTTATGGCTTAGGACACCATAAAACTCATTGTTTGCATAATCATGCAATCGATTGGAATTAACCATTTTTATTTCCATACGATTGCTACATTTGCACTAACAAATTACAATGGAACTGGATACTAAGGACTTGGCTAATGTCACATTTGTGGACCTTAAATACAGTATTTTTGCTATAACTCAAATTTAACATTTTATTTTCTCAAAATATCTGGGATATATTGAACAAACCCATTAGTTCATTAATCGACACTGAAGAAAATTTAAAGATGTGGAATGATTGATCAGAACAGAATCTATAAAAATAGTGCAAACTCGAATCTACAAAAAAGTACAAATATAAAAAATGGCCTTACAACGGGCGAACACCGGCCGTTTTGCTTTATAAGGGACGTATGATGGCCGTAGGGTTATTAACCATTGACAATGGGAGCACATACGGGCTTACAAATTGCGAAACTTGACCAAAAGGTTTAAATGGCTAAGAACTGTGCTATACATATGGGCATACGACGCCAAATTTCAGCCAAAAACGAATTTATGAGGGCCCCCAATATTTTGTTAAATGAACTTTATTGGAACTACATATATAGATCATTTTCGCTATGTGCAATAAATCTTTTCGATTTATCATGATTAAAGTTTATTGATACACAAGAAAAACGGGAAAACGATACACAAGGAAATCGCCGATTTGTTGTATGTGAAGTGTGTGGTGCATGTTGATTTATGTATATTTTAGTGTGAAATTTTATTATTTACCTGCTTGAAAATTTGTTTAGATCAACGCGTCTCACTAACACGGAGTGAGAGGTGTTGCACTTTTTATTGGAAATAAGACAGTACTTGGTTTTGGTGGGGTTGAATTCGACGCGGTTCTTGCTTCGCCAATCTAAAATGAGTTCAAGGTTTTATTTATAGAGCTGAACATTAGTTCGCAGTCGTCAAGACAGGATCTGGCATGTACTTGTCTCTCATTGTCGAAGTCGCGAGAGTAACGCAGGGTACCCCCGTCAGCGAAGCTGAGAAGGGGGTTTTCGGGGATTGCAAGTAGGTCATTTATAAAGGCTAATGGCCCGCCCACACAACACAAGCATCTTTTCCGATATGAATTGTGTAATTTTTGAGTCACGCAACAATCCTAAAATTGAATTCTATGAAAATAACTGCTAAGCAAGCATAAGTAGCACCAAACAAAAGCAACATGCATCAGCAGTACCACCTTATCAAAAAACTATCAAATAATTGAGACAGCCGTTATTGGACTCAGAAGGACGTACATACACTTCCATCTACGGAAAATCATATACGAAGATGGGGTCTATACTATACACAGCGAAAACGGAAGGAGATCAATGAATGGCAATCAATATGGACGGAAAAAACAACACAACGGACCAGGTTATCATTCAATATAAATCCACCAACGCTGACAGAAGTCAAAGAACCAATGGTAAAGCTGAAAAATAAGAAATCAGAAAGCCCTGATGGAGGTTCAGCTTAACTGCTCAAAGACAACATTGAAGTAAGATCAGAGATATTACATCATACTTTAGAGCAAATATGGAACGAAGAAACATTGCCAAATTGATCTTCTAAGCCGTAGGAGTTCAATACGACGACAACAACTTCGTAACAGACTTAATGTTCGCCGACGATAGCGCTATTTTCGCCGACACGGATGCCGAAGCAACGGACATCGTAAGATATTTCCCGTATCGCCCAATCATACGGGTTAAAAATCAATGCGGAAAAGACCAAAGTGCTCACAACGGATGGATCAAGAGCCAGTGTTCACCTCGATGGAACCCAAATCGAACAGGTTCCAAGGTTCAAATATTTGGGATCATTGGTTGAGGAAACGAAAGTAGCATCGACGGCCGACGTTCACAGCCGTATCGGCCAGGCAACAGCAACATTCGCCTCGCTCAAGTGGTGCATATGGAAACGAGCAAAAATCTCCATCAAAACAAAACTACGTCTTAACCGAACGTTGATTCTTCCGATTCTTCTTTATGGATCTGAATCTGCTCAAACCGGACGTTAAGAAGCTCGAGGTCTTCCAAATGCGATGTTTGAGGCAGATCCTCCGTGTCTCACTCCGTGATCGCCTTCGAAACGAGGTTGTCAGACAAAGATGCGATCAGCAAACACTGATCGAAGAAGAAACGCAAAAACGTCGACTACGGTGGTTTGGACATGTTTGCCGAATGGATGATAACCGCTTGCCACGTAAACTTCTCTGGCGAGACCGTCCTGCAGACTGGAAAATACAGCGATCGGCACCGAAGAAAACCTGGTTGAAAAATATCGAGGGTGACTTAAAGAATCAACGATTATCAGTTACCGAGGCTCGAGACACCGCCAAAAACCGAGAAGAATGGAAGCGAATCGTGAATAGAGTTCGGGACCCAGCGGCACCGGCAGCAGCGTATCCGTTGCGGGGACGTCCCGCTCGGACCGCCAGCTAACGGATCAAAGAAGAAGAAGAAGAAGCTAGCTTTTCAGCTGATGTTTTCTTACTTTAAAATTTTTTCTCGGAAGTTCAAAATCGTTCAATGTCAATCAAATAGTTCGGAATTTCAAATCGTTCAGCCCCCATGTCCATGAGAAACACTTTTCCTGCTTTGCCAATCTTGCATGAGGGCCTTTGAAAACATCAATAACTAGTTGTATTCAGCAGGACTTTCGGCTGATTAAACTAAGTAGAAATGGTGTCACAACTACTCATTTAGTGCAGGAGCAATTTATGGTCTGAATGAGTTTTGCCCAGCAGCAATATGGAGATTCTAGACGTTTTGAAACACTTTAATTTTCCTGGGTTCAAAAAGAATACATTCTATATATCAGGGCTACACAGTCCATTCAAAATTATCAAAAGGTCGACATCTTCACCTACCAATGTCACATATTCATTTGACTAGGCCAAAATAAGAGCGAGATTGCAAGACGCTGCAGTCTTTCGCTTCATTTGAACTTTACAGACTAAAAATCGCCACCAACAATGCGCTTCGCTTTGCGTTGATAGTTTCCGAATTATAGGCAAAAAGGCCGACGGGATGAACCACCCAAAAACTCCCTTCGTTACGCCCCACGCCCCAGCGCGCACTCAATGAAGATTTCTTCAGGACTCACCGGATGTACCGAATCCCATATTCAACAACAACAATATTATTGAATCATTGGCCTCGATTCCCAGATCCGACGGGAGGGAAGTGAGTGAGGATTTGACACTTTGCGATTCTCAAATCCGCAGTCCCGGATTGGTTTAAATTGAAAATTCGAAGTGAAGACTCACGCGATAATGAAATATACGATGTCGGATTATCTTAGGCGCATTTGTAGTTCAAATCCGCAGAAAATTTGTTGCGGATCACACTTTTACAGCGCGGAAAATGTCAAAAAGAAATTCGGGGTTGCGGATTTGAGAATCGCAAAGTGTCAAATCCGCAACTCACTTCCCCGCCACCGAATCTGGGAATCGAGGCCATTATCTTACAATTGGGAGCATTCGATCCATTTGGGACAGCAACAAATCCATTATGAGATATTTGTATCTCCACTATGGATAAAGTAGACACGTTATGTTCTAGGCTGTACCTAAAAATTTGGTATTTATTGATCACTTTTAGGAACATGTTGTATGTGACTTTCAATCAGTGCGAGAGTTGAGTAGTATTGGTGCATCTTACATACATATTTGCTCCGTTTATGAGATTCACTTATTTTCTCATCTTGCAAATTATCCAAACCTTCATATCTTCGTCATCATTCATTCATTCATTATTTCTAAAGGAAATAATTCGCTCTGTCTCATTGCCTCAAGTTAACTTACCACATTATTGAAACGCCTGCAACATCGATAAAATTTAGTCTCTAGCGCAATTGACAATCACCAAGGACCTAAAACACTTGGATTTGACCATGTTGTTACTGTTGTTACTACTGTTACTACTATAGATATTAAGATTTTTATATATACCTTTTGTCACTTCAAAATTCTTTCCAATTTTCTTACCATTTTCCACCAAATTTAACAACCTAAAACCCACATTTGTTCATATTCTATGCTTTTTCTCATAAATTAACCTTTTACCGAAATTTCCACTTTTGCGACTGAATAAAAACCAGTTCTAATCTCGAATATTTGTTATTACAGCCTTTAGCGGAATTCTATTCCCTGGAAAAGAGATTGCTGCATTCAGTAATTTTAGGTTGTGGGAATCCACGGGTTCTGTGATAGGATACGTACTAAGCGCGCTTTTATGTACTTCCACAAAGCTCCGCTTGCTGCTGGGGCTGATGATAGTCGGTTTCATAGGGTGAGCACAAAATATATTATTTCGTTTTAAATTTGTTAATAATTTTATTTTTGGTTTTTTAGATATGGATCTATTGAATACATTGAAAGAAAGGAAAAAGGAGTCATTGACAGGGACAATGTTGAACCGGTGGAGCAAAACACAATCGTTGAAAATAGTTTTATGTAATTTATGTTATATGATAACAAATAGATTTTTTTATTCGGGAAGTTTGTTAGTAAAAACCGCAATCCTAATGTGTAAACAATCGTGCTGAAGTTATGAATGGTACTGCGTGAATATACTACTTACGATGGACTGCGTATATAAGGCGAACTTTGGTTTGAATCAGCTTTCCATTGGTGATACGAAGCGCTGCCATGGGCGACCGTTCTTTCTCGCCGAGCTCGTAGTCCATTCAAAACGCGCGTTATGGTGTTCCAAAATACCACCGTTAAGAAAATCGAACCCTAAACGTTTTTGGGGTCGCTGATCACGAAAATCGAGGTCCCGCGATCCTAAAACATGGGCGTCACCCCTAAAAATGCAAAAAACACCCCTTTTAAGGGGGTTTTCGCGATTATTTCAATAAAAGGGTGTTTCCATAAAATTAGGGCGACTTTTGAAAGTAATTTGTCTTCATAATATTTAAGATGCTATTGCATTTCCTAATAGTGGATATAATGCGTGATTAATTTGTTTTGTCATACCTAAAGGGGCCAGCCACTTTATGTAGAATTTTATGGGAAATTTTGAGTTTTGCGAATTTAGGCATCTAGGGACTGACTGTTATGATTAACAATGGACGTTGGTGGGTTGAAACCTTAACTTTTTCAGTTTTAGATAGGTGGGAGTATTCTGCGTAGATTGCTGCCTTATTCATGAAAATATCTAATAGGGTTACCAAAATACAGAGTAATATGTAAACTTCTACCAAAAAAGTTTCAAAAAGGCCCTAGCGGCTAAACCGTTATGATTCTCCCGCCCCCACCTATACGATTTTTTGTTCGTATATCCAAGACCTATCCGCAGCCAGGCGTTTTGGCATTTTCACTGATACACCCTGTATAATTTTAAGTGAACGTCAGCCCCTGACCACTCTCGTCAGTCCCTACCAGCATTAACAGCTAGGGCCTGACGGTCTAGGGACTGACGATTCTGAGTAAAACTTTAAAAAAAATACTGCTCGACCACTATACTACGATATCTAACCCTATCCACCGAACAAGGCCGATAAACCACTTGTAATTATTAATTAATTAATGTCAATTTCCTATTATGAAATTATAAAATTACTTGGCTAAGGACTGACGAAGTGACTGGATCAGCACTACTTGGCACATCAAATCTCGCCTCTACACTTATTTACAAAATGGCCGCTGCCAAAGGAGTGCAGTCTGTAGATAATTTCATCTCTTTCTTGAAAATCAACTGAATTACATTCCCTCTACCCCCATATAATACCGCGAAATTTTAAAATCCGTTAATGGCTAGGGACTGATGATTAAAATTGAGGACACTAATTTCGACCTTAGGAAACACATTTACTGTTTTTTTAAATTGCAAAAAATGATGAAATTAGTTGTAAATACTTTAATATTGAAAAATTGTAAAGAAAATTAAAGAATAAATTAATTTTTTTCCGAAATATGGATGCCCAAACGCAAAATTTCGGTGCACGGACATGGCTAGGGAGTGACGTTTGGGGTCAATAAATAAGATTTCCAGAGTATAGTGTATTATTATTTTAAACAAAATTTGAGGAATAAATACAAAATATTTTGATTTGTTACTTAGCAATCTTAAAATTAAATAATATTAATTATATCAAGTGGGGAGTGCTGCGGACACAGAGTTGCCGGATTTTTGTGGAAACACCCAATAATGAAAACTAATGCGATGAAATGCACTTTTTTTAATATTTATTTGCGAAGGTGGTTGATTTGTACTAAATTAAGGCGAACTTTATGATAAGGGGCAGTCCTAAAGGGTTGAAACTACCAAATTTCAAACAAAAATCAAAAAAAAAATTTGCAATTTTTTTATATACAGTTGATTTTTGTTATTTTAGGGGTAGTTTTAACCCCTTAAGGATTGAAAATAATTGATTTTTGCCTGACAACACGCCCACAATAGAATTTGAAGCAAAAAACTTGAAAACAAAAAATGTTTACAATTTTTGCCATTTTTCGCCAATTTAGGAGTAGTTTCTACCCTTTAGGACTGCCCCTTATCATAAAGTTCGCTTTAATTTAGTACAAATCAACCACCTTCGCAAATAAATATTAAAAAAGTGCATTTCATCGTATTAGTTTTCATTATTATTGAAATAATCGCAAGAACCCCCTAAAAAGGGGTGTTTTTGAATTTTTTGCGGTGACGCCCATGTTTTAGGACCGCGGGACCTCGATTTTCGTGATCAGCGACCCCAAAAACGTTTAGGGTTCGATTTTCTTAACGGTGTTATTTTGGAACACCCCCCCTCCCCCCTCGTTTTGAATGGACTATATAGCAGGGGTAGGTTTAACCCTTTAAGGGTTGCAAATAATTTATTTTGGCTTGACAGTACACCCACAATCGAATTTGAAGCATAAACTTGAAACAAAAAAATTGTTTTACAATTTTTGCCATTTTTGGCCGATTTAGGGGTAGTTTCAACCCTTTAGGACTACCCCTTATTATAAAGTTCGCCTTAATTTAGTATAAATCAACCACCTTCTCAAATAAATATTAAAAAAAGTGCATTTCATCGCATTAGTTTTCATTATTATTGAAATAATCGCGAAAAACCCCTAAAAAGGGGTGTATTTGCATTTTTAGGGGTGACGCCCATGTTTTAGGACCGCGGTACCCCGATTTTCGTGATCAGCGATCCCAAAAACGTTTAGGGCTCGATTTTCTTAACGGTGTTATTTTTGAACACCCCCCCCCCCCGCGTTTTGAATGGACTATCGTGGTATCAATATAAAATTAGCTTAAAAAAACTTTTGAAGATGGAGCACTTCTTAACGCTCCAAACATTTCTGGGGCTCCCACAGCTCCCAAAAAAACGCCTTGAGGCAATGTGGTCCCAGTGAAGGAAAGGTTTCGGGATTCTTCTTCAGGGAGGGCAGTCTGAGCCCGTAAACCCAGCGATAAAGTACGTTGAGATCACTGCTTCTTCGGGAGATCTCTTTAGATCTCCTGCGGAAGTAAGGGCACCTAATCGGACAGGCTACTCGAAAAAACAACCGCTTTCAGAGCACGGGGTGGCGCAGCCCGAAAACGTTTTATGCGATATCAGGAAGCTGACTACTCCCTTGTAGAGGCTGGTACGGTCTGCGAGGCCCCGAGGAAGAAAGGGATACCGATTTTCTTAATAAGAAGAGGGTTAGATCATCTGGATGTTCTCTAGGGCATAATAACCCGGCGAAGAGGGCGAAGGATTTGGCCATACGGTTTGAAAAGCCTTCAGAAAGGTCGGACACACCCATAATGAAGTCTAAAACAATTGGAGCCGACCTTCTGTCAAATACCAGAAAGTGTCAGAATTGGCGTGCTTGTGACTAGCAATCCGCAGCCTTCTGACCACGAAGCAACTAGTTACCGTGCAAGGAAGTCTTCTGGAGGCGGTAGCTGAATTGCCTCAGGGCTCAGAACAGTCCAAGTCAGTAGGGTTGGGTGTGCCCGCTATGATGCTCAAGCCTTGGAAGGAGTAAGCCTTGTTGCTGTAGACAGGAACAAGCTACCGCGCAGCCTTTTTGTAATCGGGTAATTTACGCCAGCAACAGAAGACCCCACTGGCATTATGTTTAAAGGATAGGGGTCCAAAAAAGTCCCTAAAGGTGTAGGAGTGGAGAATACTCCACAAAGTGCACCGCATAAAATTCACAGAGATGACGTTGTCAGGATGGTCAACACTGCAATTTTGGGCTGATGGCAGGAGAAGCCTTATTTAACGAGAAAGTGACTCTCTCCACCATCTCAACCTTACTAGCTGGAGGAAGCCCTAATGCCCAAGCATGCAATACAAACAACCAAATAGCCTCCAAAGAAGGTGGTGCTGTTGCCGAAACGTCGGGAAAGCAACTCTGAGAAAACATAATTCTTCTATTGCCGCTACAGGCGGAACTGTGACCCTAAAGCCACCATGGAAATTCTTATGGGGCCCCCAGCCCATAAAGGCTTGCAAAGGGGGAGATATAATCCCGTAAGGAAATGGCAGGCAGGCAGTACTTGTAAAAAGTTTTATCTAGGACAACTGGAAATACAGTTTATTTGAAGTGAAATCGTCGAACAAAGGGCGCCGAAAGACAATCTCGCTCCACCCTCAACAAGGGCTAGGGCCGGTGCTGCAAGGAATTTGCGGATCTCGTCCTCGATTAACAGTTAGAGACCTTGAGAGATTGACAATACCGTACCCATATACGATTAGATTCGATTTGAAATATAATTTGGGCCTAAAACGCGACGCATCTTCTTATCCGAAAAATAATGCTTTAGTTGTACTGCTTTGTTGATTAATGTATTGCGTTCTGTCTCTGCTTGTAACTAATGTTATTTTTATATAAACTCTACTTGGATACTCTGGAAAAATATGTTTAAATACTAATTTAAAACATTTTTTACAACTTTTAATTTATAAATAAAGATCGCTTCGTTATCTTTAAATTGATACCTTATTCAACTCGATACGACGAATAGAAACGGAGTTATAGCGATTTGAAAAGCAACGTAAACTTTACCCCTCTTATCTATGAAAATATTGACTGGAAAACAAAAATATGGGTCCGCTTATTTTGTATAGGAACTTCGTAAAAAAATTTGAGCAAATCAAAAATGTTGATTAATAAAAGTGTGGATTTGTTAAAGAATGCCCCATATGCGAAACATATGCATAAGTGCTTCTTACTATATTTATTCTGAAGCTGACATCTTCTTCTGCACCGCCATTATCGGTAATAAAACTACTTGGTTACAGAATTAATCTACCAATGCCTCGTCATCATTAGTAGTCCAGGAGAGATAGGGAAAAAGTATTTAAAAGTTGAAATAAATCTACCCTGCGATTTCTTGACGCTATAATTAAGAGAAAAATCGTAGGAATTCAATGAATGTGTTTTGGATGAAATTGGTCCAGGGCAACAGGTGGTAAAAAGCTAATAATAGTAACGAAAACACGTTTTTTCTCGTTTTGGGTACGAAAAAAATGTTGTTTTGGAAAACAAAAAATACTACATAATAGTGCTTAAAAAGACGAAAATTATGAGTTTTGGACCATTGAAATCGGTTAACAGGCTTTTGCAGAAAAATTCAAAAACCATTAAAATGGCCGTTTTTTGACATTTAATTATAAGGAGTGTAATTATCGTAGAACCTTGTGTCAGGGCCTAAATTGTGGCCACTGATGGTGCCTACCTTCAATAAAAATTTCGTGAAAGAATAATCGTTACTTTTCGAGTAAGGCCTGAATTCCTCTGTCGCTGACGTCGGTCGCGCACCGTCAGTCGCGTAGCGCGCTGGCCATCAGCACCAATGAAAACATTTGTAGTGCGATACCGACCGCTCCACGGTACAGGCGTCTCCAAGTGGATTTGGGATAATTAATATTCGTGGCGACTACACGCGCGCGCGTACCATTTAGCCGACGGTCGGGAACAGAGTGAGGACGCTCATAGCGTTCTATAGCGCGTCAGTCGACCGATGTACGCGGCGCTGACGAGCGAGACCGACGGGCGCCATACGCGGCGCATAGCAACTCGCGCGTCGCTGATGTCAGCGTCACAGTGTGGTGCTTTATAGAACACAGCGTATATTCGTACGCGCGACGGACGTACGCGACCGACGTCAGCGACAGAGGAATTCAGGCCTAAATCTCAAAAAATGTAAAACACCTGTTTTACAAAAAAAAAGTTGAGCAAGGCTAATAGTGGTCCTAGAAATTTTTTAATGAGCCCAAATTATTCCCAAAGAGTTGCTCTACAACCCCATTTTCATGAAACGTATGTAAAGTTTGATTTAACACCTTAAAAACACGATTAAAAACCACCCTTTTGCCATTTTTTTTTGTATTCAAAGCTTTTCCTACTCCATGAGAGTAGCAGTGTGTTGAAGCCACCTATGACTTTTTATATACAAAATAAATAGTCTAACTGCCGGGGCCCAATGATTCCGTCAACGTGATTTTCCCCTACCACTGTCGGTGAGAGCTCGCCCAATGAAACCGTCACCGTCAAAGTAGCTTTTGCTTGACAAATGTCATTGTCTACTTGTGATTGAATTAACTGTTTGATTATTTTGTATTTGTTTCAAATTAAATTATATAAAAGTAATATCTTCTTCTTCTTCGAGTACATTTTTCCGCACTTTCTGTTCAAGAAAATTGTGGGCGGGTTTATAGCACCAACATAAATGTAAAAGCTTTCTTGTTTAATTAGGGTTTACTTTTTTTTAACAGATGGCAGGCAAATCAAAAAATGAGCGAAAAAATGAGAGCGCTTTTGCTTGTGGAGGGGTAGACCAGCAAAATTAAAATTAAATCCAAGTCACCGTCACCATCAAAAGCAACAACAATTTATATGGAAAATCACGTTGACGGTTTCATTGGGCCCCGGCAGTAAGTATCAAGTATAAGGCACGAGCACGACTGGTCGTCTAGGGATGTTCGCAACGCCGTGGAATTGATTACAGCGAAACTTTTTCACCTGTTGTTCGATACAGTTCAATTCGCTACATGTTTGCTTTGGCTGTCAAACATAAATTGAAAATCGAACAAATGGATGCAGTGACCGCATTTCTCCAAGGGGACATCTGAAGAGATACCTATATCTTAAGCAACCTGAAGAATTTTTTGACGGAACGAACAGAGTGTATTTTTAAAGAAAGCCATTTATGGACTAAAACAAGCCAGCCGTGAATGGAACAAGAAGCTAGATACAGCACTACGGAAGTTTGGATTACAGCGTTCTAGTGTTGATCCTTGCATCTATTTTCGAATCAACAAAAATTCAATTCTCTTCGTTGCTATATATGTTGTTGACATCCATATTTTTTCAAACGACGATCATCAAAAAAATAGCTTAAAAGGTTATCTGAAGCAACATTTAAAAATGAAAGATATTGGTCTGGCAACCAGCTGTCTAGAAATGTAGTACAGTTTCCAGAGTAAAAAAATCGCTAAAACTGCAAAAAAATTGTAGTTTAATGAAATTTGGAATGGTGGGAGTTTAGCAATTGGAGAAAAGGTAACCGTTGAGTTCCGGGCCGTACTTCGTGAAAATCACGAGAAAATCCGATTGAAAGAATTTTCCGACGCTTTCCCGACCGTAGCTCGGAAAAACGTCGAAATTGGAAAAATGTTAAGAAGACAAAATTAAAGCTATGAAAATTCTCAACAAAAAAAGTTATATAAGCTTTTCCCGGAAAACCTCACGTTTGGTCGGAAAATGGAGGGTAAAGAAAAAAAATATGAAAAATTATTTTGTTTTTATATTGTTTTCTTTATGCAGGGTGTCCCACCTAAAGTTACAAAGTGGCGGGCTGTAGATAGTCTTTGGATAGACGAACAAAAAATCATATGGGAGGGGGGCAGAAATCGTAACGGTTTGGTCACTAGGGCGTTTTGAATTTTTTTTGATAGAGGTTTACATATCACCCTGTATTTTGGTAACCCGATGACCTACTTCCATGAATTAGGTAGCAGTATACGCAGAATACTCCCACCTATCTAAACTGTAAAAGCGAAGGTTCTACACCACCAACTTCCAGAGTTATGAGTCAAAATATCATTTTTTTTTTTTCACAGAAAATCTATTTCGAATATACATATTGTATATTGGAAAAATTGACAAAGTTCCTGTATTTATTTCCATTTATTCTTCATCGCTGGATGTCTCGGGGTCTGGTTCACCGGAGCTGTCCACTTCACCTCCATTTTCTTCTTCTAAGTTTCTTCATGTCTAGTTGAGTGCGTGAAAGGGGTAGTTTCAGGTGAAGGGAATAAGACGAGTGGGCTAATCTGGTGTTGCGGATATAAGATTGCCGTGGAGGCAGGAGAGCGTTTAACTCGGAGGAACAGTCACTATGATAGTAGCGATAAATTTTTTTGTCAGTGCTGCTACATTCCTACGGTGGCTCAAGGGGTCGATGGTGGAGCAGGCGGTGTCGTCATCAATTAACTTAAGCGCCCGTTTTTGGACCTTATCCAACCATGCCAAGGTTGTTATTGGGTCGCCGCCCCAAACGAGGGAGTTATATTCGAGAAGAGGCCGAATATAGGATTTATAAATAACGGCACGGGCCGATGGCTGGAGGAGGAACTTGCACCTCTTAAGAAATCCCAAGCACTGGGATGCTTGTTTGGCGATTTGGAATATGTGGTCATTCCATCGCAAGTCTTTGGCTAATGTCACGCCTAAGATGTGTAAGGATGGGTCGGCCATTAGTTGAACTCCATTCACTCTCAAGGGTGGAGAGGTGTTGAGCTTCTTTTTGGAGATAAGACAGTACTTGGTTTTGTCGGAGTTGAATTCAACACGATTCTTCTTTCCCCACTCTAGAATGAGTTCAATGTCGTTATTAATAGAGTTGAACATTAGTTCGCGATCATCAAGACAGGATCTAGCATGAGTCTGTCTTGTATCGAAGCTGTACGAGAAATAGAGTACCGTCGTCAGCGAAGCTGAGAAGAGGGTTGGAGGGGATTGAAAGAAGGTCATTTGTAAATATGAGAAATAGGGCCGGTGA
The DNA here is from genome assembly GCA_949987705.1 of Thereva unica. Taxonomy (NCBI): domain Eukaryota; kingdom Metazoa; phylum Arthropoda; class Insecta; order Diptera; family Therevidae; genus Thereva; species Thereva unica. Next base: position 52,607,800 of record OX465281.1, on the reverse strand, counting down.
TAAAATTGACCCCTGGGGTACCCCCGCAGTGATCGGGTGGGATGCGGATCTGACGCCATCCAATACCACTTTGATTGAACGGCCAGAAAGGAAACTCTCAATCCACCTCTGTGAAAGTGAGTCAACTCCAATAGCTTTGAGTTTAGCTAACAGGGCTGAGTGCCAAACTCTATCGAAAGCCTTGGAGATATCCAGAGCAACCAGACTAGACTCACCGGATCCATGCAGACTACGGCTGAGGTGTTCTGTAAGACAGACTAAAAGATCGCCAGTGGATTTTTTTTTGTCGGAAGCCATACTGTCTGTCGTTTATGGGTAGATTGGATTCTAGATATCCCATAAGCTTTTTGTTGATTATCGTCTCCATGGTTTTGGAGAGAATAGAAGTAATTGCTATTGGGCGGTAGTTAGAGGGGTCGCTGGAGTCACTTTTTTTCGGTATTGGCTGAACATGGGCAAGTTTCCAAGAGTCGGGAGAACCTCCGGAGAAATATGACAGGGAAAATAATTTGCGCAGAGGTTTAGCCAAAGGTGAGGCGCATTGTTTTAAGACGATAGGGGGTATATTATCGGGTCCAGTGGATTTGTTGGCATCGAGCTCTTTGAGGCACCTGTACACCTCGCGAGTCCTGAAAAAACCCAGTCCATTGAATGGGCGTTACGCTCGGAAACAGGGAGTAGCACATCAGTTTCGGGTAAAGAAGAATTCGAAGCGAACATAGATGCTAATAAATGGGCCTTTGCTATTACCTTCTCATTGTGAATAAAGGAAGGGGTTGAAGTTGTAATGAAATTCTTGTTGATGGAACTTACCAAGGAACAGAAGTTTTTGCTACCGGAGGTTGCATTTAGGAGTTTACTTCTCAATTTGTAGTCAAATAAAGTTTTGACTTTCTTGATGGCGGTTTTACAAGAATTTCTTTGTTGTATGAACTCTAAACGGAGCGATTCACTCGGGAAGCTCTTGTACGCTCGGAAGGCGGCTTCTTTAGTTTTGATTGCATTCATACACTCCTGATTAAACCATCTGTTGGGCCTAGACTTCACAGATTTGGTAGAATGGGGAATGAACAAATGCATACCTGCCTGTATGACCCTGGTGATACGGATAGCGGCAGAGTTGGCGTTTCTATTCCGGAAACACAGATTCCAGTCTGTAGACTGGAAAAAATTAATAAGCCCCAGCCAATTGGCCTTCCCATAATGCCATACAGTTCTTCGAACTGGTTTGGGAGGGGTGGGAAATTCGAATGGGAAGTTAGCGCTGATTAGGCAGTGGTCTGAATTGCCGAGAGGTGAATCAACTTCGACGCAGTAACGCGCTGGGTGAGAAGTTAGAAAAAGATCAAGGAGATATTTTCCTTGATCAGCAATATCAGGGACTCTTGTGGGATGATCCACAATTTGATGCAAGTTATTGATGTCTGCAAAGAGCTCGACGTCCTTGCCAGAAATACTGGTGCCATTTGAGTAAGTCAGCCATTTAACGTTGTGAACATTGAAATCACCCGCAACGATGATTTCACACTCAGGATTGGACGAGAAAAATCCCGAGATTTGTTCGGAAATAGTATCAAAAGATAAGGTGGAGGCTTCGTTACTTATGTTAGGGCTTCTGTATAGGAAGCAGAAGAATATGACGTGGCTTTGGAAAATGATTTTAATCCAAAGATAATTAAAATCTGAAGTTGTGCTTGAATGTATTTTATAATAAGCCACGTCGTCCCTAACATAAATGGCAATACCCCTATGGGAGGAGAGATTGTGCACTAAAGTGTACCCCGACACCTGGTAATAACCTAAGTCATTATCGGGTGATATTTGGGTTTCACTAAGTGCGAAGATTGGGGGTTTGTAATTAGATAAGTAGCACTCAACAAAAGAGAAATTCGCTTGAAGTCCACGAATGTTACAAAAGTCAATACCAAAACTTGACTTGTAACGGGACTTCGGTTGCGCGGGCTCAATCGCCACGTTCTCTGGGATATTTCCCGGCATTACATTCGCCGCAACCATCAGAGTCAATAAAATTTGTCCTCGTCAAAGTGTTATGCCTTTTGAGACGGGGCAAATTTCATCGACCGACAGATTTTAGCCGCGGCACCTGCAGGACCGAGATGCGAGAGAGGGTAGGGAGCAAGGGTACTTACTTGCGCCGTTCGTCGGTCCGATCGTGTCTAGTGAAGGGTGATGGGCCTTCGCGTTATGCGGCGGTTACACGAATGACAAAAAATGACAATGGTCACAATTTCTGGTCATAATTAATGGCATTGCTGTTCACACGACTCAAATAATGACATGTGAAAAGCTCTATTATAAAATGTCATTAATTTATTGCAAGTTGCCATAAATAATGGCAAGAGCTGAATTTTTGTCTCCAACAGTCGCAACTGTTTTATTACTTTATGGCCCTGTTTGTTTGGAAAAGAATTGGTGTCTATGTAGTGTATTGAGCATTTGCAGACACTTGATTAATTCATGGTCCTGTTTGTTTTGAATATCCAGGTTAAGGTGCTGATTTGAGTGTAAACCCCTTTGAAATAACACTACCGCACTTCATGATAATATCAATTGATATAATTACTCATCTTTTTAACAAATTTATACTCTTTCGCCTTGTTTAAAAATAAATTGAACACAAATTCCCTTCCTTTTTGCATTTTTACGAGTGTTAAATATATTTTTAGACTTGCCTATATGAGATTTGCCTTGTTAAGATAAATAAAAATGATCATAAAGGATATGAAAATAAACTGCGGGGGTGTGTTGCCGGTATATTATAGTCCATTCAAAACGAAAGTTTGGGTATCAAAACATAACACCTTTTTGAAACTCTTTCCGCACATATTTACATTTTACTGATTATGGGGCCGCCCCAATGTAGGGGTAGTTGAAAGTAGTTTTGTTTTGGCTTGAAAAGAGTTTATTTTTTATTTATTTAATGTTAATTTTCCAAATTGTAGGGGTAGTTTTTACTCCTTAAGGGTTGAAAACAATTTATTTGTACCTGACTACACGCATTCAATCAAAATTGAAGCCTAATTTTTTTATTTTCGGTCCCTTTAGGGGTGGTTTTAACTGTTTAGGATTATCCCTTATCATAAAATTGGGCTTGATTTGGTATAAATCAACCACTTTCGCCAATAAATATTGAAAAAAGTGTATTCCATTGGGTTATTTTCGATTATTATTGAAATTGTTGTTGTTGTTGAAATTGGATTTTGCATTTAAATAATGACACTCTATCATAAAAGAATGAGCAAGTTCATTCTTTTATGATGACTTGCCATAACTTTTCATAATTTCTCATTATCGTTTACACGGTCATAATTTGTTTCATTATTTCTAAGCTTTTTTAAGCTTTTTATGACAATAATTTTTGCCATTTTTCATGACAGAAATAATGACACAAATTATGATCGTGTAAACGATTATGACAATTAATGACCAAAAAAATGACAAGCGTGTCATTCGCGTAAATTCACCATTAGACTGCGCTCGTTATTGTTTTTTGCACTGTGTCATTAAGACCCAAACTGATGCGTCCTTCTTGCAGACAAAACTCAATGCCCTACACGACTGGTGCACCACGAACAAACTGCAACTTAACACCAGCAAATGTCATGCAATTACCTTTTTCCGCTTAAAAAACACACAGAACCAAAACTATTATCTCAATGGCATAATGTTGAATTAGGTTGATCATATCGTAGATCTAGGCGTTGACCTAGAGAAAAAACTCAATTTCAACCTGCACTACGATAAACTAACTGCCAGAGCCAACAAACTTCTTGGTTTCATCAAGAGGAGAGCCAAAGTATTCGGTAATGTATGGGTCAAAAAAACACTCTTCTGTTCTTTAGGCCGCCCTATCCTGGAATATGCGTGTCCTATCTGGGATCGTATATTCTAAGTGAGCACAAGGAGGATCGAATCCATTCAAAAAAGATTTCTTCTTTTTGCCCTGAGACATCTACACAACCCCCATGACTACCAAACCCTACTGCACTACTTGGACAGGCTCAAAGTTCTTGATCTCATGCCTTTATCTAGCAGGGGAAAATTGCTCATACCTTGCGTTGCCTTTAACGTCCTAAGTAGAAAGCTTAAAGTGCAATTTCTGTCGGACAGGATCAAATTCAATGATGTAGTCCGACACACACGACACACTAAACTACTTAAGGAATATCCACACCGTACCAAATACGCAAGAAACGAGCCCGTCAACAGATGCTGTATGATTTTTAATAGCCATAGCTCCTGTTTTTTTCCTTCACTTAACAAGGCATGCTATAAAAAAATACTCAGATCCCTACTAACATAACCCGCTCTCTGACAATAGTAGGTTTTTAGTAGGTGTCAGTAGAATATTCGTATTCGGTATATTCGGAGAATTTTTTAATGTTCGTATTCGGCCGAATATTCGGTTAGTTTGCCGAATAATTACCGAATATTTAAATAGTATTATTTTAAGAGTGACATATGTTAAAGAGACTTTATTCTAGAACAGTACACAGGTAGTATTTGAAAATGAAACAAACACTTCTTTGTGTAACCATATACTCACAAAATCAAAAATTAAAAAAAATGAGGATCCACACACTAGTCGACAGGAACGAGACCTATTTGAAACTAGTTTGCAACTGCTTGCGCACGACTGTTCTTGCCGGTCGGCAAGCTTGTACTTACGTACTTTTTTTTTTTTTAATGTGACAGACTAGAGGCTTAGGGAAAGTCCCTTTGTACTGTCGACAATCTATTTTTCGTATAGACTGAATGTCGAACAGCAGCTCTAGCCGGAAGATAGAGAGAAGAAGAAAGTAACTGTCACAACCTAGCCGCGATATTTTATTCCAACTACTCACAACTATTTCGCGACTCTGACATCGGGGCGTCGAGAACAACTCGCTGGAGTGTTATGCCTCCTGAAACGAGTTGAGTCTCATCAACCAACCGATGGCATGCGCTTGGTGGAGCGGGGAAGGACTAAGGAAGGCTATGACAGGGGAATCAGGAATGTAAAGAGGGAAGAAGAAAGAAGGAAAGTTAGGTGGGAAAGGCGAAGGACCGTGGCACCACCGGGATTCCAACCCGGGACCTCTGGGGATAGCATTCAGGCGCCTTACCTCTAGACTACCGAGGCCCCACTTGCGTTGCATTCAGCGGTTCCATGTATGCGGCGAGTTTCCACCAACACTTAATTTCGTAGTTGCATTCCGTCCCGACATAACCCAAAAATCTAAGTAACAAGTGTATGATTGTGTGTGCTATGTCGAATGCGGCAATATAGAAAAAGTTGAAAGTAGACCGACATTTGCGTTGCATGCATTCCATTCATGGAATATTCCGTCAAGTCGCATTAGAAAACACACACTTCTATATTGTCTGTCGCCGAATGCAACGCTCATGTACGGTTGGAAATGTCACCAGTACGTGTCAAAGTTTATTCAACAAAATCTTCGTCAGTTGCGCTTGTGTGTGGACAAAAGTTTCATTTTGATTGCAAACTGATTGTGAGCGTGAAACCAGTTTGAAACTGGGATTGCAAATTCGTCGACCCATGTACGTAGAGCTTCAATGTTTATGGAATTCTTGCTTTAGTCCCTTATTTTTTAGCGATTATTCTATCACGCGAGAAATTGCAAAAAAGAATAGCGGCGCATTGAGTGAGCGAGCCGAGCTAGCGCGAAGTGCTCAAGGGGTGGGCGAACGCTGCTACCTGCAAATCGCTTCGCCGACCTATATGAACTGCACAAAGTTGAACCGAATAATTCGGTCAAATGTTGGGTTCGGTACATTTTTTACCTAATATTCGGCCGAATATTCGTATTCGGTCGAACCCATATTCGGCGCATCTCTGGTAATATATTATAAAAGACTGTTATATTATGTTTTTTAATTTAAGTATATGTATACCTAGTTTAAGTGTGCCTTGTTTGGCGAATAAATAAATAAATAAATAAATTTAATAATTAAGAAGTTATAAGCCTTAGAACACAAAAATTAGTCACAATATTTTCTTTTAAAGGCTATAACTTTTTTCGCTTCAATTTTAACAAAAAAAGAATAACAACTTATCATAAAAATTAATTTTCATTCGTTCTTTTTTAATTTCATTCACTATGAAGGGTTTTAGAGTGTCCCGAAGGTATCAAAGTGACAGATTTTCTGAATTAATTTTTTGCGATAGTAATTTATTGTGGTGGCTACCAGTCTCACCAGAGCAATTGTGGAACATTTTAATCCGGGCGTTTTAAAATTTTGTTGATAGAGGTTTACATATCACCCTATATTTTTGTAATCCTATTAGAATAAGGCAGAAATCTAGGTATACTCCCGCCTATCTAAAACGGTAAAAGTCAAGACACCAAACAACCAGCTTCCAGAGTTATGAGTCGTCAAAGTCAAAAATTTAAACTTCAACCACTTTTTTCTTCAAAAAATGTGTAGTTAATTATGTATTTTTATTTTTTTTTTGCTAAATTAGACAATCGTCGGGACAACTTTTACGGTCTACGTTTTTTCCAGATTTGTTGTCATTTTCATTACACTTTTTTCCTACCGTGAACTTATTTTATTTAAGGCGTTGCAGCGCACGCGGGTTTTTTGCTAGTTTTTATATCTCGAGCATTGAAAAATAAAAATTCAATCCATCGAAAATTCTACTAGCTTAATAAATCAAAAAGCTTATGTAATTTTTGCAATCCCCTAATTCAAAGTAATCTCGTGCATTGACAACTTTCCAGTTAGTGAAAAAGAGAAAAACACAATATTTCCACAGATGGGCACATACAACAGCTGAGAAAATCATATCGAAATGCAAGATTCTAAAAAGAATTAAAGCAAACCCGAATGCGCGTGACATAATAATTGGATTCGCACGCAAAGGTGCTGATATCGTAATGCCAGCACCCCGTGGTACCAGTGATCCAGTAGAGGAACATTCTAAGCAGGTACAAATCGCGTACCTCAACGGCCGATCTTCACTTCTCCGTTTTATGCGAACAAGGCCATCCGTCCATGGTGACATCCGCAATCACCAAACCCACTTAATGCGGCTGCAAGGGTTCATGCAAAGCGATTAAATATTCTGCGACGATAAGTTTTCAGTAATATGGACAAAATATGTCAGCTGTGGGGCCTTCTTGCTTACTAACTTATATTTTTTGCACTTTTTAATTTGCTTGGCATTTGTCACTTCCAAAGAAACATATCAAGATTGAAAGGCAACAAAGGCAGCGCCATTTGGAAGCATATAAATGAAATTGCAGAATTATTTACCTAATTCTGTGGTGAAATTTTGATGAATTAAAAACGTGCACGTCGACTAAGCAAATAATATAAACTAGTTGGGATGCCCGTTACCGAAATTCGGTCACAAAAACAATAAATATATAAAATTCACGATTCGATTTAAATATTTTTATTTCAAAAAAAAATTATTCGCAATGGCGAATTTTTAATTACTATGAAACATTTCCATTGTCGCTCCAGAGCATCTAAAATTTCCCAGGATTTTTTTAATCGCATCCATGACGTCTTAAGACTAAACTCATCACGTATAGCAAGACGATAAGAAGCATATTGTAACATTGTTACTTTTGTACGTGGTAAGTTAGCACGTGAAGTAGAATGTAAACTGTGTGCTATATTGACATGCCAACCCCTATCACCATGTGGAAATAATAATGGATAAGCCAAAGGCTCCAAAGAAGGATCAAGAACAGAAAAAGAACGAATTTCATTTGTTGTTTTTGAAAAAACAATCATATTTCGTTCTAAAGGAGGCTCACCATCATCGTTTTTGAAAATAGCAGCAACATCAGTTTGTACAGCATCATTGAAACGACGAATATCAACTTGGTTATTAACTTTTATGATCATAGAAACTTCAGCTGCAATATTCTCAGGTCTTTGACCATATTCATGCATGGACCTGAATGAGTGAACAAATGGATTAATCCGATCTAACTCCAAACCTATTTCACGCATAATATCAATATTACATTCAATATTCGCATTTCTATTCATTCTATGATTAGCAGCAGTATCTACATCATAGAAATACAACTGAGCATAACATGGAGGTCGGCCATAGCCAGGAATTAAGGCACCAGTTCGGTGATAGAAAATGTTATGGATTTTAAAATGGTAAATGCCATTTGCAGTGTCATTTGACAAATTACACTCAGAGCTAGTCATTGCAAAGGCAGCATTATACGAACGAATATGTATTTGCAAAAAAAAATTTAGAACGATTTTTAATACCATTTTCATTCGAAGTTAATCCTTCAAAAAAATTATTGAAAAAGTAATTTTGAGAAAGTGGAGGTAGATTAACTTTGCCTTTATGTTATGACAACACAAAGAAAATGCCTCAGTATTACGTAAAGTTACTTCAGTCAGAAAATGTTTGGCACGACAAAAATGACAACTCATATTAAAAGAACCACACGAAAACGAATCAAAATTAACCGGAATAACATTCAAAGCACATTTAAAAGAATCAGTCAAAATTTCTTAAGGTGCAATGAATCAATTAAAATTTCTAAAGGCATTCGCCAAAAAACGAACGGCAGCCCCTTACACAATACAACTCAATAATACTATACACAAAAGAGTATAAAAAAATGCACGCACAAAGTGACCGAGTTTTTTTATGTCAGTTATGCCGCCAAAAATCCACACAAACACTTGTTTTTCTCTGTTTCTCATTCGCTTCACTGAAACGGCATTTGTGTCAATCGTAGGCTACTCAGCTCTACGTTGATACTCACAAAAAATTCAAATTTTCCAACGGCTTTTTAAAATTCGAAAAATTAAAATCGCTATAACTTTTTTATTCGTGAATCGATTTCGTTGAAATTCCTTATTACAAAACTATGCCATAAAAAGAACATTTTCTGAAAATTTAAACGAAATCGGTCCACGAACAAAAAAGCCTTAGCGTGTACAAACTTTTTGTTTGCCTATTAATATATAAGAAGATTTAGCTATTTTGAATTGAAAGTATGTCTTTATTCACCATTATATAATCATCACATACCTTCGCTAGAAAGGGAGCTGGTGATAGAATTAAGCCCTGGGGAGCACCTGCGGAGATGGTGTGGGTCGGATTCGACGCCATCCAATACTACCTGCATTGAACGGCCAGAAGGGAAGCTCTTAATCCAGTGTAGCGAACGCAACCGTCGACCGGAAACAGGCTACGATCAAAACCGCTACAAACAGATCATACAAGAACTTCACTGGAAGCGGAAGACGGGCAGCAAGTCAGTTCTTGCGTAGTGACTAGTCTTAAAACGGCACGCATCACTCACGTACGCAAAAGTACCTATAATTATAATAAAGTATTTGAAGGAATCAACTATCGTTTTTGTATACTCAAGTATTCCTTTACTAAAGTAAATTGGTACGACGGTGCCAATATCCAGTTCCTTAGAACGAAGTTAATACCAATAGCTTAGAGTTTAGTTAACAGAGCGGGGTGTCACACTCTGTCAAAAGCCTTGGAGATATTCTAGAGCAACCAAGCCAGATTCACCAAATCGTTCTATGCTTTGGTTGAGATGTTCTGTTAGGCAAACGAGGAGATCGCCAATAGATCTTTTTGGTCGTACTGTACTGGCCGTACTGTTTTTCATTTAATATTTTGTAGCGTTCAAGATACGAGTATCTCAGAAGCCTCTTGTTTATTATTGTCTCCATCACTTTGGAGAGAATAGAAGTAATTGCTATTGGGCGGTAGTTAGCAGGGTCACTAGCGTCACCTTTTTTTGGTATGGGCTGAACATGGGCCAGTTTCCAGGAGTCCGGATAGACTCCGGAGAAATAGGATACGGTGAAAAGTTTGCGCAGAGGTTTAGCCAAAGGTGAGGCACATTTTTTATGAACCATAGGGGGAACATTGTCGGGCCAGAGTCATGGGACATAGGGCGGAAAGATAAATTCTACTACCTCGGTAGTATTATTATCAAAAATGGCGGGGCAGAAGAAGACGTCAGTTCTAGAATAAATAAAGCATATGGAGATCCACGCAGATCTCAATTAACGCCAAATTGCAGCTGTTCAACTCCAACGTTAAGGCAATTCTTTTGTACGGTTGCGAAAACATGGAAAGTCACCCAATTCATCACAGGGTGATGTTTTACCTTTTTTACCTATATTTAAAATATCAACAGTGAAATTTTATCAAAATAAATAATAAGAAGTAAAAAGCGGCAAGCAATTAATTCTTTATTACAATCATTGTTTTATTTCTCATTATATTAGTCATTTTTACAATTATTTGTGATTACACTAAAACCTAAATCTAATACTTAGGCCTATCTTTTTTAGAGTATACTGTACTAATCACATCCAGTCTAAAGTTATTTCTTTTAAATTCTCTTTTTCTACTTACTAATCATTGATCTTTTAATTAATTAAAAATATTTTATTATAATAATTATTTACATTAATTTAAACTTGCATATAATTTAACTTGTTCTGTTTTTGTTTTTTTTTCTATTAGAAAATTGTGAATCTGTGAATGGCACAAATTGAGCAAGAGTCAAGAAGGTTTGATTAAATCTAGATTTGAAACTGTCTTAAATAAATTCTACCAAATGCGCGGTTGCTTTTTCTTCTTGAACCTTCTGTTTTCTTGAGATTTTAAATATGTTATGACACTGATTTCTTCAACAAATATGGCAAAATATTTTGAACTAAAGTTTTTTAAAGTTTCTTTCTCTTTTGAACTAAATTTATTTTACCTTTTGGTATTTTAAAACGCTCCTATAAAATAAGCTCTTTCTTTGTTTTTTTAGAGTTAACTTTAAACTAAAGAAGTTAACGAGTATTTTTAACCACTTACGAGATTATCACATTATTTACATTATTATAAAACTAAAAATCAAACACTTTTTTATATACAATTTATACTGAAGCGCATATAAAATGGAATGAAAAGCTTAAAACTTCGTGTATGGTCTTAGACCATTCCTTTTGACATCATACGTACAGTATTCTTCAAAGCTTGACGTTTATTGCAGAACCATATTCGTATTACTTCTCGTTCATATCCTAATTGATGGGCTAAGCCCGTTATTTCTGTGCCTGCACAAAAGATATTAATAAAATAAGAAATGTTAATATAAATAATATTGAAATGCGTACCGGATGGATGAGTATTTCTTTCGAAATGTGCGTTTAAGAGTTCCAGCGCTTGGGGAGTAAATGAAGTTCTTCTTTTCCTCTTTTTCGAAGGTTCAACTCCTATAAAATCAGTTAGGTGGTTTTGTCCTGTTTTGTATCTATTCCAATGGCTGAAATAAATTCAAATATATAATTAAGTTCAAAATATTGCGCAATATCATTTTTTTATTAATTAGGCTAAACAAAGATCATAGATAAAAATATTTTTCATTTATAAGTTTAGACATGATTTGATAAACTTCGAAAGAATATATTCGTTTCGGACCATTTGGTACCCACTATTTAAATATCAGGATGATCTGATGGAAAGGATTTTGTTGCCTGTATCAATCGGTTTTGCATATATTTTATTGTAAACGTCGAGAATTATAAAGGTTAGTCGAAAAAGTTTCTTCGTATTTCTAAAACAAATTCCGAATGGATTTTTTCGTCTTCCTCTTTATTAATTAAAATTTGCCCATCGTGTTAATCGATATTATTACGCGACTACGGATTTCTAGGATTTTTCTTTGAAAACTGGGTTGGCGAGGTTTTTTATATGGCAGTGCTAAGCTAAGCTGACTTGTCTCTTGCCAGCACATTCTTCAGTTCCAGAATACTGAACTAGCACGTCTCAAGTGAGCCATCAATGTCTGATCATAGACATATAAGGTTTAACTTGAAAGCTTCTGCAATTTCCTCAGAAGTATTTAGGATTCCACGGCAGACTGACTGGGAGGCCTATCGCATAGCCCTCAGGTTAGGAGTTGCCACGTTGGTTAATAATCCCATCATTGAGGCCGATCTCGACCATGTCTCTGCCAATCTACAGCAAACGGACATTACAGCCTTTGAAAGTAGTTGTCCTGAAGCACGAAGTACCAATTGAAGAGCTGTGTGGTAGCACAATTATCTCTGCAGGCAAAGGAGAGGAGTTAGGAAACTATTCAATAGTGCAAAAGTCTCGGATAACTGGAGCTATTAATGAACACTCATTTTCCGGATTCTCAGGTAACTAACCATGGATTGGCCTTAGAACCTAGCACCAGATCGGAGGTAATACTTGCCCACCAGTCCTACAATAGGAACAAAAGTCTAGACAACAGAACTTTCACTGCGGGTAAGATTGAATGGGCCCAAAATCGGGAGAGGATCGTATAGGGTAGCAAAATCCAATCGACCTATCAGCCCCTCCTCCTTTCTTCTGAAAACGATGGAGGAAATCTTAGACAGACTTATTAGAGAGGCTCTTAGAGCGAATCCACTTTACTGCTTGCAGCTTGCCTACCAACCAGGCAGAGATACAGAGACTCACGATATGCAAGTGTCACGTCATTTCTCAGCAGCACAATGATAACTGCTCAGATGAATGGCTGATCAAGTACAGTAATGGCTGTCCTCGGGGAGGCGTCCTACCACTCTTCTTATGGTCAATCATAATTGACGAATGTCTTGCCGACCTGAATAGCTGAGGCTTTAAAGCACAGGCCTATTCAGACGATATGGTTATAACGATTAGCGGCGGTCGTGAGTGATGGCATCATGGTACTATTTACGTATAGACGGAAGCTAAGTATAAAATTTCCCTCCTTTGATGGTAAAGAAATTGTCTTCTCAAAGGAAGCTAAATACCTAAGCATAATCCTGAAAACCCCAGATTGGGGAAAAAACTGCCAAGGCAATTACATCTCCATATCTGTCGTTAATTTGCAGGTAAACAATGGGGCCTCAAACAAAGGTTAATGTTTTGACTATATACGACGGCTACATACCATGGGCCTTAGGTGACGTATGCATCCATTGCATGGTGGGTCAAGACAAAACAAAAACTGTGGCAAAGCTGGCCAGGGTTCAAAGACTGGCCTGTCTTGGTATCACGGGGGTTAAAAGCACCTGTCCGACTGCGGCTATTGAGGTCCTACTGAACATTCCGCCTAGTGGGGAAGAAAGAGTCTAAGACGGGGGCGCTGCGTCTACGGGAGCTATTCTCCTTTAAGCCAGGAAACCTTCTGGATAAGTTATCGATCCTCAAGGAGCTAAACCTGGAGCCAATGATATCTTTGTTTGATACCATTCCTTCCATTCTTTACTTCGACACACCGATTACGACGATTAATCGAAACTAGTTGGGATGCCCGTTACCGAAATTCGGTCACAAAAACAATAAATATATAAAATTCACGATTCGATTTAAATATTTTTATTTCAAAAAAAAATTATTCGCAATGGCGAATTTTTAATTACTATGAAACATTTCCATTGTCGCTCCAGAGCATCTAAAATTTCCCAGGATTTTTTTAATCGCATCCATGACGTCTTAAGACTAAACTCATCACGTATAGCAAGACGATAAGAAGCATATTGTAACATTGTTACTTTTGTACGTGGTAAGTTAGCACGTGAAGTAGAATGTAAACTGTGTGCTATATTGACATGCCAACCCCTATCACCATGTGGAAATAATAATGGATAAGCCAAAGGCTCCAAAGAAGGATCAAGAACAGAAAAAGAACGAATTTCATTTGTTGTTTTTGAAAAAACAATCATATTTCGTTCTAAAGGAGGCTCACCATCATCGTTTTTGAAAATAGCAGCAACATCAGTTTGTACAGCATCATTGAAACGACGAATATCAACTTGGTTATTAACTTTTATGATCATAGAAACTTCAGCTGCAATATTCTCAGGTCTTTGACCATATTCATGCATGGACCTGAATGAGTGAACAAATGGATTAATCCGATCTAACTCCAAACCTATTTCACGCATAATATCAATATTACATTCAATATTCGCATTTCTATTCATTCTATGATTAGCAGCAGTATCTACATCATAGAAATACAACTGTGCATAACATGGAGGTCGGCCATAGCCAGGAATTAAGGCACCAGTTCGGTGATAGAAAATGTTATGGATTTTAAAATGGTAAATGCCATTTGCAGTGTCATTTGACAAATTACACTCAGAGCTAGTCATTGCAAAGGCAGCATTATACGAACGAATATGTATTTGCAAAAAAAAATTTAGAACGATTTTTAATACCATTTTCATTCGAAGTTAATCCTTCAAAAAAATTATTGAAAAAGTAATTTTGAGAAAGTGGAGGTAGATTAACTTTGCCTTTATGTTATGACAACACAAAGAAAATGCCTCAGTATTACGTAAAGTTACTTCAGTCAGAAAATGTTTGGCACGACAAAAATGACAACTCATATTAAAAGAACCACACGAAAACGAATCAAAATTAACCGGAATAACATTCAAAGCACATTTAAAAGAATCAGTCAAAATTTCTTAAGGTGCAATGAATCAATTAAAATTTCTAAAGGCATTCGCCAAAAAACGAACGGCAGCCCCTTACACAATACAACTCAATAATACTATACACAAAAGAGTATAAAAAAATGCACGCACAAAGTGACCGAGTTTTTTTATGTCAGTTATGCCGCCAAAAATCCACACAAACACTTGTTTTTCTCTGTTTCTCATTCGCTTCACTGAAACGGCATTTGTGTCAATCGTAGGCTACTCAGCTCTACGTTGATACTCACAAAAAATTCAAATTTTCCAACGGCTTTTTAAAATTCGAAAAATTAAAATCGCTATAACTTTTTTATTCGTGAATCGATTTCGTTGAAATTCCTTATTACAAAACTATGCCATAAAAAGAACATTTTCTGAAAATTTAAACGAAATCGGTCCACGAACAAAAAAGCCTTAGCGTGTACAAACTTTTTGTTTGCCTATTAATATATAAGATATATCAGAATGGCAATATTGCAAGCCCCTCTTCAGAGAAAGTACGGCCTTTTGGTATGCGGACGGTTTAGGGTAGGATGCCATTGAAGCGCTGATCGATCAATGGACAAAATATGAAAGAAAAAACTAGCTACGGCAGGGCTGATACCCACCATTGACAATGTCACCTTTTACTATTTTGGTATGACGAAGTCAATAAAAACAAAGCCAACCCTCTAACTTGACCCATCTACTACCCCAGGACAACCCATATAACTAAAATTGAGTGTTTCACACTTGCTTGTAAAAACACCTCCGCCCCTTTTGTTATGAATAAATAGCCCTTAGTGTTATCTTAGTTTGAGCCCAAAACCAACCCTATCGCAAATGCGGAGCCTACCCGCACAGCTTTACGAGCTGTTAAATATTCTTTTATATCAAATTTTTAATGACTATGAAAGTATTTCCTATAAGACAATTTTTAGAAACCATCCTTACACCTCAGGTCTCGAAAACCACTAATTTTTATTTAGCTTCACTTCGTATATTTGTTTGTTTGTTTCTTTGGTTCAAATATTGCGACAGCTTTTTCATCTACTTCTGTTTAACCGATTTTTTGAAACTTTGACAAACCTGACAACTTTGTGAAAAAACCAAGATGGCGGACGAATTTTGCAATTGGGTTCCGATTCCATTGAAAATTGATTAATAAGAAATGACGGTGACATAGGGGAGAATTTTGTCAATGTCTTATGAATCCATTGAAAATCGGTATGAAAGAGTTGGAAAGTATGAGGCGTTTGCATAATTATACGAGCCAAATATCAAACTAAAAACTAGAAAATTGCATTATTGCTGAAATCGCGAGGTTGTTGTTGGAATCGCTTCGTTTTAGGATGTAGTTTAACAAGTTAGGTTTGCCCGAGGGGGGGGGGGGTGGCGAATGATTATATCTTTTTGACTTTTTTGAAACACTTTTTTTTAATTTGTACTTAAATGTTATTGTGTCTTTTTTATTATACATCTCAACGCCATCTACACCGATTTCGATAAATGTGCCCGATTCTCAAACGTCATTCAGTACCAATTTAGCTATGAGTCTATTAACATAAAAAAAAACTGTTGAAATTGTAGCGCTTTAAATTGAAAACGATCGTTCAATTTTGAAGACTGACTGCTTATCGTTAAAAATATGGGAGAAATTCAGCGCCTTCAAACAACACAATTCATAGTTTGGTGAAGAATTTCTTTTGAGTACGGGACCGTAGCTACTCGACAGTGTCCTATTCGACCGCGCCCGCGACACTCCAACGAAGTTGTTGACGCGGTAATAGAGAGCGTTACCAATAATTCAAATGTATCGTATCGCCGTCAATCTTAGGAGCTCTAAGGAGGATTATCAAGGAATATTTTCATACAAAGTGCAAATTATTCAATGTGTCGTTAGCAATATGGAAATGCCGTCGAAATAATGATCGATGCCGAGGCAGATTTTCAGGACAAAATTTCGATGACAAACGAAGATCATTTTACACTCTTTGGCGGAGTCAAAAAAAACTACTGTCGAATTTGAGGAACAGAGAACTACACGCCATTCACGAAGCACCCTTGCATGACGAGAAAGTTACTGTTTGGTCGGAATGGGCTGTTGGTGCACTTTGTGCGTCAGAAAACGCATGAAACGGTCTGAAAAGCATATTTTTAACAAGGCGGCGCACTTTGCCACACCGAAGCCACTACAATGAAGTTCTTGCAAAAGTAAAGTTTATTTCACCAAGGCGAAGACCATTGACGAACTCAGCGCTCGAAAACAGCTGTCTTTTGCGTATCGAATGGAGGTCTTTAATCAAAAACTGATTTGAAATAAATGGTAGAGAATATCCTAAATAAATCTTGCTCATTTGTCAAAATCGGTTAAAAATTGTCCGAGTTATTCAATGTTGAATTACCGAAGGTCTAGATGGCGCACCCCACCTAGTATGCAAGTTTACATATTTTATTAGTGGGCCGAAGGGTTTTTTTATGTAACAGGAGGACCGCAGTATTATAAAGTTTGAAAGCCACTGCCTTAGACGGTACTTAGACGTTTCGTTCCCAGAAATGTCCCTCATAAGGGAGAAGTGCGCTGGTTATTCTCATCAACCCCACATCCCCTTTCATCAGCAAAGTTCGTGAGGAACGTTCCTTGATGCGAACCATCTAATCACCGCCTTAAGTATGTAAAACCTTCGCTAACTCTCAGTTTAGATCTGTTTGTAAAAAAAAATTCGCAATACTGACCAAGTGTTGGCTATATAAAAAAATATCGGACTTACATATAATAAAGTAGGTGGACAAATTTCAGCAATAATATTGATACAGTCATGCAACAATACTACTACCAATTGGCGTGGTCATAAACTTACCTTTCTTCGGCTTCTTTCATCCACCTTTCCAAAACTGGCTTAATCTTTTGTGCACTTTTCGGTGTTATGTCCAACTTCTCAAACCTTTGAAAAATAAAAGCAATGAAATTTGTAGTAACTGAATATTTAATGCTCGAGGTTTTTTAAGGTTCCATTATTTGTTAATTATTCGCTGCTTGCTACATACACCAGTGCCAGGACATTGACATTATGCAAAAATAACAATAGAAATATGTCAAAACATTCATAAAACAAAAATTTTCGATTAAATCAAAATGAAATAATTTTTTTGCAACTAAATGGCAATGCCCTGGCCTTTACAACTATACATAAACAATTTATATCAATTAGCTGATAGAAAACTTAATTTTTCTTAGATCCAAGCAATTAAGAAAAATGTATATCATAGATACCAATTATAATTTCTCAATCAATCATTTAATCGAGCAGTTATAGTGTGCAAGTAAAATGTTCAAATGTGTGAATTGCATGTCCACGAAATAAAAATTTCTTCCAACCACACCGACACAATATTAACAAAAATATTAGTGAATTATTTTGTTCTTTTTTTGTAGTTAGTAGTTATACATTTTTCTAGTTTGCATGTTTTAATAAAATAAGTTTTTCCTAAATTAAATCATAAATTGATGAAAAGCAATAAATAAATTAGGAAACGTACATATTTTGCTGCTGCGTTGATAGCTGAGCGGCATACATCTGCGCGGCGAGGGCACTGGCCGTGGGACACAGCATCAAAGAATTTCAAAATCAATCAGATGGTCCGTCCGCGTTGGAACGATATCAATAATTGATCATTTATCAATTTAATGGGACCATAGATATTAATAGGTTGATAATTTTATGAATGTTGGCATATGCGATGAATTGATTTTTTTTTACCGAAAAAGAAAAGAAATGAACAAAAGATATTTAAAATTTATTCATTTTATGTAATTTTATATTGCTTTAAAGAAATTTCTTTAAATTATAATATGTCCTGGCACTATGAAGCAAAGAGAAATATTATTATTTAAATTCATTGAGCGTACTATTTTCTTACTTGTTTTATTTATTGAATTTAAATGCCACAATTCTTTCAGTCAAGAAATTAATATTTTATTGCAGAAATAATGCATGAGTGCATATTTAAGAATATATCGTCAGCCAAGTTTTTGATGTGGTGCGCAGAACAAGAAAAATTAAATATATACGAGGAACTCCTACGATTCAACTTGTAGGAAATCCTACGTTTCCAAATTATACTATTGGTGTTATACAGCAATACTAATTTTAATTTAATTTACTAAGAAAATATTACTCAATAAATCTACACAAATAAGTCAAAAATAATGATTTATGTGAAACATAAAATTTACTTAACAAAAAGTTAAAAGTTTATTTTTCTGAATAAAGTTTTACACACGTTTAAACGAATCTTTCATATGTTATGAAATATGCTAAAAACATTATATCTTTTTAAAGGAACTTTGCTTAAAGTAATAATAGCACGACCAATCTGCTAATATAACTAGAACATGGTCGTGAATAGGGAATCCAATCCCGCGAAGACGGAAACAGTAATATGGAGTAGACATGACATGTTGCAAAAGTTCTTTGACGGGAAGAAATGATGTATATATGGATAGACACTATCTTTAATTCAGATGAAGTCGTTAACTATCCGCTGCAGTTTTTAAATTTTCATCGGGTCTACCATACCGAAACCTTACTCTTACTCTCTATATCAATAATGCTTTCGCGAATCCACTACTTTAACCTCAAATAAAAATTATTGCTTATAAAAAACAATTTGATACTTAGATTAGATTAGATACTAGATAAAAAAACAAAAAATGCATTAAATAGGTTCTTTACTACAGAAGGAAACTAGAAAGAAAGATTCACTGTCGGCTGCGCAACATAAATATGGGAACGCTAGTGAAAAGTTAGTTGGAACATTTGACACTCTTCACTCTAATATATTGAAAAAAGGCAAAATACCTATATAAAGTTAGTAGTGAAATAGTCACTTGAAATTACTGTTGAGTGAAAGTTGTAATTACTTATCACATTTTAAGTTTGAACTAAGATAATTTATTTGGTTTTTATTCCTAATTTGGAGTCAGAAATTTGGTAAAGAAATCAAAATGATTTAAATGATCGGTATTTGTCATACATGCCATCATTTTGCACAAACTCTCTCTTTTTGAATATACATACATACATATATACTTGCAGAAAAACCGCATCTAAATTTAAAAAAATAACTATTTTTATTAAAATTTTTTTTTAATTGATTCTAATATGTAGATCTGTGGCCACATAATTACCGAAATTCAGTGTTAGATAACATTACTTTTCTTATAACCTGATAATACATTCTCTTTTGTAATTGAAAGAATGAATCTGTGCAGGAGCTACGACCATTTTTGAGTTGGTTATGAAATTAAAACATATACGTACATACTTCTGAGTATATCCAACTAATTCTTTATATTATCAAATTATCGCTAGCAAACTTTAACAGAAAAGTCCAGATTTTTACATTCAATTTTCTTTGCCAAGCAAAGTCTAAAACGTTTTTTATCAAATGAAATATTTCTCTTTGTTTCATTTAAATAATTTATGTTTTTAACTAAATTACCTAAAATACTCAACACTTACCTGCATATGGCACTTTGACTATAAGCAGGACCCTCTGTGACGGACAGCGCCTGACCGACTTGAGTTTGTGTAAGTCCCAGTGATAATCTTCGCAGTTTGAATGCTTTGGCGAATTCCTTTATTTCATCAAGATCAATTCCATCAACAACATTACAATTCGTTTGGTTTATCGTTGGTTCATCTATAAAAAATACATAATTGATGAATTTAAATCGTGTAATTATTTTATAGTTTATACATAATATTATCTTATAATTAATGCTGAAGTTATGAATGCCGAAATAGTAATAAAAAATGCATCTGATTTAATTGATCCGCATTAAATTAACGAGGAGGATATTTAGTTGTCATGGGATTCATGTAGGACTAAACTCTGAGAGTTTACATATATGCATATTGAATACTACAGAAAAGTATGAGCAACCCCTTATGTTAAGTATAACAAATGTCACATTGACGATCTGCTTGCAGAAATTTGCACACTCCTCCTAAATAAGAACAGTGACTTCGCAAGGTAACAATGTCATGAATTGATAAAATAAAAAGAAGAGGGCCAAGATGACTGCCTTGCGGGACATCAGAGGACGATTAGATGTTCTTAGATTTGACTCCGTGGAATATAAGCTGGTAGGTTCTGTCGGCTATGTACGACTGGAGGGAATGCGGACTGCCTAATTTTTTTAGTTTAAGAACTATGTATAATAGAGTGAGAGAGCTCTACTGTAAACACAATCAGTTTGGCTGCCAATGCCAAACCCTCGAGCTGTGTGTGAAGAGAACGCCAATAAATTGGTAAATTGGAACGAGCTGCCAGAAAACCATGTTGGTTAGTTGAGATATGTAAGTCTCTTGCAGATAAGGGCGATAGCAGATTAAATAATAGATTCGAAGGGTTTTGGTATAGACTATAACTTCGCAATTGATCTATAGTTAGATATTTTGTTCTTACTACCTTTTTATGGACGTATAAAAGAGTTCCTCCATAAGGTTGGGAAGCGCCTTTTATTTAGAGTTTTTTGAAATAAACATAGTAGAGGAGTCAGTAGGGCCCCTGCACAGGAAGGGACACCATCACGGCCGGACGAAACATTTTGTGGAAGTTCATTGATATGTTTCGAGATATGTTCCTTGGTTGTACACAGGGATAAGTTTGCAGTGCATTGATATGTCGAAAATTGTCTTTGGTTGGAAGACAAGGGACGAGAAAGATTTGAGGAAGAACGGTGCGAACTTGTCACAAATCTCGGATGAATTAGAACTGAGAAAGATCTCGTACTGCATGGTGTTAAGGTAATTATCAACTTTTTTCTTAGTGTGATAACTTTAAAGTATGCTCTGGAATCACTACACATTTTACCTTCCATGTTACTGAGGTATTCCTTATAGTGGGCTTCAGAGAGGGTATGAAGTTGGTTATGGCCAAGCAGTCGAGAAATGCGTTTTTCCTCTTCAGGTAGGTTTTCCAGAGTTTGTTCTTCATGTTTTTCCTACGTCTCAACTCATTGTAGTACCAGAGTGGGGATGATCTGGGCGACTTAAAAGGCTCAGTAGGCACAGGTTGCGAAGGTTTCATACAGGACGGAGTAAAATCTTGCTACATCGTCATCCAACTCATTAGATGAAAGCAACCAATTGAAATCGATCGAAGTGAGCTTGGATGACAGTACTTCAAGTTTTTTTTTTAAATTAGAGGTAAAGGTAGAAATAAAGCTCAGTAGGAGAGGAGGATGATAAATTATCGACAGGCGATAAGACAAATGAGCTAGGCTTAACATTCATGTTGCCTTCCTAAAATATTATTCACACCACTCATTTCCTATAAACCACATGAAAGTAAGTAATTCAGAAAGCTGGATTCCTTAGAATTAAGGTTGATTTCAGGAAGGTAGCTGTCGTCATCATCGCAAGATACCCATTTAACATTGGGTAAGTATAAATCACGGTAGGAGTTCGCCTTCTTATTTATTGACAAGCAAGACACTTAAAAAACGGATTACTCATTAGATACAAAAAATACGTAATGACATTAACGTTAAAGCAACATTGCGTGGATTTAATACTTACCTAAGATCAAGGTCTATAGTGTTAATAGGAAATTAGGAAGACAGCAGGGAAGTTAGTTTTACTTTATAGGACATTTTGTCAATTGAGTGAGAGAAACAGTCCGCGTAGGTATTGAAGGTAATGCAGCACCTGTTAACGGGCTCATTTCTAGCATATTCAGTGTGATGCGGGTACTCTTTGAGTAGTTTGGAATGACTTGTTTGTCGAGTATCGTTAAATTTGATGGTGTCCGACAGGAACTACACCTTGAGGTTGTTCAGGACATCCAGGGAAAAACAAGATATGAGCAATTTCCGACTAAGGGATAGAGGCAAGAGATCAAGGATTTTGAGTCTGTCCGTGCCTAAGCGCGTAAAAAAGGAACTTCTTTTGGACAGATTCTATTCGATTTAGATCAATATGAAATATGGGATACCAGATCTGGCACGCATATCAAGAATAGGATGGACTAATGCGCAAGACGGCTTTAGTAACCCATACATTGTCGAATTCTTTAGCTCTTCTCTTTATAAAACCCAACAGCTTGTTGGATCTGACAATAATACTATCATAGTGTAAGTTAAAGTTTAACTTGCTGTCGAGGACAATGCCTGAATGTGATCGATATGATTCGAGACATTGTCATTCAAATAATAAGCTGTTTGTTTCTTTTTCTGGAGAAGATAATTACGTGGCACTTACTGGTGTTAAGAAGAAGATTATTAGTGGTACACCATTCTCGTAGTGCATTAAGTTTCGACTGTAAAAAGGATACATCAGTTTGAGACCTTATAGCACTATAAATTTTTAAATAATCGGCGCAAAAGAGGTGCGGAGTGGCATTTAATTTTTCAGATAGATCGGAATTGAATGTTAAATAGAAATGGTCCTAGGTATCTGTTATGCTGTACACCTGAGGTTACATTAATTTCTTTTGGAAGAAAACTCTGAAATCTTACCACCTGAGATAGGATGTTATCCAATCAAAAACGGAGGCCAGATATCCCAAATCTTAATAGTTTCAGAAATAAAATGTGGTGGTCTACCCGGTCAAATGCATTGCTGAAATCAATGTAGACAGCGTCGAACTAATAGCCTTGTTCAATACCACATAGCAGTTCGGAGGGCAGTATCATGCCCATATAGTTGTCCACCGCACCGATTTGTGTAAGATGTGTAGATTAGAATATCATAGAGGTTTTGACCTCTATGGTCAGTAGTGCTAAATGTATCTGGTGGGATGTAACAGCATATTAAAAAAAGTTTGTATGGAAAAGGCAGATTTTTAGAGCGAGGAGCTCAATGACCAAAGAGTTGGAAAAAATAGAAGGCGTTATTAAGCAACAGTTGAGAAGGTTACTACAGGCAAGTAATACAACCACCCCAACACGAGCTTCTGAGTCAATATATCTATCCCTCCGAAAAACTTGGAAGGAGGTATCGAAAAGTTCACTGTGAAACCATGTTTCTGTAAAAGCGATTATATCGAAATCACTGGCAGAAACATGTCTTGGGTCTTGGATCTGATTCTCCTCTCGGTTTGGTAAGGGCGATCCTTTGTGTTCGAAATGCAAAGTAGATAGGAAATCCCATTTTGTCTCATGTATGCTTAAAAGACAATGTCTTGAAAAACACTATTTTTCACTGTAATTTCTTATATAGATTTAACTAATTATAATAATTTCTTGTCCAATAAAAGGGGTGTGAAATTTTTAAATGGTGGTTGACACCTTCCTTATAAGACTATAAAAAGTAGTTTTTTTTTTTTTTTTTTTTTTTTTTTATATGGAAAAACCAAGCTTAGGTGTAACCCTTTGTACTACCAGTCCGTCATGTCGTTCAGTTCATGGTGCAATGTCTAGTAGTAAGCTTGGTTTGAAGAATAGAGGAGAATAGGAAAGGTTAGAGGGGGTCTGGAGGGTGTAGAAGAAAATGACGATGGACCTCACGTTTGAACTCTAAGGACGAGGGGGCTGTAGGGAATGGGGGTGAGCCGAGCGGGCTAGTCTTGTGTTGCGGGAAAAGTATTGCCGTGCAGGCAGGAGGTCCTGAATTTCGGTGGAACAGTCGCCATGGTAATAGCGATAAAGTATGAAGAGAATGATGACATTCCTACGGTGGCTCAAGGTGTCTATGGAGGCGCGAAAGGGGCCATCACCAATGAGTTTGAGGGCACGATTTTGCACCTTGTCGAGAGAGGCCAAGGTGGTTTTTGGGGCGCCTGCCCAGATATGTGAGTTGTATTCGAGGCGCGGCCGAATGTAGGATTTGTATATTGTAGCCAATGCGGCTGGCTGGAGGAGGAACTTGCATCTCTTGAGAAATCCAAGGCATTGGGAGGCTTGTTTGGCGATTTGGAATATGTGATCGTTCCATCGCAGATGCTCCGTTAAAGTTACACCTAGGATGTTGAGAGTTGAGTCAGCCGTTAGATTCACTCCATCCACCGAGACAGGAGGAAGGTCGGTACAATTTTTGTTGGAGATCAGACAGTGCTTCGTTTTTGTGGCATTGAATTCGACTCGGTTCATTTCGCCCCAATGAAGAATCGATTCGATATCCCGGTTGATCGAAGCCGACATCAGTTGACGGTGGTAAAGACAAGGTCTGGCACGTGCTTGTCTTATATTGTCGAAGGAGTAAGAGAAATTCAGAGTACCGTCATCAGCGAAGCAGTGAAGTGGGTTGGAGGGGATTGAGAGCAGATCATTAATGAAGATTAGAAAAAGTGCGGGTGAGAGAATTGACACCTGGGGAACTCCGGCCGAAATGGCGTGGGGGTTGGATTCGACGCCATCCAATACTACCTTGATTGAACGGCATGAAAGAAAGCTCTTAATCCAGTTCCTTAGAACTAAGTGTATACCAGTAGCTTGGAGTTTATTCAACAGAGCTGGGTGCCATACTCTGTCAAAAGCCTTTGATATATCTAGAGCAACCAGGCTAGACTCACCAAAGCTGTGAATGCTTTGGTTGATACGCTCGGTTAAACACACAAGCAGATCGCCAGTAGACCGTTTAGATCTGAAGCCGTATTGCCTGTCGTGTATAATTTGGTTGGATTCTGAGATATTTCATCAGCTTTTTATTGATTATTGTCTCCATGATTTTGGAGAGAACACAAGTAATTGCTATTGGGCGGTAGTTTAAGGGGTCGCTGACTTCACCTTTTTTTAGGATTGGCTGAACATGAGCTAGTTTCCAAGAGTCGGGATACACTCCGGAGAAGTAAGACAGGGCAAAAAGTTTGCGCAGAGGTTTAGCCAAAGGTGAGGCACATTTTTTAAGTACCATAGGGGGGATTTTGTCGGGACCAGTGGATTTATTGGCGTCGAGTTCTTTGAGACACCTAAACACCTCGCGAGTCCTGAAGTGAACTCCGTCCATTGAGTGGGTGGTATTCTCGAGAGTGGGGGGTGACATAGCAGCATCGGGTAAAGAAGAATTTGCGGCGAACAGAGAAGCTAATAGGTCGGCCTTGGGTTTGCTTTCTGTTATCACTTCCTTGTTGTGAATAAAAGGAGGTGTTGAGGAGGAAGTAAAATTCTTCTTGATGGCAGTTACCAAGGACCAGAAGTTTTTGCTGCCTGTAGTGGAGTTAAGAATCTTACTTCTCAATCTATCATCAAATGATGATTTGACTTTCCTGATGATGGAGTTACAGGAGTTTCTAAGTTTGACGTACTCACGACGAAGTGGCTCATTAGGCGAACGTCTGTATGCTCTATAGGCGGCTTCTTTAACTTTGATTGCGTTCATACATTCCCCATTGAACCATTTGTTCGGCCTAGGCTTCACAGATTTGGTAGAGTGAGGGATGAATAAACGCATACCCGCTCGAATAATTTTGGTGACACAGAGGGCCGCATAGTTCGCATTGGCATTACGGAAACACAAATCCCAGTCAGTGGCCTGGAAGAAGCGAATAAGACCCAACCAGTTGGCTTTCCCATAGTGCCACACAGTTCTTTTAGGAGCTGTGGTGGTTGTGGTCGAGGATGGATATGGGAAATAAGCGCTAATTAGTATATGGTCCGAGTTGCCAACGAGTGAGCTAACCTTGATGGAGTACCGCGTCGGATGGGAAGTAAGAAACAGGTCAAGGAGATGGGCTCCTTGACCTGGAATATCATTATTATGCGGGAAATGTTATTATTATGCGGGAAATGTTTAGAAAAACACTTTACTTATGCGTAATTGTTACGAGTAATTTTATTTAAAAGATGAGCAAAAACCAGGTTAATTCTTTAAGTTGACTTTAATTTTCTATCTTTTTTTGCAAACAACTGAAGTACTTCTTCAGCCAGCACTTTTTTCTTAACTAACTGGTTCTCAATATTAAGTATGGCTAAATTTAAGAATCTGTCTTGAGCCATCGTGTTCCTAAGCCAAGTTTTTATGCATCTCATAGCAGAGAAACTCCTTTCGATTCTAGGTCATCAAATCTCCGACCATTAGCAATACTTTTTCATGTTTTCCATAGAGCGCGCGACGAGTTTTGAACATCCCGGCGGTCAATTGGCTTTTTCCCGGGGGCGGGGGGCATGTCAATTCTGGGGGGACGGGCCCACCCTGGCCCCCCCTGGTTGCGCCAATGACTCATTATCGCCAGTGCTCGACGATCCAACGATACTAACAGAAGAAGTTGATGCCGCATCTGGTTCTGGAATATAGTTTGAGCTCATTGGGATTGACGGGCGGGGACAGACAAACTGCTAGAGGGGTCCGCAGTGACAGCATCCGTAATGGTGACTTTACGACTGCGTCTGCGTTTACCGTGCTTTTTACGGGTTTTCGGGTGATAGTCCATTCAAAACGCGCGTTATGGTGTTCCAAAATAACACCGTTAAGAAAATCGAACCCTAAAGGTTTTTGGGGTCGCTGAAAATCGAGGTCCCGCGGTCCTAAAACATGGGCGTCACCCCCCAAAATGCCAAAAACACCCCTTTTGAGGGGGTTTTCGCGATTATTTCAATAATAATGAAAACTAATGCGATGAAATGCACTTTTTTTTTAATATTTATTTGCGAAGGTGGTTGATTTGTACTAAATTAAGGCGAACTTTATGATAAGGGGTAGTCCTAAAGGATTGTAGGGGTAGTTTTAACCCCTTAAGGGTTGAAAATAATTTATTTTTGGCTGACAGTACGCCCACAATCGAGTTTGAAGCATAAACTTGGGAAGATTTTTTTTTTACAATTTTTGCCATTTTTCGCCAATTTAGGGGTACTTTCAACCCTTTAGGAATACCAATTTGCATCGTCCTCCAGCAAATCTGAAATTTCGTGTTGACTACTTTTGTCGTATAGTTTCGGAGATTTCGTAATGAGTGATTGGTATTAAAAAATTCTTAAAGATTTCAGACAAAATCATTTAAAGTATCACTTCCCTGGATCACAAAGACGAATGTGGGTACCGAATCAGTTTTGTAAAGTAAAGTTGAATCAAAAAAATGTAACATTTGTTCCAGTTATCACTTCACTGTTAGGCATTATTGTACACATTAAGCTTTTTATTTTCAGAAATTTTGATCGATTTATCACATCAATACAATACTAAATGTAATGTTTTTCTGTTTTAAATAAATCGATTTATAGTCACTACGCAGTGTCAGCGCTCACTTCCCTATCAACCAAAAACTGAAAAATGCCTGTAACTTGAAAAAATAAAAATATTTAAAACATTAAAACGTGGAATACTATCGTAAATTTTTGTGCATAGCCAATTTTCAAATATATTAAAAAAACCCGTAGAGCCAAAAAAGATTAAATTTAATTATTTTGTTAGTACAACTAAACATATACGAAGGACGGTAACTGACAACAAATTGAATGAATGTCATTACTTTAGGTTTTGATAGCAAAATTGAGTATATAGGTTAAAATGGACGAATTTTGACTATTAAAAATCATTATCATAGTATGTTCATTCATATATGTAGATATTTTACGAAATCTGAGTTCTCAAACATAGTATACACTAGTCTAAGCTTTTTTTTTTCTTCCGTGTAGCTAAAAATAAAGGGAAGGTATATTCTGAATAATTGTTATATTTATTTGGCTATTCCTTCATAATACGATCACCAGAACCAGGAAGATGTGGAAGCTAATATTTGAGATTACTAATTTTATATTGACGGATTTAAGTTACAATTGGAATTTAATTGTATGCGAATGTATAATTCGTTTATAAATTTATCGACTAAATAACTATTCCTTCGGGAAATGTATAAAATATTGCTTTATTCCATCACAAGTAATCGTTATACATAGACTCAAAACAGTATTGCTTTATAAAATATGCTTAATTAGTTCAATGCCGTTGTAATTTTCCTTGTGACACGAGTGCCATATGAAAGACTAAATGTGCAATTTGAAAGACTAAACTTAATAGTCGTTAATAGATATTTCAAAGACTACTACTCCAGCTCAATTGTTGACTACCGGAAAGTAATAAATCACAGTATTTTTAAAACAAGCACTATCAGCATAAATGCATGCAAAAACTGCACGAGCCGATATTTTGTTAGAGTCGTCACGACATTGCGTACAGAAATCAATTTCATTAATTTAGTGTTGAAGAAATCGGAATTGACAATTTATCTAATGTTGTTTCATAGAAATTTATTTGAATAGATTGATATTTTTTAATGAAATGAGATATCATATAATCTAGCAGTATATACATTTAACATTATTAAATATATTATTTCCACTATAGGGATAATATTTAAAAATTCCTGCCGTTGCTTGTAAAACTGGTAAATAAGGCTACAGTTAATCAAAAACTAATATATTCAAAAATCGTCCATTACCAACAATACGTCGTTAATTTCAATTGAATCCATGACTTCTAAAACACCCATAATTGCCTTAACTTCCATTTTTGAGAATAGAGCCTCTGGAACTCGTTCATGCAAATTAAAAAAGCTATTAAGCTCGCATAGGCTTTGGTCTCTTTTGCAATGTTAAATTATATCTATTCAGTAATAGTTATGATTCTAGACCATATATTAAACTATTTTGGGATATTTATTATAACAATGTGAGGTGTATTTGTCAAGTTTGCAAAACGGCAGGCTGTGGAAAGGTTTTGGCTAGATGAACAAAAAACCGCATGCCTGGGAAGAGATATCGTAACGATTTAGCCACTAGGGCGTTTTGAAGGTTTTTTATTAGAGTTTTGAACATCACCTTGTACTTCTGTTACCCTATATCCTATTTTCATGAATAAAGGTTTCAGTTCATGCCAACCCATCTAAAATTGTCAAAGTGACCCTTCCACCTTACCCTTTTCCAAAGTTATGAGTATAGTCAAAGACAAAATTTTGATATTTTGCAAAAACTATTTATCATTTTGCAAATTTTCAAAACGATTTTATTGCACTATAAGACGACTATACATACCTTTTACAAGTCCAATGAAATTAGACATTTTACTTCGGAAAATTCCGAGAAAACTGAATTTTGGTATGCACGTTGTTGATATTAGTGTTGTAAAGAAAAATTGTCAAGAATCTCCATCGTTTTGAGACCTGGGCACATTTTACGCGGGCGGGATCAAAGGTCACCAAAACCGATTTTTCGCAAATATCTCAGTAATGCTCAATGTTATGTTAATAAATTTGTAGGTTAGGTAATTTCTTACAAAAAAATAGTTTATAACTTCTTCTTGTAAGAGTAACCGTTTTTGAGATATTTTGATTTATAGAGCTTTAAATGTTGTTTCTCATGAAACGTGTATTCCTTTCTATGCTACTTTCGAGGTATACAGTACAAGGTGTGTTTTTAAGTGATGTTCGCAGTAGGCGTAATCCGCTCTTGTAAAAGGTTATTGAATATTATTTCCTTTCATCCCATGATAATCTCTTTGATGGACCCAACAAATTAAGAAACATTCGTTCGGAATGCGAACAAGCACCGATTCATTTCTATGTTCTGTGAAAAGCGTGAAGACATAGACCTATTACCCATATTGATTGCACGAACTCCTGTTAATAATATCATTTATTTTTTGAAACCTGTAAAAGAAAAATAGAAACAAAAATGTGTTCTTCACAAAGTTTGAACTCATATCTAAAGTATCACGAACACGTTTTATCTTTAATGTATTATTTAGCTTGACCTCATATATTTGTTTGTTTTCTTCTTTGGTTCAAATTTTGCCACAGCTTGACATTGAATTCCTCACCTCCGATGCAGTCCGTAATTTTCCTTCTTTCAACTTAAATTATACTTCTGATGGCTTTGTATTTCGCTGCATTGGCGAGGATGAACTTCTTTTTACACTATACTCAATAAAATCTAAGGCGGTTGGCTCTGATGA
The DNA here is from genome assembly GCA_949987705.1 of Thereva unica. Taxonomy (NCBI): domain Eukaryota; kingdom Metazoa; phylum Arthropoda; class Insecta; order Diptera; family Therevidae; genus Thereva; species Thereva unica. Next base: position 52,577,447 of record OX465281.1, on the reverse strand, counting down.
TTTTCCACCTAAGTTTTTAAAAATCATCGCACCGTTTGTATTAAATGTGCTCACGCATATCTTCAACTACTGTCTTACGTGTTCCCAATTTCCAACGCAATGGAAGCTAGCGTTGGTGGTACCTATTCCAAAAACAATTTCCCCTTTGCAACCCTCTGATTTCCGTCCAATTAGTCTTCTATGTTTTTTGTCGAAAGTATTTGAAAAAATAATTTTTAAGCAACTTATTTCGTATATTGAAGAAAACTGTCTTCTTTCTGAATGGCAATCTGGCTTTAGAACTGGACATTGTTGTGAAACTGCACTACTAAAAGTCTCTTCTGATATCTATGATGCTTTGGACAACCGTAAAGTAACTTTCTTGACTTTACTCGACTTCTCGAAAGCATTTGATTCGGTTGATCATGTAAAGCTCTTACAGAAATTAGGTAGTAATTTCGGTCTTGGTTCCACTGCTGTGAAATTGATTCAAAGCTACTTGTGTGATCGTTCTCAAAGAGTTAAAATCCAGGATAAATTTTCCGAGCCCATACTTTTACGCTGTGGAGTGCCACAAGGCTCTATTTTAGGTCCCTTGCTATTTAGCATTTACATTAATGACCTTCCTGTTGTAATTAAAAGCACATCTATACACTTATATGCTGATGATGTGCAAATCTACATAAGTATGCCCATAGATTCAACCGCTGAGGGTATTCGTAGACTTAATGATGATTTGAGGAGTATTTATGATTGGACTGTCAATAATAAACTGTCCCTAAATCCTAGGAAATCTTCATGTCTGGTGGTTAGTAAGACTCCCTTTGTATTAAGCACACTCGCACCAATTATAATAAATGATATCATTTTGCCTTATGTTGACTTAGCCAGAAACCTAGGTGTTGTGTTTAATTCTAAATTTAGTTGTTGTAGTCATACGAGCAGAGTTCTTCAAAAAGTCTATGGATGCTTACGACAATTATGGGTAAACTCTAGCCTTCTCACACCTGATATGCGTAAAATGCTTGTGATTGCTCTAATCATGCCTCACCTGAGGTATGGTAGTCTAATTTTCCCGAAACTTGATTCAGTGTGTATGAGAAAAATGGAAGTTGCATTTAACGATTGTCTTCGCTTCGTCTATAGGCTAAGACGGCATGATCATATTACACCATATGCATCCAGCTTATTGGGTCTTACTTTTGCAAACCATCGCTCGTACCACGAATTAAAATTTATCTTTAAGCTTATGAATAAAATGTGTCCACGTTATTTGTTTGAGAAACTACGTTACTTACAATCCAATAGGCAGGTAACATTATTGATTCCTAGGTGTAACTCGTCATTTGGTGATCGTTCTTACTTTGTCCAAGTTGCGCGTAAATGGAATGCTTTGCCCTGTAGTATTCGGAGCGCGACATCTAGCCGAACTTTCAGCAAGCTTTTAAAAGACCACTTTAGTTGATTCTATCTTTCTTTCTTTTCACTCTTTCTCCTTCTTTCTCTCTTATCTTCTGCTATCATTTTTTTCTATTTTAGCAATTGTTCAAATATTTTTTATTTCCTCTTTTTTTATGTACAGTTAAGATGTTTAATCTTTGTACTCTACCAATAAATGTTATTATTATTATTATTAAATTCCCGTGATAATGCGAATAAATCAAAATGACGCTTCCAATATGGCGGACGAATTTTGCAATTGGGTTCCGATTACATTGAAAATCGGCATCGGGTGGTTCTTAGGCACACAAATGACGATTCTGTGGTAAATTCAAAATAGTGGCAACAATGTAGCGGAACTGTTTTAAATCCATTGGAAATCGGTATCGGGGAGTTTTTTAAGGACACAAATGAATTAATGAATCTGCTGTCTACGTCAGAAAATTTCAAATGGCGCTGGCAATAAGGTATGCAGAACTAATCAGTTCACCAGAATTTTGTAAAAAGTAAAATCAAAAAATGATTGAATTAGTGTGGAAGTGGAATACAATAATGACCAGCTTATTTCATTGCAATAGTTTTGATGCACCCAAGTTAAAGTTTCTGCATTGTGCCGCGAATTATGTGGCGTTAGGGTGGGTAAAAATGATACATCGTTCCATAACGAGGGTGAGCTGATTGGAGAGTACAATATAGCGAGAAGCATTCCTTACGAGGGAATAACAGTTTAGAGAAAGAAGTGCCCGCATGACACTCTACCCTGAGCGAGATAGGCAGCTTGAAAATGCATTTAATCAAGTACACGCGTTCCACAAGTTGAGCCTGTTGAGTTAGAAGAAAAAGAAATACAACACTTGTTCATGAACGAAAACCAGTTCCAATTTAGCTCAACGAGCTAAGATTGCTGAAATATTTGCGATGGTGACCAAATAAATTCAAACTCAAATATCTGGTGCTGACGAAAGATTGAGAATATTATTTACTGGTGGAGCCGCTATAGCGAAAGCGTGCCTACTGAGCTTACTGTCAAATCAAATCAATAGATGCTATGTAAAGGACGCAGTAAAAGTATGTGCATTAACAGTGCCGCGGCCAGACAATTGGAGGTCCTGTGCAAAAATTCAGCGAGAGGCCCCAGAGAGCCTAAACAATTTTTTCGGTCGCGGAATTTCCTTCATAGAGACCGGTGCCCACGACAGAATTATGAAAAATGGGCCTTATGTAATGTTTAGTCGTCAATTTATATGCACTATTGAGACGGCAGGTTGACTTTTCTGGCGCTCATGGAATCAAAACGACTAACTATGTCCTCCTACGTCACCTAGGCCGGACAATCTAACTGCTAACAGACTAAAATAAAAACATAGGGCGCATAAAAGCCTGTATAACCCCTGTATAATTAAATAAAAACGACTTGTCTAGAAAAATCATTGCATCTTAATTGCGCAGTTTCTTACCTATTAATTTTTTACAATCAGGTTCCTCAATGCATAGCCCTTCCAAAGCCCTACTCAATGTTACATACGCTTGTCCTTCCTCAAACAGTTTGGCGCCCAAATACACTACAGCATGGTCAACAGTACTTACTACCCTGTATTTTCTTTCGGCCATTCCATAATTAAACTTTCCTGGAAATTGTTTGGCTTTATAATGGATAAGGTGTGCGCCGAGCCTTTCAAAATTAATTTGAAAATTGGTATGCCTCATTCACACATTTGCGTTTGAAAATTTTCTAATTTTGACATTAATTCCCATTTTTCTTTTGTTTTATTTTTTACCACAGATTCGTTCCCCGATACCGATTTTCAATGGATTCAGAATACATTTGCAAATGCATCCACCACATTGGCGCCACCATTTATAATTTTCGAATTTTGACCACAGACTCGTCATTTGTGGGCCCTAAAAACCAACCGATATCAATGGCATCGGAACTCAATCGCAAAATTCGTCCGTCATCTTGGCAACGCCATCTTGATTTTTTTTACAAAATTGTCAGATTGCATTGTCAATGGGTGTGCAAAGTTTCATAAGAATCGGTTAAGCAGAAGTAGCTGAAAAAGCTGTCGCAAGATCTGTGAAAATGTCGAAACGCCTGGCTGTGCATAGGTCTTGGATAGACGAACAAAAAATCGTAAGGGTGGGGGAATCGTACCGTTTTTATGGACTTACGCACTATTGGGATTACCAACTCGAAGAGAGAAACGCAGGACCGAGAACCTTGGAGGAAAATTCCTGAGGAGAAAGGGCTCTCAGAGGGCTGGAGTGCCAACGATGACGATGATGATACAGCAGCAGAGGTCATGTCAAAACCGATCCTAAATCCATATCTAGTACCGAAATTAATCGTCATTTAAGGGTATAAAATCCACTCCTGTAAACTGCCATTTGGTGAAATTCCAGAGTATGTCGTATAATAGTTATGGTGATTGTTGAATATTTTCTTGACCTCGCTGGGAATTCCTAATGGTTATCCGTATTACTTCACCCTTTCTGGTTGCTTTAACTATAATAAATGTGAAATAAACCTCTTGAACCAAAACAAGGAACTAACTTTTTTATTTTAAAAAGAATTAAATATAATCTTTGGAAGGTTTAATGTAATTTCCATAAATGATATACACATAAATAACCTACAACCATTATAGTTGCAATCTAACTTGTAACTTAATTTGCTTCTATCCGCATTTACTTATTCTGCACAATTTTACCAAATTACACGTCGTGAAAGCTTAATTTTGACTCTCGTTGGTGTAGGTTCTTTATAATTTATGAGTTACTCCTTATACCTAAAATCGATTAGATGATTAGTCTTGCAATTCAGTTGAGATAGTTATGCACCCATAAGGACGTTATCACAACATAAAACGCACTCGTTTTAAATTAACTGATAGACGAACTTCCACAAATTATTAAACTAGCGATAAGTCTACTTAGTTGGCATAACGCTCTTATGTCGTCTATGTATCGAATGACAGTTTAGAAAATTTGCCAAGTTCGCATATACTAATTATACTACATGGAAATAATTTCAGCTTGTGTTAGTTTCAAGGAGCCAAAACATACAGTATGCAAGTCTACTATATTAGGTCTGAAGGAAAGGATTTAAATAACATTGAAGTATATAAGTCTACCTGTGCATATGACATTGCTTGTGACGCTAGTGAGAGAAGCATATTCACAGCTAAAGCAACATCAACCCCCCGTCTCTGACATGCACTAATTATGTGAACAACAAGTACAACCAATATTCGATTATGTAATTAAATATGCATTACGCCATCAATTAGCTCACTAATTATAATTGTACGCCCTAATGTTTGTATTTATCTGAAGGAAGAACAAGGAAGAGGTAAAATTTATGGAGCTATCAGGTCGGATGATGGGATCTAATGAAAGACTTACGTTCTCCAGTGATGTGAAGAAGCTGCTACACTTAAGGCTGGTCGTCCACTGGAAGCGTATTCGAGCGGCTACGCGCTTCGGCGACATGAGCGGCTACGCGCGGCTATGCGCGACAGATCCAACATAAAGAAGTTCATACAAACATCGTCCACTGCAAGCGGCTTCGAGCGGGCGGCTATAGGCGTATACGAGCGTGCCGCGCGAATCCAAATTATTTTGGATCGGTCGCGCGTAGCCGCTCGAATCAGGAAATAATTTTCTCCAAAGCTTTCTATATTTAAAATAAAATAAATCTACCCTGCGATTTCTTGACGCTATAATTAAGAGAAAAATCGTAGGAATTCAATGAATGTGTTTTGAATAAGTTGGTCGAGGCGAAAAGATGGAAAAAAGTTAATAATAGTAGCGAAAACAAGTTTTTTCACTTTTTAGGTACGAAAAATTGTTGTTTTGGAAAACAAAAAATACTACATAATAGTACTTAAAAAGACGAAAAATATGAGTTTTGCACCATTGAAATCGGTCAACAACTTTTTGCAGAAAAATTCAAAACCCGTTAAAAATGACCATTTTTTGGACATTTAATTATAGTGAGTGTAATTATCGTAGAACCTAGTGTCAAGGATTAAATTGTATCTGCCTACAATAAAAATTTCATGAAAAAATAATGGTAACTTTTCGAGTTTCGGTTTTCAAACGAGTTTTTAAGTTGTTAAATCAAATCTATCATACATTTCATGAAAATGGAGTTGTGGAGCAACTCCTTGCGAATAAATTAGGCCTATAAAAAAATTCTAGGACCACTGTGGACCTTGTTCAACCTTTTTTTGTGAAACAGGTGTTTTTCATTTTTGAGATTTACTCGAAAAGTTACCATTATTTTTTCATGACATTTTTACTGTAGGTAGGCACCATCAGAAGCCACAATTTAATCCTTGACACAAGGTTCTACGATAATTACATTCCCTATAATTATCAAATATCTCTCCTGGAATAAAAATTATTATGTCAAATTCACTTCAAACTGAGCAGCATGAAAAGCTTGCAGTGGACGACCCCTGTAGCGTGTAGCCGCGTATCTCAAAGCCGCTTGTAGTCGCCTCTAGCCGCTCATATAGCCGAAGCGCGTAGCCGCTCGAATACGCTTCCAGTGGACGACCAGCCTAAGACAGGTCAAATGTCACAAATACGTTCGGATTTTCATAATAGATGAACTTTTGCGATAACAAAGGATTTTCATTTTGCATACCCAAATAGGGAACCTTTGTTTCACATTATATTACTCTGTATTTTTAAAATAGCATGTTAGTATCGAAACCCTGGCAATTACTGCTTATACCGCACAATTAATATTTAAATTTTAGACATGGTTACTCAAATTGTTTTTAATAAAACTGGATTATAGGTTGGATGGGGCTCTCTTTTTGGTAATTACAGGCGAGTCATACAACCATCTGAATTATCTTAAGCAAATGTTGAAAATGAGACATTTAAGAACTTCTAATGGGTATACTACAATTGCTTAAAATAGTTTTAGGTTTGATAATTTCTCGAAAATGCTAGTTAAGAATTTCAACCTTTTTTGTCATATGATGAAGTCTAGTTGATTTTTAATAGAAGCGACAAACACATTTTATGAAAAACATATTTGAAATAAATTGATGATAGTATTTGATTTTTGATGATTGCAGGTTTCTGTTTATAGAGAAAGTGCTTGTGGAAGGTCCTGTGCTTTACTTGTTGTTTTAAATAAATATTCTTGAAAATTGATTTTGACATATCACACATATCTTTGCTAATGCGGGTGTGCCATCTAGACCTTTGGTATTTCAACACTGAAACTCGTAAATTTTTTAGCCTATTTTGACAAAACTACACGATTCTGAAACGTCATTCTGTGCCATCTGTCGAATTTGGGAAACAGAGAACTCACACGCCACTCACGAAACTCCACTGAACGAAAAAACCACTGATTAGGCCGGAGTGTGCTCAAAAACTATCACCGGACTATTTTTCTTCAAAGTTGAAAGATCCTCGACGGCGGCGCACAGTGGCGGGATTTTTGATATTCCACCTAAATTACTCTAGAGGTCGTAATTTTTAAGTTATTGACAAAAAATTTTTTTTTAAATGTTCATGTTGAATTTACCTATCGATCCCTCTAGCCGGATTTTGAAATTTCATTTTCATTTTTTTTTAATTTTTAACAATAAATAGTATTTTTTCTATTCAATTTATTCTAACGGTCCGAAAATTTGAGTTTCCGTACTCATGTTTTTTTAAAGTGTTCGTCTCTTAGTTAGCTATTAATCTGTCTAGATGAATTTTTGATGTGGTTTTTGAAATCTGTTAAAATTACTGTCAAATGTCAAATCATTCAGCTTGAAATTTTTTGGTAGAGGTTTACATATCACCCTGTATTTTTGTAACCCTTTGAGAGATTTTCTTGAATAGGGCCCCAATCTACGCAGAATACTCTCGCCTATGTGAAACGGTAAAAGTTAAGGCTTCAACCCACCAACTTCCAATGTTAATTTTTAACATTAAAATTGCTTATAGCTTCAAAACTATAGGCCGTAGCATAAAAGCTGTTGAACATTATTCATAGTGAATTGTCCAAGCTTTCTAATTTTGTAATAAAAAATATCAATTAGATACTTTTTTGGAGAAAAAGGTGGTTGAAGTTGAAATTTTAGTGAAGAAAAAAAAAATTTGAATTTGACGACACATAACTCTGGCGCACGCTATCATTGGATGTTCGTGTACTTTGCTGAAAAAGGTCTGATAAACTTCTATTTTCAACAAGTTGGCACATCTTGCCAAACCACAGCCGTTACGATGAAGTTTTTCCAGCGTGTCGAAAAATGTGTGATTTGCAGTGGCCTCCACGTTCTTCGGATTTACCGGCACCAGAATTCTTTCTTCGACATTGTATTCAAAAACTGATTTTAAATATAGAGAATATCAAAAATATCGATACCGAAGGTTTAGATGGCGCAACCCATATTCTTTCTCTTTACGGGTAAGATTGACTATGTTTGAACGACAAGCAATAACAAAGAGGAGTGAGTATACAAACAGAGGATAGTCATATCTTACGCTCGGTGACGTTACCAACAACCATACAAAATTCACACAGCAACGAACTCCCTTCTGTTATCATGAATGAAATCAATAAAATTCGACTTTTTTGTGAACTTTGGATTTAGCCATTTTCAGATGTAATTCTTTAATAAAATAAAATAAAAAAATTGTGAACAAGCCTATTGTACGCAGAATGCAAGAACGCCTGCGCAACTCGCGGAATAGGGGTAAAACATAGCATACGTAGCATAACATGCACGCGCCGCAACTATCTCGGACTGATGGAAGTGCGATCCTAACCTCCTAGCGGTGGCCACTGGTAACTATTCTACGAGAGAGGATAGGCTTGTCGGGCTAGCCCCTTCCAAACAAGGTTGGCGTGAGCTTAATGAAAAAGATCAAAAACATGAATGATGCAGAATAACGTGTTTAGATGATTAAGTATCCTTTAAAGATGTTTTTATATTTTCACTAGCTGAGCCCGGCATAACTCAATTCAATGGCAATTTGAGTGCGGAATGTGCAGTACGTCCTCCGTCTAATAGCGTCACAGCTATTCCGGATAGCTAGTGCAACGTCAGCTCGCGATCGATTTGTGGCCAGAATCAGCGAAATTACGAATGTTTTTCCTGTTCCACCTGGCGCATCCAGGAAAAAGATCCCACCAGTGTTAATGTACACCGATTACATCAATGTTTCGTAAGCATTTGTTTGTTGATCATTCAGCAATGGTACATTAGATTGAACCGCTTCTTGCAGCGCACCACGGTCGTATTGATGCTCACGGTTCACTTCTTGATTGAACTCATCGTGCATGGCTCGATTCGACGCAATCCTGACAATTTGAATTAGTAGTTTATTTGCTATCGTCATGCACAAATTCTCAATGGCAATCAGTCCTTCGTTGTATATTTCGCGCCACATTGCCATTTCTCGATTGTGCAATGTATTTCGTACGGGATGCAATGTCTTCGCATATGTCTTCCTTGTATTTGTTCCACAACACTGTAGTTTGAGACGGTTAGCATGTTATCACAATTCGGTACATTCGATGTGGCTACGGAATCAGTGCTTGTTTGGTCCCATTGGAATCGCCCTCCAATAAGCTCAAACGCTGACACGACTCTAGATAAGTTTGGCAGAGATGACCATTTACCGCTCGTAAATGTGTGAATAATTTTGTGCCACGTTCGTTAATAAACAGAAAGCGCAAGTAGAAACATTCAGCATTCGTTGGATGGCCGCTCGTTGCGCAGCAGTTGCTTCGCTGAAATAAAAGCGTTGACTTTTTTCCAATGTACCGCTAAGTGAACAATTGTCTTTCGTGAATTGCGAAAGAGAATAAACACCAAGCGCCTCGTTGGTGTTCACATGTCGGCCCATTTGACACTGGTAGACTTCATCAATGGCATTTTCAGAAACAACTCCACTGCCATGTTATTTTGCCCTTCGTTACATATTTGCACAAATGTTTAACTGATTTTGCAAGTTTTCAACATTTACGTGTGCATTAAAAAACCATTGGTGTCCCATGGACAATGCGGCACAACGAACTCGTTTCCAGTCTCAATCTGTCGACTCTGACGATGAATTGTTACTTTCACAACGGTTATCTGGCCATTATTGTCCTTTGAGCGACGTCGACAATCTTGATATCCATCTGATCTCGTCACTGTTTCAGCTACTAATGACCGTGGGTATCGTTTCGTACATTTTCCAAACCATGGATGATGATTTTGGATTGAAAGCGCCACATGGTCCATGCACCATCTGCGTTCTGAGAAGCTCATGTAATTCTGGATCGGCGATTTTAGCTGAAATAATATCGTCGGGATTTTAACTGAAATGAAAATCTACTGATTTTAACCGAAATGAATGTCTACTTCGTCGGATCGCAATTTCAACAATCAAGTCAGAATATGTGCGTGGGGTACACCGCGTTTCTGCCACTCGACCGAATACATCCAACACCTTGTAATGCCGAACACTCGGTGCTTCATGATCGCATGCATTAGAATCTTCTACAAAGTATGAGCAAATTTAAAAAAAAGATGAATAAAATCAGTAAAGGTCTCAAGTTTTGGCGCAAAATAAATGGACAATTGCTTCACCCCTGGGTCACTGACCAAGGTTTTATTTGTATACCCAGTTGCCTCTTCCCGTAGTACAGAATCCTAGACTTATACCTAAAATTTCAGATTTGGAGAGTTTATTTAATTCTTATCCAATGTATATAAATCCCACACTTCGGCTTCTCCTTACCATCTTTAAAAAAAAAACCTTGTTGATCAATTCTTAACAGAATTCTTGAAGAGGTTCAGGAGATACTATGTATGTTCAGTGTTTTTCCATTTGTAGCTAGGATGTCAAGGTTTCCGATTTTCCAACTCTTGACCAGCCTTTGCAACCTTTGCAACTAGCAGGGAAATGACACCTAGTTGTCAAACCTCGTCAGCCATATTGATCCCGCAATTTTGAATTTATAAGTTTTGATCATAAATCCGTCATATGCTACCTTAGAAAACCCCACATACCCAGTTCCATTAGAATCGCAACAAAATTAACAAAATTTGTTCGCCATATTGGCACGGCTATTTTTAAGTTTTGACCACAAATTCGATATTTGCGACCTTAAAATCCATTATATTCGGGTTTTTTTCATTAAAATCGGAAGAAAATTGGCAAATCCAACCATATTTCCGCGGCCTTTTTGAATTTCGGTTATATTTTAGCGGCCATTTTGAATTTTCCAAAACCGAGCTTCAAGGTGCATCATGGGAGACACCCACGGATCTTCATGAAAAAATTTCTAAGCTCTGCAATGATTTCCAACGAAGGTGTTTATGGCAGCGCCATCTAGTAGTGGCTTTAGATAGTAATAGAATAGCGTATGTTATTTCTGTTAATGTAAATAGCACATTTCATTAAGATCAGTTGCACGGTGTAGAAGCCTATTGCGAACGCACGGACATGTACACATTAAAGGCCGGGTCCTCGATTAACAAAATGAATTAAAGCTTTACAATTTTAGCTCTACTATAAACCGCAAAATCACATCCGTCTAAAAATTGGGTCCATATGAACTGCATTGAAAAGGTTGAACAGAAACTTCAAAACATTCTATTTCTCAAATTTCCCTTAATTGAAAGAGGTATTAGAACTTGAAATAGCGAAAATAAAACATCATTAAAACTAAAATTGTGGTACGTACCTAGTTGTATATTGTGATTATAACCCTATCATTTCCCTACAAATTAAAAGTATGCACAATGGATACCGTAACTAGAATACAGGTTTTGTATATAGCAAATAGGAGCTCATACAGAAGAAATCAGAAATCTGTCGGTCCATTTATTAATTAAAATGTGAAACACAAGCAGCACAAAAATAAAATATCCGGATGGTGTTGCCCCATACCCGGAGTAATGGTGTGCATCCCCCAGCTTCATTAAAATGTTAAAATGGATATAAATGTAAGGTTACATCTCAGATTTGGATATCGTCCTGTGTATAATTGAAAAACACTTGTACTTACTTGGCGAATCTATGAGCAGATCCGTTGTTGAAGCCTCAGTTCCCGTCGGCGATATTTGCATTGATGTTGGACTCAATTTCATCGGTGGCGGGGGATGGTGCGTTGATCCGGGCGACGGGGATGAGGATGAAGCACTCATGGCATTGTTTGAAGGTCCATGGGATTTTGTTATCGTCAGCTCCCCGTTCGAGGAGGTGAGTCTGCAAGAGAAGGTGTATTAAATACCAAGTTCGCGGAAAGTTCTTGTTGTAATAACAGACAGGCTCACCTATTGATGCTACTAAGTACGCAAACCGAAGAAGGCGAATTAACTTGACTACTTAAACTATGTGAACTGGAGGTCATGTGACTGCTCGGCGAATGGGTTCGGAATATCTGGGAGCCAGAGGAAGAGTTGTAACTTCCTGCTGAAGGTGGTGTTGGTGCTGATGGCGGCTTATCTTGAATCAAATTAAGCCCTAAGTTCATAGCTCTTGTGGGACTCGGATTCGGATGTTGTGCTGTACTTAAACTATTTGTAGGGGAGGCTCGCATGTGCTGTGAAAGTGAGGGAAGTGGACTTGATTCTCGCTGATGAATTTGGGGCTGCGACGTCTCCATCTTTGGCGACAAGGATTCAGTTCTTTGATTGTTGTTAAGAGGCTGCTGTGGTGTTTGCTGCCGGTGTATTTGCTGAATGATGTGCGGTTTTGAATCTGGAGTCTGTTGTGTATGTAAAGAATGTGTAGGATCACCTTGTAGGTGGGGATGTGTGGACATGGGAAAAAGGTCAGGATGTAGTGCAGCCAATAGTTGCTGTACACTAGGTGAGAAAAAGTTTGGCTTCAGAAGTCCTGACGAATGAAATCCTAGACGACTCGATCCCAGACCGGAGTTCCCAAGTGCCGCAGCACCGCTGGTTAAGCTGGCATAGCTTTGCAAAAATTGTTCGTTGGTATTGAATTGCTGACTGACCGGTATCGTTAGTATCGTTTGTACAGCAATACCTACAAGGAAGAGAAATCTTTAAATAAACTAAATTCACTAAGCCTCAGGCGCAAATTAAGCGCCGCCACAGAGAGAGAGAGAGAGATAATTTTAAAATATTGACGTAATTTGCGTTGTGTTTAAAGCATTACCTTGCGACGTTGGGATTAGCAATTGCGCCCCCTGAACACCTTGAACTAATTGTCCTGAAGCTAATATTAATTGTGGCATTTGCGAACCACCAGGATAACTACAGCCGGCCATGCTTCCACCGTTCCCTCCCAACGCTCCAGAGGGTGGCAGCTTGGCGTTGGGAGATGATAAAGTTGACGTAGAGCCAACGCTTAAATTCAAAGGTGAGTTTAATACTGCAGCAGATGAAATTCCACCTAATCCCTGAAGGCCTGCAAGTGCTCCCGGAACTGACGAATGTTGCTGTTGCTGATGTTGTTGCTGCATTGATGCTAGGTTTTGTAACTTTCGCAGATTTATCATGTCTTGCACTATTGAAATTTAAGCCATAGATATAAATGTACATCTCTTTAGGTTCTCCGCTCTAAGTAGAGTCAATTTGTTATCTAGTCTCTGGGTATAAATTGAGTTTAGTGGGCTTGCTTAATTGAAATAATTAGGGAATGTCTAGCCCTCTTCAGCCTTTTACCTCATACCAAATAGAGAGGAAAATTGAACGATGAAGGATGAAGAGCGCTAATATTGCAATTGAGGATGGGATATTAAATTTAGATACTAAAGGATATAGGTTATTTTTGAACTACAAAAATAGCCAGAGACAGAACGATTATATATTGAAAAGTTTTGTTAATTATTAAATTGGACATCGATATGTACTCACTAGTTCCATTCAAGTGGGTTGTGCTAGCTGTGGTTACTTTGGTGTGATCGGATGGGGACAATCTTTCTGCCTTACTGCAAAAGTTACTGAAATAATCAGTGCGGGATTCGCTTGTTTGATTAGTCATTGCACTTGGCGGACTGGTTGCACGCATATTTAATGATAGATCATTTTCGCAATCCTAGAAAAATAGATAAGAGAGAAGTTAAATAGTTTAATTAAAAAAATACTTTTGGATTTTTCTTTTGCAAGTTTTACGTGTAGTAAATTAAAATATATTTCAGTAATGTAATTGGGCCAAAAAATGGTAATACTTTATAATGAACCTTTGTCATAAGACCATCAATATAAAATAGTTTAGTGTTGTTATTGTGCAATGGCTAAAGACAGACTTGACAAATTATTTAATGATAAGTCTATATGTATAGCCGACTACAACATTACAGATGGAACATTATTATTTGAGCTGCTATTGGTAATTCGAAGTGAATATTTATAGTTGTACAATATTGGATTTATGTCATATATACGTTGTACTAGGGGGAAAACATGTCCACAAAGTTGGCCCCGCTATTTTGGACTTTTGAATTCAAGATGTGCTCGTTGAGTGCTGCCACATTAAAAAAAATTTTTTTATGAAGAGTCCAAAATACATTATTGAAAATGTTTAGTTCTAATTAACAATCGATTGCCTTTAGTTTTGGTGGATAACCTGTCGACACCACAAATCTTACAATTAGTGTTCAACGTTTGTAAACTCAGGAATCCCCCCTTATATTACCAGAGTGTTATGTCGTTTACAAATCATAGTTCAATGTCTAGCAGAGTTCGGGGGAGTGAAAGTGATACTGAAAGTGTGACAAGAATTCTTTTACGGGACAAGTTACACTACGTAACGGATACCCGAAGAAAACCAAACTCATCTCCGACAAATGTATGAAAATGGAAGGAACCGGTTTACCTCCGCATTACACAAAATAATTCCTGAAGACGATGGTACGTGGCCCCACTTATCATCGCGTTAGAGTCCCGCGTTTCGTAAAAGGAAGAATTTTCTCCCAAGAAAAAAGAAGGGGAACGGCAAAGAAGAAGTCAAGTCGAAATAATCACCTCACTTTTTTACTCACCTAACATTTTTTGTCACGTCACTTTTAAACTTGTATTCTTATAGTCGAGTGAGTAATTGAGTGAGTGAGATAAAATTTGACAAAACTAGTTGAAAGATGGCATATCAGTGCAACAAAAACAAATTTAGAAAGGCAATTTATCTCTGTCTGATAACGATGAAGGGAAGAGGAAGATTTAAGGCTTATGGCACAAAAACGAGTACCAATAAGGGATAAATAAGATCCTTTCGAGCTGCCTGTTAGCAGTGAATAATAAAGCCGCTCTGATTGTTTCAAAGCGCAACTTTTTCGTAGCTCAATTAGCAGCGTTGCCAACTTAGTGGTTTTGACTTGCTTTTAGTGGGAAAATATCGTATTAGGGGCTAGTGCGTTTTTTTGGTAAGAGGAAAATATACAAGTATACCAAATTAGTGTTGGTCATGCACTAAACCATAATAAAACTTCAATTACTATTGACCTAATGATTCACTTAAATAAAAAGCACGAGTTTATTGCCATAGTTACTGTACAGTGGCGTCAAATGCATCTTCTGAAGCGGAATCAAACTAAAAATACCAACAATTTTTCGTATGAATTTCTGTAATTGCCCGGCCACTTTTGCTATTTCATTATTAACATTCGTATACCGATCTTGAAAGGCTTTAGCAGGATGAACATTGTCAAGAATAAGCGAATGTCTAACCGCAGATGTCAAATTAACATCGTCCATGTCATGGTGTAATGCCTAGTAGGTGGAGGTGGCGCTTAACCTCGAGTTTAAAATCTTGATTTTGTGTGAGTTCAGAGGCAACCGTCGGAGTTAGCGGAAGATATCCTCGTTGGAGCCTTACACAGTATATGTCCGCTGCAGTGCCAAACTACTACGCGAAACAAGGAGGTCTCTCGTCCGCTAGGTGAAGATCCAACCTTAGTGGAACTTTGGAACCCAGATTAATCAGTTAACCCGACAAGATGCGTTATTAAAACGTAGAGCCTTAGAGTGCCGGCTAAAGCCCCGGCTTTCCCTACCTCAGTTCAATCATGTTCAGTTCAATCCACATAGCTTCACCGGCTAAAGTTCAGTTCATGTTCAGTTCGTGCTTGAAATGGTTTTTTGCTTTTTTGCCTGAAGTTAGAAATGCAAAAGCTCACTGCAATGTCATTCCATTATTCCAGTAAATTACTCTCTTTTGGGCAAGCTTTTACCTTTAGCTTCAGTTCGAGTCCAGTTGGGCAGTTGGTATTCAGTTAAATATATGGCAATTATTGGCGAACTGAGGTTATTTTAAAGCTCAATTCACCAATTTACTCGAACTTGCGCAGTTCGGCAAGGTATAATGAAAATTGGTCAAGCAATAATGCTGATTCTTTTATTAAAATATTGATATTTTTTAGTATTTAGTGCAGTCATTATTTCTTTTAATTAGTTTGTTTATTTCGGTGAAAGGCGCTGTTCACACATTAAGTTTGATGAACTTTAGATTTAGTGGAATATCTAGTTATTTTTGGCGAAGAGGAAAATAATTTAGTGGTTTTAAAAATCGATTCTAGTGGTCTATCGAAGAAAGGATTTGCAGCGCTGTCAATTAGTCTCCTTGCGGCTTTCGTCGTGGTCATACGCTATGGGGAGGTATAGTTCCGCTGCAACCGATTTAGAAGGGGAAGTTTGAAAACACACAATTTTTATTTGTGTGCAGTTCTAATTTCCTCGGCTGCGCTCTCCGTCGTCTTCTTTTTTGGTTTTTGAATATTTTTGAGAAAGCAGCTTTGTCGTTTGTTAATAAAATTTCTTCTTTTTTTCTTTTGAAGATATGGTGGACCTAAATTATACATCATCAGTGAACATTCTATCCATTTTCTTGAAAACTCTGTTTGGCTATATATTACGCTCTTCGATATCTCCTGGTTTTTCTCCATAAGAGCAATAATACAAACAAAATTGTCTCCTGCTTGCAGGGCCGGGAAACGTAAAATCTTGAAATTTTTTTAAAACTACTCTAACATTGATCATTATGATTTTTCTTTAAAATAATAGTCCAGACGCTGTAGTAAAAATGTAACTAAAACCTGACATTAAAACCAATTGAAATGATTTTTGGCACACGAACAATTTTTGAAGAGTACTTTAAGAAAAGCCCTTGACAAAACTGCTATTTGTTATGCGTATTATTCAACCGTGTGAAAAGTTATTAAATTAAAAAAATATGGACTCTGATCCTCAAGATATGTAGAAAACATTTCTATAAGCAATATTGTCTATTTTCATATCTCTGTATACATTAATTAATTAATGAAAGAAGCTTGTTAAAGAAGCCCTACAAAAAAAGTCTCGCTAGGTCCCGCTTTAAAAATTTTTTTTAATATGTTCCGTGAATATTTCTACACAAAATACAAACAACAAAAATTGAGACTTTTTGCGATCTTTTAGTCAGTGGACGTTTTTAGTTAAGAAGTGCATCATATTATGGGTTATTCCCACCATATTTGTGTATAAATAACATTTTAAAGGATTCATATTACATATGTATGCTATGTATGTATTATATAACATATTTATATGAATATTGTTTTTATAAACACTGCATAAAATTTTTCGAAAAATTGTTGTTGAGTTCGGATAGTGTATATGTAAATTAAGTTGAAAAAAGCGAAATGGCGGAAATGATTGGGTACAGGCTAAAATGAATGTGGGAGAGCTTCCTTTTAGGGTTCTTATGAGGGGTTATAAAGTCTACCGATTTTCTACCCTTCATCTAGGAGTTTTAGGGTCAAAATATCAGTTTTTTTGCAAATACATGTGATATGGTAAGTGTTATCATAAAATAGTGTTTAAAAAATTTGTATATTATACTATTATTTGCAAAAAAATGTTCTGAATTTTCAGTTTTAAAGATTTAAAATACTCGTAACCACTTATTTGCGACTTGTAAAGATCATCAGACGTTTAAAAAATCCTTTGTTGGTCTACATGGTTAATATTTTCAGGAGTGATTTCCTTACAAGTTTTTATTTAAAATTTTACTTTTTTTTATTAAAAAAAGGCCGCCAAATTCGAAATCAACGACCCGAAAAAACC
The DNA here is from genome assembly GCA_949987705.1 of Thereva unica. NCBI lineage: Eukaryota > Metazoa > Arthropoda > Insecta > Diptera > Therevidae > Thereva > Thereva unica. The sequence goes on along the minus strand of OX465281.1, from coordinate 52,560,003 downwards.
CCTTATACCAAGGTTTGCAGCAATTGAAGGATATTTCACTACTTTCAGTCGCCATTATGAAACCGCCATCTTGCTTATGAAAAATCGGACACTAAATTCGTAATCAGGCGCCCCAGGTATACGGGGGTTATACCAAGTTTTATAACAATTGAAGGATATTTTACTACTTTTAGTCGCCATTTTGAAGCCGCCATCTTGTTTATGGAAAAATGGACACTAAATTCGTTATCACCGACCTCTAATACCCCCGTATACCAAATTTCAAATTAATTGGTTAATGTTAAAGACTTTTGGCCAGCTTTTCGGCCTTTTGCCCCACTGTTCGACGTGTCGAATGTCGTTTTCACAAAATAACTGACCCCAAAAAGCATGCATAATCTCATGAAACCGCTATAATAATACTGTTGCTGTTGACAATGTACATAAGCGAGAAGAGTTACACATAATATTAAACTTCAATTAATTAATTAATTAAACAAATTCATAATAACATTTGAAAATCTTAACTCTGAATTTACTTTTCTACATTGTGGTTTTTCTAACTAAACTCTTCCTGGAGCAGTTTTATTTTTTATTTTTCGACTTTCACGTAGTATTTCTATTGTATTTCGCTTGTTCAGAACTGCAAGAAGTTTTGTGTGAATTTATTTCTTCTCTGCAGTTCTTCTTCAGGAATAATGTGTGCTTCAGGAGATAAAAAGGTGATTAGCAATTGAATTCTTATTTGTCACTAATATTCTTTTGATGTTATATTCAAAACCTCGCCATATACCTAAAACATGTTGAATGCATTGTAAATTTTTACTTTATTTATTTGAGATACTTTTTGCTATCCATTATAATTTCTTATCTCCGGTCCGTTTGAATTTAATTTTTCAGTTAATTGGTACCACAACTAATTTTTTAACATACCAAAAGCAAAATTCGACACCAACTTTGGCGTCGAGAAGATTAACGACACTTTAAAAATGACAAACATAAAACGTCGACTTGCGTGAACCCAAAACGACATTTAACGCGTCGTTTTCAGTCGACGTCGAATTGCGTAAACTGGCCCCAGGTAGGGAAAGTGGTAAAAATTCTCGGGAAACTTGGAAAATTGATATGCCACCAGGGGTTGATAATTTCGATATAATGTATAGGAACAACTTGTAGAGCGTAAAAAACTTCACCAAAAACGTCTTTACATGTATTTTCGAAAATTGATTTGTTTGGGAGATAATGAGTTATAATTGATATATCCAGATTTCCGCGCGAATAGCTCGGAATATCTTAAAATTTGCATTGACGCTCGACTAAAATCTTTATAACTCCCTTGTTTTTGGTCGAAAATTCATAAACTAAACGGCCAAAGATTCAGTAGGTCACATTTGAACAAATCAGATATAGCATTCGCTCCCAATTTATCTTGGGCCTAATAGAATCGAGTTTTTCCGTAAAACCCAAACTAAAAGGCAACAGTTATGCCGGATTCATCGTTGCGGATAAGTCGCACCGCACTTATGTGCGCGCATACTTTTTGTATGAAAAATTGAGCATTACTCAATTTTGGGATATTTTTGCGATTTTTTTTCTCTCTGGAAAAAAGTTGAATCAACTTCAACTTTTGTGCGGCGGATTTTTTAAATTGTCGAAAAATCATGTGTTTTATGTTGATATTTCAAATATTTCAGCATTTTTGAGGATTCTGCGAATTTTGTGCTTTTTCATTTTTGAAATTTATATTTCCACATTATAGGATTTTACCAAGAAAACTTTGACAAAATGTCAAATCATACAAAATCTGCGGCACACTTTATCACAATGAATCGTAGTTCAGATGATTCTCTTTATAGGAAATTTGTGGGGCGCGACTCATCCGCCGATTTTCTGTCGATTTTCTACGAAGAGGCCCCCTTTTTGCAGGAGGCAGAAACTCTAAAAGCGCAATTACAATGAATGGATCTACGTGGATTGAAATGTCAAAAGAGCGCACCGAAATGGATAGGAAACTGCACTGATTACAATGAACGAATCTGTTCGCGTTTAAACGTGGGATTGGGAAGACCAAAGTGGTGTAAAAATACATTATGCTTTTTTAATACAAAATCCTTACTAATATTATAAATGCGAAAGTAACTCTGTCTGTCTGTCTGTCTGTCTGTCTGTATGTTACGCTTTCACGCCTAAACCGCTGGACCGATTTTGATGAAATTTGCAACAGACATAGTTTAGACCTTGGAGACGGACATAGGCTACTATTTATTGGAAAAATAAGGGTTGAAGGGGGTGAAATGAGGTTCAATAAGTTGTAAGGGGATTTTTTTTCTATACTTTTTTTCTATTGTATAAAAAGTAACTGACTGACAGACAACGCACAACCTGAACCGCTAGAGCTAAAGCGCTGAAATTTTTTGACAGTGCATCCATAGCGATTTTTCGAAATCATCCCCTAAGGGGGTGAAATAGGGTCAACTCAAAACCGCTGGAGCTATAAGGCTGAAATTTTGACAGTGCATCCCTTTAATGATGTGGACACCCACTAAAAAGCGATTTTTCGAAATTCATCCCCTAAGGGGGTGAAATGGGGTTTTTCCAAACCGCTAAAGCTATAGGGCTGTAATTTTGACAGTGCATCCCTATAATGGCGTGGTCATCCACTATTAAAGCGATTTTTCGAAATTCATCCCCTAAGGGAGTGAAATGGAGTTTACCCAAACCGCTGGAGCTATAGGGCTAAAATTTTGACAGTGCATCCCTTTAATGACGTGGACACCCACTAAAAAGCGATTTTTCGAAATTCATCCCCTAAGGGGGTGAAATGGGGTTTTTCCAAACCGCTAAAGCTATAGGGCTGAAATTTTGACAGTGCATCCCTATAATGATGTGGACATCCACGAAAATGCGATTTTTCGAAATTCATCCCCTAAGGGGGTTGAAATAGGGTTTACCCAAACCGCTGTAGCTATAGGGTTGAAATTTTGACAGTGCATCCCTTCAATGACGTGGAAATCCACTAAGAAGCGATTTTTCGAAATTCATCCCCTAAGGGGGTGAAATGGGGTTAACCCACACCGCTGAAGCTGAACGGCTTAAATTTTGACCGTGCATCCCTATAATGACGTGGACATCTAGTTAGAGCGATTTTTTGAAATTTATCCCCTAAGGGGGTTAAATGGGGTTAGGGCTGAAATTTTGACAGTGCATCCCTTCAATGACGTGGACATCCACTAAGAAGCGATTTTTCGAAATTCATGGGGTTTTTCCAAACCGCTAAATTTATAGGGCTGAAATTTTGACAGTGCATCCCTATAATGGCGTGGACATCCACTATAAAGCGATTTTTCGAAATTCATACCCTAAGGGGGTGAAATGGGGTTTTTCCAAACCGCTATAGCTATAGGGCTGAATTTTTGACAGTGCATCCCTTTAATGACGTGGACATCCACTAAGAAGCAATTATTCGAAATTCATCCCCTAAGGGGATGAAACGGGGTTAACCCACACCGCTGAAGCTGAAGGGCTTTAATTTCGACCGTGCATCTCTATAATGACGTGGACATCCACTTAGGAGCGATTTTTTGAAATTTATCCCTTAAGGGGGTTAAATGGGGTTAATCCAAACCGCTGGAGCTGAAGGGCTTTAATTTTGACAGTGCATTTCTATAATGACGTGGACATTCACTAAGAGGCGATTTTTCGAAATTCATCCCCTAACGTAGTGAAATGGGGTTACCAAACTACTGGAGCTACAGGGCTGAAATTTCGACAGTGCATCCCTATAATGACGTGGACATCCACTAAGAAGCGATTAATCGAAATTCATCCCCTAAGGGGGTGAAATGGGGTTAACCCAAACCTCTGAAGCTGAAGGGCTGAAATTTTGACAGTGCATCCCTATAATCACGTAGAAATGAATGACTCGAAATTCACTTTATTTAATATTCATTTGTGATTGCTTCATAATTTCTTGCACCCACATAAATAGGCGAACAAACTTAACGAACGTTCGTCAAAACCTAAAATGACACTTCTCTTGATGACATAAACATCTCTGCTTCAAAACTTGCAGATTTGTTGAGCAGAGGTGATATACGCAGCAATTTGTTTACCATATTTATTAAAAAAATGCACTATAATAAACCCTTTTAGGGATAATAACAGCTGACTTTTTTGTTTGTTTTTTTTTTTTAAAGAAAACATTGCACATAATAAACCGTTTTTATTTAAAGGCGTTGCGAGGCACGCGGGTTTTATGCTAGTAAATTATAAATTAAAAAGTTTCAGCTTGAAGGATCCAAATGTTGTTTTTGCCAAATGCTTGAAGTTTTATTAACAAAATTTTGGACAGCCCAATCCAGCAATTTCTAAACTAATGAAAATGAATCGATCATTGTAATGACGGATGTTAAGAAAACTACTTTGACAGTTCAACCCGAGTCCGTTGCGTTCCAATCTGTTCATTGTAATTGGGTCTTTAGTGAAAAGAAAACTTACCAAACACAGTTCTTACCCAGTCTTCCTAGCGGATTTCCCCGGTAGGGAAGACACCAATGATGCTCTACGTAGTACATTTCTTTCAAAACTGTCTATGAGAGCTTCGTCGGCTATTGGCGAAGTCCATGCCCCTTATCCAAGCACCAGATAGCTCCTGTTAGCAACGATTGTCTTCAGGTTGTGTATCTTTTTGAAGTGCAAAGAAGTCTTTGGCTCACAAATGAGTAACACCATTCTTTGCGCAGCTGTTTGATGAAGGGTTCTCTCACACTTGCGAAAGACCTAGCTAATAGCACGACGTCTCAGCGTAAGCCGTTGTGTGTGTCGAGTTGTTAAAGATGACCTGTATGCCAAAAGCTCGATTCGAGAAAAACGCGGTCAAAGTTTTTAAAGTACATGAAATCGAAGCAAATAAAGCCGATGTTCAATGTGATAACTTTTAATTAAAAACTAGAATCAGCTTGAAATATACAAAACCATTTTGACCTATAAGGAATATATGCAGGCAATTTGTCCTTTGCACGGCAGATCTTTTACCACCTTCTCCAACATTATGTTAAATAGCAAAGACAGTAGCTTTTCTTACTTTGCTGTTTTGGAAATCGGAAGCACTCCAGAGCTTTAAGTAGCTCCTTACGCTTCTATATGCTTGCTTAAAGCCTCAATTTTTTGGATAGGGTGGAAGTGTGATTTATAGTGGACCTACCTGGTGGGAAGCCACATTGGCAGCTTTCTATTATGCCTTCTGTGATCGGTAAAAGTTTATTGGACAAAATAGTATAAAGTATTTTATACGAAGAGTTGATAAGGGTTATATTTCTATACACTGATAGAAAAATTGTCTTGATTCCAGCAATTCCATAGTCTTCGTTTCGTTGTCTTGAGTAGAAACATTTTTCAGTCTTGAGAATGCGGTGTCTTACTCTGACACTAGAAATTCTTCAGCCAAGCAATTATATTTCTTCGGTCAACACTTATATTTTCTGGCAAGATATTTTTTTTTTCTCGAAATAAGATTGTTGAAATTTTTACTCAAGAAACTAAATATTTTTTATTCAAAACAAAATTTGTATTAAATAAAGACACGATGAAGTTTTAATTCGAGAATATTTATTGAGGCAATTCACTATTTTATTATTTGAGTTGCTTAAATTAAAAAAATGAGTATCTCAAGAAATTTTTTTTCTTACTTCTAGTCAACTTTGGTCTTCATCCAAGACAATAAAACCAAGACTATGAGTATTGCTTATCCGAAGACAATTTTGTTTTCGTTATATCCAAAACATGATTTACTTGGTTCAAGAAAAAGTCTCTTAAGCTAAGAATTTTTTTTATCAGTGTAGTTCTCACATACCAGTTGATCTCTTTATTTTTTTGTAGGGGCATATCACACCTTCATTTTGATTTGAAAACTAATCCAAAAACTTAAGAAATTGAAGAAAATGGAAGACTGAAGAAGAAGAAAGGTCTTCCAAAATCTGGCATTGATTGATATGACTTGAATGACATGACTAACTAGTAGTGTACAAAAAGGAGATTCCTAATAATTGTTTGACATAACAAAAAGTTTTGAGACAAAATACCAAAGAGTCACTTTTAAAAAGCATCGAACTATAATGCAGTGTGATATTATGAAATATCTACTATTTACAACCTTTCCATTTCTCAATTTGCTTAGCAACAAGACGACAAAAAAACGACTTTCACAATATTAATATTAATGCCAATTACCTTTATACTCTATAGAAAAAAGAATAGTGTCAATTGTCGCATGCTGAATTTTCTTTTCAAAAAATCGACTTGAGTCTTTCACTTTCACAAAAAAGGATGTAAATTTCATTGATTAATTTCATTATGATTATTCCTTTATCTGATTTTTTTCCCAGCATCTTTTGTTCTGCACATTCAAAGGCTCAATTATCGCCCCAAATAAAAGTGATGAGTTGTTGAGGTACAACAAAAAAAAAATTGAAAATGCATATGCGACAGGCATCTCCTATGAAATTAACTCAGCCTGTCTGTATTGAAATGAGTTTTCTGATTTCTCTTTATTGATCAGATTTCGATTCATCGACGAAACGAAATGGAGTTGCCTATGTGGGTTTTGTTTTTGGTAGTTAGGACGTCGTTATTAATCCAACCGACTACGGCATATTATGACGAAGTTTTCAAATGAGTTCCATTGTACGAGATTAATGCATTGTGAGGTAAAAATTACATCTACTTCGTTTTTTTTGTTTGTTAATTAAATAATTTTCATATTTGCATAGGTTCAGTGCTAAAGAAACAATGTTAGTATTGTCATCTGCGATAATTGAATTAATTTACTTCCTTTCTTCATTGGTGAAGTGTCATTGACAACCACTGCCGGTATTGGTTATGATTGCAAATTACTTTTTCATTTTAATATTTTAATCATCGTTTTTAGTATATGTATGTAATATGAAATTGCATACATATGTATGTCTTTATTGTGGCAAACATGTTGATAATTTCAAAACCATCTTATGAAATATAATTATTAAACTTGAGGGAGTTTATGTCTTTTTCTTTCTATAAAATTGATTCCATTTTTTTAAACGAGGCGTGTATTTTATCGTAGGCGTGTATTTAACATATGTATCGACCCATTTAAATATTGAAATAAACTACAGGGATATGGATTTGGCCCCTTCGGTACACACGATGAACTTCCCATTATGAAGAAGGCAGACGGAATGAACTGACTTCTTGCAACATAGTAGTACGTTAATACGTTTAGCACTAATGCGAAATTGACTACTACCAGAATTGGTGGCAAAGTAATCCTAAGAGAATCTAGTTCAAATAACTATAATATGTAGTGGTAGGATAGATTTTTCTAGAGAATTTGTTATTCCTGAAAGTTAGCAGACAAACGTTTCCTTCGTACTTTGTTCGCTACACTAAAGCGGATATTCGAATTCGTATTGAGCGTGTTGAAGCGCCGTTGATAATATGGGAAGCGAATGACTTCATTTGGAAATTCCAAAGCTTTCTGGAGATATTAGCAAAACTAATCAATGTAAAGAAAATATAGATATTTTCAAACGCCGTGCACAAAAAAATTTGAGCAGTTCTGCGCACCTCGTTGCCAAATTTTATAAATATAGTTCTATCATTTCCCCTCTTTTTAGTTAAAACGGCAACAAACACAGAAAAAACTCAACAAAATAATTTGGGAAGGGATGCGCGCATGAGAAATGAATAAAGTTAATTTATCTTTATATGTGTTGAGCAGAGCGTTTAAATACATGTAAAACTCCTGTTTAACCAAGCCAGTTTTTTCATCATAATAAACATAATTTTACTAAAATTATGCGAAATATTTCGCAACCCTAACTTTAAATTAATTTAATAAAAATTCGGACAAAATTTCTTTTGAATACATGAGCTTTTTCATTCATAAAACGATAGTTCTCCGCAGTCGCCAGCGGCACAACCTCCGCACGCAGAACTGCGCATGCGACTGGTGCAAAACGTCAACGTCAACAATCTAGTAATCAAAGTGATAAAAACAGAAATTTCGTATTTTTTAGTATAAATTGCTACAAATTATTTCTGTAGCAAATGTATAAAAAACAAAAACCTTAAAATAAAAAAATATATAAAAGAAGCGTTTATCATTCATAATTTGTAAATTTTTTAAATAATCATTGAAGTCCCAGAAAAGTACACCTCCTTCTAGCAATACGCAGTCGCGACTAATTAAATGGCAGCAAGTGATTTGATAGGAGGAGTTAAATGGAGCTTTGTCCGAGCTTTTAAACATTTTTAAGAGTTTAGCTGGGGTAGATGCGCAGAATGTCACGACGTTAGAATAAATCTATACTTGTCAGACTTGACCAAAAAGAACAAATTTTTCGGTAACTACTGGAAATTCCGGGATGAACCGCAATTTCCTGAAACTGTAGGACGTAGAAAACAATTCCCCGTGCTGATCCAAGTTTTGAAAAATTCGTGATGTTTGTAAAGGGTAACGTAATTTTTGCACGGTTTTGAAAGAGTGTCGGATTTTGATAAGAGATGATTTGTTACAAAGCTATCGTTGTGCAGAATCCAAAAAAGATCACTTCCTTTAGAACGGGTCTCATACCATCGAGTCTATTAGATATTAGCAAAACTGATCAATTTAAGGTCTTTCTGGCCTTTATCCAAAGTTATTCCATGTAAACAAAAAAAAGGCTTAACCGAATGTTATGAAATTTTTTCAGAGCATTTTTTCATTAATATTCTTCTTACGGTGCCTCAAAGAAGTCGTTATAGGTATCGTGCAGGTCGAACGAACGCCGTTTAAACAAAAAAAAAACGGTTCGACCAAATTTTATAAAAATCTTTTCAGATCATACTCTTGTTAATATGCTTCGAACTACACCTGGCGCGATATCGTGCAGGAAGAAATGACCACATACATATGCACACACACATACTTCTTCCCAAATTTTTGCTTAAAATGCCATTGAGACCTTGAAAAATGAAAATATGTAGGTTGAAAATTTCGATTACGATTTTCCCTTTATGGGAAGTTAATAAAAATTCGAAATTCTTGTACAGCAATTGCTGCAATTATTGCACTACATGAACAAAAATAGCATTCTACTTTTTTTTATTAATTCATATGTTACAAGAATGTTTACATTTAAAAAAACTACAACTAGTTTACACTAATGAGCAGTTTAAGTTTGACATTACATTGAAAGACAAAAACAAAACAATATTACATTATATACAAAATCTACAACTGTTTCCGCCCTATGTCCCAAGAGGGATTAAACGAGCGTAAAGAAGAAAGAAGAAGATGTGGTTTGGTGCGCTTCAATCTTCGAATTAGTCCGTTCGTATTGTTATAGGCCGTTTATTGTGAATGGATAGAGCTGATCTTCTACTAATGATATACCTTTCTAAGTTTGATGTTGAGTTCCTCTCTTTTCTTTTTTATATGATTTCCCAGTTTGGCATCTCATCCCTAAATATTTTGCAGTATTGGAGTATGGGATTTGCATTCCAGCGATGGTAATAGGAGGCGACTGAATTTTTTTGTTAGTGAAGTTAACATGTACTCATTTAGTGCTATTGAGATGTATACTCCACTTTTTAGTCCAATTGACTGCAGTATCTACAGCGTTTTGGAGGATACGGGTTGATTCTATTTCACTTTTCTCGATTGCAGATATTACTGTATTGTCAGCGAAAGTGCCTGAGGGGACTGGAAGGTCATTCGAGAAAAGTAGATATAACATTGGACCTAATATACTTCCTTGAGGTACTCCAGTTCTTATTTCTTTTAGGTGGGAGTAAGCATCCTCTTGCTCGATGCGAAAGAATCTTTTTGAGTGATAAGATTACAAAATTGTCGCATGTCCTTCGGGAAAGGGTGATCTCAACTTATATAGTAGTCCTTCATGTTACACCTTTTCGGGACACCGTCTAAAAATATAGCTGAGCATACCAGAGCTTTTTCAATAACGTGGACGATTATATGAACCTGCTCTATGGTAGAATGCTTCTTTCTGGTGAATTGGTATCATATTTTCGTTTTCAATAAATATAAAATATTTTCGTCATTATTGGTAATAAGGATATAGGTCTATAAGAAGACACTTCATGAGGATCCTTTACGGGCTTCGGGATCATGATTATTTCAGCGACTTTCCAATAGCAAGGACCATGTTTGAGTTTAAACGAGGCATTTATTATCCTTGTTTAGTCTACAAACTGTTCCATTAGCTCCACGGTAATCCGATCATAGCCAGAAGATTTTTCCAGCTATAAATCTTTCCGAATAATTGTTTCGACTTCATCTTCTGTTTCCGAAACTGGATGAATTTCGCGACTCCTTTGTGATGTTCTTGGCCAAGTTTTATCATTCGGGCCTTTATTGGGTTGAAATGCTTTTGATATTTGCTCAGCCTTCTCCAAATTGCTCTTCGCCCATCGACTATTTACTGATTTTAGAGGTGGATTATGCTGTATAGGGCGTTTTAGGTATTTTGTTGTAATGCATTTTGGGTACATTAAACCAATGGCTTTAGGCTTTATTTTTAATAGGAGGAGTACTTTTCTAAGCTGCTCTTTGTATCTGTTGGGTAAAGGCGAGTGTTTATTCATCGAGGTGATCTTTGCTTAGCGGCTGTGGATGAGGATTCAGTTCTCGATCAAGCAATTCATAAAATTTTCCCAATCTGTCTTTTTGTGAGGGAGACGGATGTTCTGTTTGTTAAAATTCGCGTTTTCATTAATGACCATATAGATTGGAGAATGAACGAAATTTAAATTTGTTCCTTCTTCTATTTGTGGTAAGCTTCTAGATATTTGTTTTGTTATGAAGTCGATACGGTCAGTTAAGTAGCCACCGAGATGATCGAAGCCGGAGGCTATGTCGGGAATGCAAGAATTATCGCGGTATTAGCCTCCCTCCATTCGATCGTCAGCAAAGTATTTACGAAAATCAAACAATCAAGGCTCCAGAATCCAGAATCAAATATTCGCACTCCGTCAGCCAATGGAAGAAAGAATTCGTGCGGCAAACGAACTGTCGTCGTTTTCATCGATTTCAAATTCTGTATCGATTGGAACAGCTTGTAGAGAGCTTTGGAAACCGAACACGTGCCATTGAAAATCATCCAACTTCTCCAAGCGATGGCTCAACCAGCAGCGTTCGCATTCGAAGTGACTTATCCAAGGAGTTCCCGATTCAAACGGGTGTCCGACAGGGAGACGTGGCTTCGCGAGTTCTCTTCAAAGTTGTGCTTTTATGCGTGTAGCATTCGATGGACGACTCGGGGTTCGATATGACGACAAAAACACCGTAGTCGACTTAGTGTTCGCCGACGATAGCGCCCTCTTCGCCGACGCGGATGCCGAAGTAACGGACATCATATACATTTTCTGCATCGCCCCGTCATGTGGGTTAAAAATCAATGCGGAAAGACCAAAGTGCTCAGAACGGACGGATCGAGGGCCAGTGTTCACCTCGATGGATCCGAAATCGAACAGGTTCCAATGTTCAAATATTTGGGATCATTGGTTGAGGAAACGAAAGTGCCATCAACGGCCCACGTTCACAGCCGCATCGGCCAGGCCGCAGCAAAATTCTCTTCGCTCAAGTGGTGCATATGGAAACGAACAAACAATTTCCATCAAAATAAAAGCACGCCTATACCAAACGCTGAGCCTTTCGATTCTTCTTTATGTTTCGGAAACGAGGACACTCCTCAAACTGGACGTTAAGAAGCTCGAGGCAATGCTTGAGGCGGATCCTCAGTGTCTCACTCTGCGATCGCCTTCGAAACGAGACAGTTAGACAAAAATGCGATCAGCAGACACTGATCGAAGAAGAAATGCAAAAACATCGACTACGGTGGTTTGGACATATTTTCCAAAAGGATGATGACCGCTTGCAACGTAAACTTCCCTGTCAAGAGCGTTCCGCATGCTGCAGAATCCAGCGATCGGCACCGATGAAAACCTGGCTAAAGAATATCGAGGGTGAGCTAAAAAATCAACGATTATCAGTGAATAGAGATCGAGACGCAGCGGCACCGACAGCAGCGTATCCGTTGCGGGGAACGTCCTATCGATAACAGACGCGCATCGAGACAAGTCATTGCATTTGACTACAGGATTTTACACGCGAAATGCGTTATAAAATCACACACACGCTCTCGTATCAGTTGCAACCACTTTGAACCCTATGACGGACTCTGGCATATTCATTGTAACTCTAAAAAGGCTCCATTGTAACCCAATATGAACATCTTGCGAAGGGTTGTGTGACAACGTCCAGTCCCGACAGCAAGGCAATATTGACATAGACGCTCTCTCCATAGAATGTTATAAATCTAATAATAATATGGATTGGTAATACCGAACAAGGTGCGGAAGGGAGTCCGGCAAAGATGATGCTTGGGAAGGTACTGACAGGAAAAAAAGGAGACTAGGACGACCTAAAAGAAGATATATAGAGGGCGTCGAGGAAGACATAAGACAATCACGAATAAGAAACTGGAAAAGAAAAGACGCGCCAGAGATCAACAATCTTGGGGGCGAACGCTGGAGGTAGTCAATGCCAACAATACGCTGTGAAACTCCTGATGATGATGAAAACTCAGAAGGCAAGAGTACCCAGGAACTTCGATTGAAGCTCGGTTTTTAAACCCGTATGTATCACCGTGACACGGTATCGCCGTGCACCCGTAACCGCCGCCGACGTAGCCGCCGCTTTTAAAAAGGATGTTGACGATTAGTTGCCGTCTATGTTTTTTCTTTCAAAAATAATGGTTAAGAAATAAAAATTCGCACAGTATTGAATATCTCAGAAAAGCAGAGGCCATAAAGTATTTGGCGTACCCCCTTGAATTTTCTGCGTACTCTTTAGGGTTCGCGTACCACACTGCCCTAGAAGAGGCCAAGGATTGATTTGTGCTGTATCACCATCGGCTGAATAGAAAGCGGTTAAAAATAATTTATAGAAAATATTTTCATTCAAGTCTCCGTTCCCGTCACTAGGTTGGTAGCACCTCATGCTGTCAACCTAATTTCTATTGCTTCAAAAAATTTTAATAGGAATGGCGAAATACTCAAAAACACACCAATATTAATTATCGTCGTCGCATTATTGGTCATGATTTCTGAGGAATGTATCGTAACATGGCAGTCTTTGAGTCCTTACAGTTTAATTCGATGACCCGACGATATGGGCGGTGTGGCGGTTAATAAGCTCAGTTGGGGGCCAATGTGTGCGTCCTCAGTTCCTAAGTAAAGGAACACCCCGATCGAAAATCATCAAAAGCACTCATGCAGGGCATAATAGTATTAGGAGAAATTAATGCTGCGGCAGGATGTTAAGCAAACTGAGCGCGTTTTACCCGGGCAGAATTAACATAGTCTCATTTTAGGGAGAGGGTGAAGAAAATGCTGTAAAGTACAATGTACACCAAAATGTTTGATCATTTTTTAGTCTTGACTTTTGAATTTGGAGACCGTTTGCTGTGAGGCTGAAAATTTTCATAGATATTTTGGCACAGTAACTTATATGAGTTATCTATCCATGGATATGTATAAAAATGAATGTCTGTTGGTTTGTAATGCTACACTATAACTCAAAAATTAGACAATTGAGCTGAAACTTTCACAGAATGGGTATTTTGACTAAATCTGGGTAAACCGCATGGTACGAATGCGATCGTGTAGATGGCGCACAAGAAAAATAGAAAAAAGCGAATTGCAGAGGAAATATTTGACACAAAAGAAAAAAAATAAGCGAAACGCACACTTTCATGTAACCGAAAATCAACCCCAAATTTTGGCCATATGTATAGTTCGCGTGACAATGCAATATGACATTTTTGTAAAAAAAATTATAATGGCGGCTCCCAGATGGCGGCCGAATTTCGCAATTGTGTTTCCGGATCCCTACCATGGGTACAATTGAAAGGGTATGATAAATAGAGTACAATTAGCTATGTGGCTTCAATTCAAAATGGCCGCCCACACAAAATGGCGTATTATATTTTTCTTTAGAAGCCCCTCGGTATGGGAATCAAATTAAAAGGTATAACAAATAAAATACTATTAGCTGTTTGGCGTCACTCCAAATTAAAAATGGAGGAAAAGCCAAATGGCGGCCAACACAAAATGGGGTATCATTTTTTTATTTGCAACGCGCTGGGCATGGGTATCAAATGAAAGAGTGGGACACAAAACCTTACCTTTTTTTTTTTTTTTTTTTTTTTTCCTGTGTGAGGTATTAGGTCCAAAGGTACTGCGGCCATTTAGTTGGCCTATTGTACTACAACCCCTACACCTCATATTTGTAGGCCAGACCGCCTGAACAAGTTCAGCAGTCTGCCTAGTGGTTTGTCGCTTAGACTTGAGTGTTCGAGCAGGGACTTCCCGAACAAAGAGACCCTGCTCCTCGCTATTGCAGGGCACTCACAGAGAACATGGAGGGCAGACTCATCCTCTTCTAGGCAAAGCCTACATGTAGGGTCCTCTGCCCTTCCTATCTTCCATAAGTGGTAATTTAGGGCACAGTGTCCGGTAATTAGGCCAACAAGTGTCCTAACATCACTCCTGCTGCGCCGTAATAATTCCTTGGCCGTCTTAGGGGACGGCCCTGGAAGGAACCGCTTAGAGTTGGCCAGTCCAGGCGCGGACCTCCAGCGTTCAATATGTTTCATCAAGGTCCGATCGGCCAGGGCCCTTTGCAGCAAGCTGGACGGTGCCCCAATAGCCGGCTCTGGACCAATGAATTCTAAATCAGAGCCCTGTTTAGCCAGGGCATCCGCACTTTCATTGCCCTCGAAGCCCCGGTGACCTGGGACCCAGACAAGTGTAATTTGATTGAGAACGCCCAACTCATGAAGAGCACGTTGGCATTCCCAAACTAATTTCGACTTGGTCCTACGGGACCTTATCGCTCTAATTGCCGCTTGGCTATCAGAGAAGATAAAAATCCGTTTATTTTGGTAGGCCCTTCTTAAGTTCTCATGAGTGCATGCCAGAATAGCGTACACCTCTGCTTGAAAGACAGTTGCCAGAGTGCCTAGACTTATAGCCTTGCTGAATCTGGGACTTTCACTCCAGATTCCGGCGCCTACACCTGTCTCCGTTTTAGAGCCATCCGTGTACCATACTAGCCCGCCCGGCAAAACTTTAGGAAAAGTCCAGGTAAGCCTTTCCTGTATATGTACAGAAGGTTGCTTAAATTTTGAGATTTTATAGGGCATGCCGTCCGATAGCATCTCCGCTTCCGGAATCTCTTCTATGATGTTGATTATTATAGAATGTCCTCGCCCCAGACCAGCGCCCAAGTAACCATTCGCTTTCAGCCGCAGCGCCGCGTTTATGGCGGATTTCTCTACCTCAAGGTGGAGGGGTACCAAATTGAGGAGAGTCTCCAGCGCTGCCGTTGGGGAAGTGCGGATGGCCCCAGTGATGGAGAGGCAAGCCATTCTTTGAATTTTGCTTAAAAAGGTTATGGAACCCTTAAGCTTCGTTCTGTGCCACCAAACTAAAGCTCCATAAGTTACCATGGGTCTTATGATGGTGGTGTATATCCAGTACATGGTTTTCGGTTGCAAACCCCAGGTGGAACCACAAGCTCTGCGGCAAGCCCACAGGGATCTGCGCGTTCTACACATCACAGTGTCCATATGCTGTTTCCAATTGAGCTTGGCATCTAGCGTCACTCCTAAATATTTGGCTTGTTGAGAAAAGCCTATAGTTCTGCCCGCGAATGTAGGTTCCCAAATTCCCGGTAGTGATCGTTTCCTGGTGAAAGGAACTAGGATCGTTTTGTCGGGATTGACTTTTAGACCTACACTCTCGCACCAGCTAGAGACCAGATCAAGTGCCTGCTGCAGGCGCCTTGACATGGCGTCTTCAGATTCACCTGTAATTACTATGACGACATCGTCAGCGTAACCTTGGGCGAAAATGTTCCGACCGTTGAGCAGCTCGAGGAGTTCATCTACAACAAGGCACCAGAGAAGTGGAGATAAAACTCCTCCCTGCGGGCAGCCTCTTGCTATAGTGCCCTCCAGAGACCCCTCAACATGAGAAACAATTAGTTTGCGAGTTCTCAGCATAGAGTCAATCCAGTTGCAGAAAGTGCTACTTAGACTGTGTCTACTTAGAGCCCTAGCTATAGTATCAAAGGATGTGTTGTCAAAGGCTCCCTCGATATCGAGGAAGGCCGTCAGCGCAACTCCTTTGTTTAGAGCTGCCTGTTCAAGCCTGAGCACCAGATTGTGCAGTGCTGTCTCAGTAGACTTGCCCGCCTGGTACGCATGCTGATAGGAGCTTAGTGGTTGGCTTTGAAGATAAGTTTCCCTTATCGCCCGGTCGACAATTTTCTCCATTGTCTTCAAGGCAAAAGACGAGAGACTTATCGGCCTGAAAGATTTAGTCAGGGTGTAATCCGAACGCCCTGGCTTAGGTATAAATGTTATGTTGACGTTCCTCCAGGCGGATGGGATGTAGCCGTGTGCGAAGGAAGCCCTAAATAATTTGCATAATAAGGGAGTGACTAGGTCGCAGCCCTCCTGTAGCAGAATGGGATAGATTCCGTCTGCTCCAGGGGACTTGTATGGTTTGAACGATCTAATCGCCTCCCTAATAGCTTCATGGTTGAACAAGGTATTTGCTTCTGTCCAGGCGGCTTTGGGCACTTTAGAAAGTTGGCCTATACGCTGCCCAGCAGAAGTTATGTTCTCTTTTGAATAAATGGTTGTGCCTGGGAAATGTGCCTGGAGCAATGTTATCAAGGTTTCTTCCCTAGACTGTGTGAAAGAGCCATCGGTTCTCCTGATGGATCCAAGATCTGCCGACAAGCCCTTTGATAAAGCTTTATAGATTTTTGCTGAGTCTCGAATGTCTTCGACACTCTTGCAAAAATTCCTCCAGCTGTTTCTTTTTGCTCGTCTGATTGCCCTGTTATAGCTGGTTAGCGAGCTTTTATAACTCTCCCAGTTGCCGCTTTTCCTAGCTGCGTTGAACAGTTTTCTCGTAGCGGATCTTAACTTGGAGAGCTCGTTATTCCACCATGGAGTTTTCCTATTACGCGTCCTCATCAGAACAGGGCAGTTATTGCTGTAAGCAGCAGTAACCGCCTCCGTAAAGAAGTCCGCGGATAGTTCTACATCCATCGTAGATTTGATTGAGTGCATGGAACCCTTGAATATGCTACTGAGTTCGGCCCGAAAGTCTGTCCAGTTCGTATATCTAGGATTCCTGTATGTACTCACATTTTCCAAAGACTCACCCACCATAAAGTAAATGTGTCTATGGTCTGAGCACGATGGCTCATCTGAGACCCGCCAGTCACTCACGTAAGTGGCAACTTGTTGAGTAGCTAGCGTGATGTCTATAACCTCACGTCTCCTACCGTTGTCGAAGGTAGGATCCGTGCCGCGATTTAATATGTCCAGGTTAGTAGTTAAGAGGTAATCAAAAAGGTATTCGCCCCTCTTGTTCACTCCACTGCTACCCCAGGCATCATGATGGGCGTTCGCATCACATCCTATGATGATCTGCAGACCGCTCCTGTTAGAGTGACCCACGATATCCTTCAGTTCTTTGGACGGTGGTGGGTCTCTGGAGTCATAGGGGAGGTATGCCGAACATAAGGTAATCATGCTCTTGCTGCCCCCCCTGTTAATCTGTATCATCACCACTGCCAGGTCTCTCGACGATTTATCTGTGAGAGGAAAGCAGTTAGTGTTTTTATTGTAAACTACACAGGTCCGCGGGTCGCCGTCCACATCACTGCATGCAATGCTGTAGCCGGTTGCCCGCAAGCCCTGTATAGCACCGTTATTTACCCATGGCTCCTGTACAAGAGCCACGTCGATAGCTTGGGTGGCCAGCACCCTGCAAAGGACTGCCGAGGCAGCCCTACTGTGTTGCAGGTTGCACTGTACCACCCGCATCCTGAGGCTGTTCCCGCTGCTGTGAGCCAGCAGGAGTCTCCTTTTTTGAGCCAATCTCCTTGACTCTAATTCGTCCGAAGCCGTAGAATAGGGACATGCCCTGCTCTTTAAGCTGCGTCAGCGCCCTCTCGTCAATGCTAAGGGCAAGAGTTTGACCGTTCTGGTCCACCTTCCTGCCCATCACTTGCCAAGAGGTCACCTCAATTGGCTGGTTCTGTACTTCCAGCCTGCAGAGCACCTGCTCCGGTTCCCTAACATCGTTAGGAACCCAGAACGTGATTCGCTTGTATTTGGGAAGGTCCTTTTCCTCAATTACTCTGAGGTTGGCCCCTTCCCACAACTGAAGCCTGGTGACAGCATTTGTCAACCATTGGCTGGTGGGTTCGTTGGCGCAGGTGATCTTGATGAGACCCCCTGCCGCCCTTGCACCCAAAAACTGAGGCGGACAATCGCCTTTATGACTTTTGTCTACCTCAGACAGGATGGCATCGCAGACGGAGGATGATTGCTCCTCTGTCAATTTGCCCTCGGGATAGTTGTCCAGGACCACTGCCATGGTGATCCCAGCTAGCTTATCCCGGTATGAGGGTCCTTGCGACTCCCCCTTTTTTTTCTTCTTCTGGGGTCCCTGCCCAGCCGGAGAATCCTCAGACCGCTGCCGTTTTGGCAGTGTGTCAGTTGGGTCCGGCATAGGACATAGCCCCCTAGAAGTTGTAGGAGTTGGTGCTACCAATTTCCCAGGTCCAGAAACTTCTGGCAGTCCAGCGGTAGTCCAGGTCCGCTCCTTGGAGCCCCCCGTCCTGACCACTGTCCTGCCTTGGGTTTGTTGGGAAGGAAGTTCCGCATGTGGGACTCGGGTGTGCTCCGTGGAGCTCCCCAATTCCTCTGCAGCCTTCCTTGCCTTGGCCCTCTTCCTCTTGGCAGCACCGGATTTTTTCTTGCTAGGTTGCACGGTCATACCGACAACCTTTGCCGTTATTTCTTCAACAACATTGTCACCAGCTGCCTGGGCCAGTGTTGTTGATTGAGAAGCCGAAGCTTCTGTGCTAGACGAGGTACCTCCAAGGAGTTCCCTCTCCAGCTGTGAGCTGATGCTTGTTGCATCAGACTCACAACCTCTTTCTTCGTCTGTTTTTCTAAAAATTTTTTGGTCCATAAGAGTCCCACGAGTACGGCAGGAAAGGGAAGGTCCATCCTAACAGAGCCTCCATATTAGGATAAGGCTATATACAACTGGGTGCGCCCGGTGCCCAGAGGAGATCGTTTGAGACAGTGCAGCACTACCCACTGCCACGCAGCCCTCGACACGATGACATTTACATCTTGGCTTGGTAGGCTTTTAAGGGTCTGCTCCCTACTACCGTCGTTAGTTGGTTATCCAGGGGGCACCACGAGGAGGTGACGGTTCGGTTTTGCCCCCCAAAAACCTTACCTTACCATACCTTTTTCTTTGGCGTCGTCCATAAATTACGTGAAGCCATTTTTGCGATTTTTCGTTCCCCCCCTTCCGCCCTAATCACACGTGAGATTTCTCCGATTTTAAAAAATCTCTAGTATTTAACACTAGAAATACGTATTTACGGGAGTAGCCACAACCTTTCATTTATGATAACTGATAATTCAAACTCCTCTTGCCCTTCTCTATTCCATTCGCTTTTTCCGCTTGTAGTAGACACACAACTACCAAAACGTGAGCACTCAGAATCAAGAGAATTTCATTACGGTAAAATTCGGCGAGGGCCCTTCCTGTAGATCCATATTCTAATGGCGTTTTCGCGGGCCGGTGTAACTTGGCTCGTACGCCTCAGCATTCGTCGAGGAGCGCGTTTGGCTGGCCACCGGCGGCTAGACAACCAAGCGGCTACCATGGCCCTTTCGGTCGTTCGAATAAAAAAATTTGTGTAGGATTTAGCCATATCACAGGCCGTGCCCTGAAAGTTTTCGCCTTGAAGCCAAGTATCACCATACACCTTTCCAGCCGCCAACCGGATGTGGCCTTCAGTCCAAGACAACTGATAAAAATCTATATGTGGGCATTTGTAGTCAGTTTGTGCCTGAAGATCTCGAGTTGTAGCACGTAAGTTATTTCAATCGATCTCTTCATACAAACATATTGGTAACACTCGAATATTTGTATGCAGAGGTCTACTGAAACAACTTACGTACTTCCACACCAGAACTTCTATTCGGTCTCAAGCCGTTCACGCCGTATCCAGAAGGACCTGAAAGTAAGGCGCGAACTAGGGCACTCGTATTCGCGCGAACGTTCACGGAGTCTGGAGCCGCCTTAAGGCACAAACATAGTGCGAAGTGCGAAGGCAATATATTTAATTTCTCCGCATTGTGTTAGCAAATTTGATGGTCCGTGTATTTTAAAGGTTTTCCCAGTCACCAATCTGTTTGTGTCTGTAAAGTTTTCATTGAGGCCATGGACATTTTTGCATTTGAATTAACAACCTGCTATGCTAAACTGTCGTCATCGCCTGTGTGTCTGCAGGGAATCATAACGACATCTGCATGTCACGGCCTATCAGGCGGATATCTGAAGTCGTCATCTCTCAGTTAGAGTGAGTAAGGCGGCTTATAAGTGAGTGAGTAAGGCGGCTGCTATGCTAAACTGTCGTCATCGCCTGTGTGTCTGCAGGGAATCATAACGACATCTGCATGTCACGGCCTATCAGGCGGATATCTGAAGTCGTCATCTCTCAGTTAGAGTGAGTAAGGCGGCTTATAAGTGAATAGGGGTCTTTAGTGGAGAAATATTTTTTACTTAATTTAACCCAGTTTTCTAGTAATTTTACACTGTTTCTTGAGGGAAAAAATTACGTGATATTTGCCGAGACCCTCCTTCTCCCCTCCCCCCTCCGTGCGATTAGGTGAAATTCGGCTTTACCCCCTCCCCCTAAACGCCTCACGTAATTAATGGACAACCCCTTTACATCTGTGTCGCTTCATTCCAAACTACAAATGGCGGCCAACACAAAATGGCGGTTTCTTTACTTTGCTCTCGGTATGGATATCAAATGCAAGTGTATGACAGTAAGTAAGAAAGTAAGCTGTATGACGTCATTTAAAATCAAATATGCCGGTACCCACAAAGTGGCGGAAGACATATAATAGAATAAAAATAGAAAATAAATATATGGTTCAATACGCTTATATTTAAAAAAATGAAAAGCTGTAGGGGTCCTGTGCAGAAGGACGTGTAAATCCCCCGCCATAGCATAATCTATGCTCACGATTCTGAATATGTTTGGCTAGGTGTCTGTTGTGCATGTTGTACACAATTTTTCATCGAGTCTTAAATAAGTTGTAACATTCTCTAAATTTTTCTAAGTAGATATCAAAAATCAATTTCTGCAGATTTGTTCTTTTTTCATTACACCCTTTTTCCTACCGCGGACGGTGCACACTAGAGTGGGTCAAATTATTCGCTGTATCATGGTCTATTTCAGCGAAAATCTTAAAATTTGTGTTATTTTTAGAATTTTTCGCGAAAAAAACTATATATTTTTGATGAAGTGGTCCCCTCTCCTCCACATTTCAAAATTATATTTGTTACTATAACAAATTTTAAGAATTTTTTTAAAAACACTTTCAAACAAACCGCTATAACTTCTAAAATAATATTGGTAGGATAACGATCTTGAGCTTATTGGATTAGAAATTTTGCCAGCTATATTTTTTGGTCAAATCCTACCCCACCATTATTAACAAATTTATCTTATACTAAATTATTATTTTTTTAATAACGCTTTCAAACAAATCGCTATAACTTGTACAATAATTGTAGTACGATACAATGCCTTTTTTTGGATACACTTCATCCAAAATATTTAGTTTTTTCGCGAAAAATTCCTAAAATAACCCAAATTTTAAGATTTTCGCTGAAATGGCCGGCAAAAACATATGACCCACCCTAGTGCACACATCATCTTTTTTTATTGAAAGGTACTGCAACGCACGCGGGTTTTTGCTAGTGTCTAATACAATTAAGATTAAAAATCGATTAGCCGGTGCTTGTCTTATATTTCGCCCCATACGCTATTCATTTTGTAATCTTATGAAAAGTCTCTTCATTTCGTTCATTTATCAATCAATGAGAGATTTTTTTTCACTTGGGATATTTTGTTTTTGAAATTTTAAATCTGATTCTCGAAGACGAAGGTGTCTTCCTTCACATTTTGTATAAAATGTTTTCGCGTAAAAACTTACATGGGCAGAAATTTTATGAAAACCTCGAAGCTAAAATCTTGATTAAGTTCCCGCATAAGAGTAAGTGGCATTTCCTGATAAATTAGATAAATATTTATAGCTACTTGCGCCCGCTGGGGTCCACATGAGTTCGGGGACACATCTACGGACTATTTTATCGAGAAACTAAACTGAAAAAAATAGATCGTGGTAACAAAAGAGAATTCATTTAATATATGAAAATGAAGTCAAGGAATCACAATTTCAACTTTTTTTTTTTTTTCAAGATTTAAATTTTTTTCCAATCGCGCCCGGTGCAAGGGCACCATTTGCAAGTATGGAAGCGCCGCCCCTGAGTAAACATAGAAATACAATTGGCGAGAAAAACAACAAATTTTTAAAAATATTAACCTTAAGCATAGATTTTTAATATTATATTTTAAATATTATATTTTCTGTAACATGATAGATTGCGTACCAATTTATTCTGGTTTCAATTACTAAAGTAACAACTATATCCTATTTTGTTATAAAAAAAAACAAAATCAAGCCTGATAGTTATTTGTCTTTCGAGCGATATCCAATAAAAATGGTTTAATCTTCCAAAAGCGCATTTATTTTTTTATTTTCACAACTATTGTTGAGGCGCTTTTTCTGATATGTGTAGACATACACAAAATATCGAATTCAATTGTTTCAGGTACACAAATTTACATCATAATGAAAATTGTAAAAATAAGAAGTGAAAATCATGAGAGAATATAAAAAGGCCCTCCCACCACAGCCAAACTTGATAAGCTCATACCCCTGGAAATTTTTTTCGGCCAAAGCTCCCCAGTTTTGGAGAACCGACTGCTTGTGTTATACACGTACGTATATACGTAAAGCAACATGAAAATTTGCGAAAACTGGACAGAGGCCTTCTGACAATAACACTACGACTAACCTGCCTAGAATTTTGGCAGCCCTTTTCGTCCCTCTGGCCTTCGAATTTCAAACATTCCCATTTAATTTCCTTTTACGTGTTTTTTTTTATTTTGACTGCTTCTGCTGGTGCTCTTCTGACTAGTGCTTTATTTGTAACTATAGGGGGAAGGAGGGCGCGTAGTCAACGAAAAAAAATTTTTATTGCTCCCCATATATGCAGCAGCGCCTCTGCAGATTAATTATTCGGCCTGTTCGACGCTCCAAAGTACACATAGATACGCGCATGAGATGTGATGGAACCAGTACCCTCCAGCTCATTTCAGCAAAGCGAAATAACCGATATTTGAGTCTTCTTGCCCCAAACTACACCGAACCTACGAACACCTCTCTATCCTCAACAGCTCCGCGAAAAAAAACGCGCAGTGCTTGTATTACCATCCGTTCCGTTCGTCCGTTCGTCCTGCCTTCATATCGCAGCAACAGGAAAAAAGAAAAAAATCGGGAAAAAATTGTGAACGTAGGAAAAATCAACTTCGTTTACACCCCTTATCATGCACACAAGCGCACACATAAGTAAATTGTGTATAGGGAAAATACACCCATGCATGCATTCCAGAAGAAGGATACGCGCTGGTCAGTTCCCGTTACGAAAATTTCGAATAAACAACGAGGTGCCGCTGCTAAAGCGGGAGTCATCAGGAGCTGCTCCCTTGTAGGACGGTTTCTACGAATATTTGAGTCGATAGTTCAGTGGAAGTCCTGCACAGCAAATGAATAGGATTGCATTCGAGTCCTGATAGGGAGACCGGCTTGACTCATTTGAGAAGGTGGCATTTCTCGTTTTTAATTTTTCACCACCCCAAATCCACGATAAAAAAAGCGCTGAGCTCCAGATATCTCTGCTTGGACATACACAATGACACATTTGCCTCATACCAAGGCCCTAGCACACCCCCTCGTTCCCATTATTTTGTCGGAAATGCAGCGAAATTGTTGTTGTAGTGGGAAATCCGTTGGGCTGCACGATCCGCTGGACTCGTCCATTCCACACTTGGACCAGTCTAACTTTTTTTCTTTGACAGTCGTTGATTTTGGAAAAAGAACATACGTGGCAGACGATTGGCTGATTCGACGAAAATAATTCAGAAGCTGTCCCTAGCTCAAAAGCCCATCATATGGGCGGACTGCATAGGCGTTGGTGAGAAATCGAAATGTGAAGCATATTTAATAAGAACTAACGGTGCATGTATGTGCGAAAGTATAGGACCTGTAAGTGTATTTGCAGGGTGTCCAGTGACAGGTTTAGCATTTTCAAATTAAACACAAAAAAAATACTGGTCATTAAAATTGCTTATTGGTGCATTTGCAAATGGCCATCGATGATGCGGATTTCGTGTTTTAGAAATAATTTCCGTTCGAAGATTTATCATTTGCCTTACACTAATGAAAGAATTGTTGATTGTGCATCACACAATTTTACAAAGAATCAACTGTGACATATTCCATTGCATTCTCTTTTTCACAATAGAGTCTTTTGTTGGACGTGAGATTACACCAAACTTAGAGATTTTATCTTACGTGGCATATCTACAATGCCAGAATCTTACATTGTACATTGTTTTGATTTTGTGGTCTCCGGTGTATTTTTTACATATAAAAGAGTTAATAAGAGAAAAGGTGCGCAACTTAAGTTGATGCATTAGAAAAAAGTTGCGATTATATCGATACGGCATTCGTCCAAAAAATATATACTAAATAGACACTGAATAGTAACTAATTTGGATTGAACAGCACATTGACTTATTTTTGCTAGATCAACCAGTAGAGACCTGCTTTGAAATTAGGAATTGCTCCTAGCCAACTAGCTCCATTTTATTTTCAATAATGCGAGTAGCTCCCACAAACTACTTTTGTTACAAGATTAGTCGCTAATGATATGCTTGTAAGCCCCGTATATCTGGAACTGAAGATTTTCTCCTTGTATCATCATTTTTACAGATAAGCCACCCAATTAATCTTTCACTTTGGAAAATAATAAAAATTTAATATAAGAATGTGTGAAACGGTTAAGTGCACATCGACCGGTCAAGGCAATTGCGTCCACTTATGCGGGCTGTAGCGGACTTATTTGTTTAAATTACAGATAGTTCTTTTAGGCCCAGAGAACTTCCATAAACAAATAAAATTGAGAAATCATTAATACAATAAAAAACTATTTTTGGGCAAAGCCTCTTTTCTGGATTTTAACTTAGGATTAGGTGTGAAATTCTAATCCACGCCACTACTAAATCTTCTTCTTCGTGAACATGGCTCGAATGGCGACCTTCATTTAAAATTTCACTGTCAGCCAATCACCGTACAATTTTAAATTATCATCGCAAGTAATAAGGTTCATTAAGTACTTCTTCCTGAATATGAACTTTTTTTGCGGGGAATTGAAGCGCTTTTGAAGAGATTCTGAAGCGCTGCAAAGTAATGTCAACGCGCTTCTTATTCATATTAAAATGCCTTTCCTTTTGACACAGGCATGTCATCAGAGCGAAGCGCTTATATAATGTTGAAGAAGCACAATTTAAGTTGGGAAATTGAAGCTCTTGGGAAGTTCCTGAAGCTCTCGTGGGCCATAGTACCAATATTATAGATATTTTGCTGAAATCCAACCCATAATAATTTTTCAGTTTCACTAATTAATTTTAACACAAATAGCTGCAATATGCATATTTATTAAAATTATCAACTACATTGACTCAATAATAAAACTTCAGTTATCACCAGAAATGAGAAAACTTAAAAAAAAAACAAAGCAAAAAAAGGGAGTATAGAGTGCGTGCTTCCACAGAGTTTCCATAACATATGAATTAGAAGCGTTACTTTTTTGCTTCTTTTGGCAGCGCTTGATTTATTTCCCGCTGGGATCTTCAATCTCTTGCATCATCATAAATAGTTCCACAGCTTGTTATTAACCTTGGCTTCCTTTAACATTTTCCAACACAACTGTTGGTCCTTAGCTTCGTAACGATTTGGCCTCTAGGGACAATGAAAAAACTAAGTTTGTGGGGTCATAGTTTGTTGGGAAATCTTAAAAAAGAAGGAGAGCTTGTTTATATTGAATAACTCGTTTGCATGCAATGATAGCTGAAAATGATCAATGGCATAGTTGTGAAGAATAAGCCCTCAACTAGCTCTGTAAGTTACGACATCCTTCAGGCATCTACAGCTAGCGGGCTCGATGTCATAGCATTCACTAAAGGTTTCATGAAGTTATTCTTAATGCTAAACTCTTCGGTTCCTCCTGCTAAGCCTTTCGGAAGGATCGCCACCTGTAGTAACCACCTGCGTTGTAACCCGATTTCGATTCTTGTTTTTCTATACACCTTGACATTGTGTTTGTCGCTCTTAAAATTTCCTTATCAAAAACTAATGTCTATCTGGTGGGCTGTTATATCCCACCAGATATGATAAGCACTCTTGACGGTGGAGGTAGAAATATGTATGATATTCTTATCTCTTGTGTTGATCTTCTTCTTCGATGGCTCTACAGCCCAATTCGAGCCTTGGCCTCCATCAGCTTCTTCCTCCAGACGTCTCTCTGCTCCGCAGCTTGTCTCCAGTTTCTTGTGTTGAGCAGTTTTGCTGCATCGGCCTTA
Organism: Thereva unica; assembly: GCA_949987705.1. Lineage (NCBI taxonomy): Eukaryota > Metazoa > Arthropoda > Insecta > Diptera > Therevidae > Thereva > Thereva unica. The sequence goes on along the minus strand of OX465281.1, from coordinate 52,533,308 downwards.
ACATTATCTTCCCACCTTAACCGTGGTTTGCCAACTGGTCTTTTGCAATCTGGTAGTAGATACAGGGCTTTTATTTATTTATTTATTTATTTACTGATCTACAGAGTAAATCTCCAACAGACAGAATGCAGAAATTAATGATAAAAATTAAAATACATAAAAAAAATATAAGTTAGAAACAATAAGATTATAAAGACAAATTAATTTAAAGCAAACGACAAGCTATGTAGGAATGAATATATAAAATTTCAAAGAAAATAATAATTTTACCTACTAAGATGACTTAAGACCGACTTGAATGCTATTCTCTCAGCAGATAAATCAATCACGCCATAAACTTCATTAAATAGGCGAGAGCAATACGTTATTGGTTCATGCTGGCCATAAACGGTCCTATGCGGAGGAACAAACAATAGAGGCCTAGATCTCAAGGATATGGCAGGCGCATAAATGTTAAATAGAGTAAGTAATGAAGCAGATTTGATACGAAAACATAACACATCTCTGACAAATAATACAGACAATGTTTCGCCTAGTCTCTAACTTCTGCAGTCCTAGAAGCAAGCATCTTTTTTTTTTTTTTTTATGTGATAGTGCTAAGCTCAGGAGTCACCCTTTGTACTACCAGTCCGTCATGTCATTTGTCACGTCATGGTGCAATGTCTAGCAGTAAGCTTAGTACGGGGGAGGGGTGGGGGGAATAGGTTAAGGATTATAAAGGTACGGGGGGGTATTGAAGAAGGTGGTGATGAACCTTGCGTTTGAACTCTTGGATGTTGTAGGAGCTCGGAAATACCGACTGCGAGAGATTATTCCACAGTCGAGTTGTTCTATTTACAAACGAATTCATATCTTGTTGAGTGCGTGAAAAGGGGAGTTGCAGGTGCAGGGAATGGGACGAGTGGGCTAATCTGGTGTTGCGGGTATAAGATTGCCGTGGAGGCAAAAGCGCGTTTAACTCGGAGGAACAGTCACTATGGTAGTAGCGATAAAATTTTGTCAGTGCTGCTACATTCCTACGGTGGCTCAGGGGGTCGATGGTGGAGCAAGCGGTATCGTCATTAATTAACTTAAGGGCCCTTTTTTGGACCTTATCTAACCATGCTAAGGTGGTTATTGGAGCGCCGCCCCAAACGAGGGAGTTATATTCGAGAAGAGGTAGGATTTATAAATAACAGCACGGGCCGATGGCTGGAGGAGGAACTTGCACCTCTTAAGAAATCCCAAACACTGGGATGCTTGTTTGGCGATTTGGAATATGTGATCATTCCAACGCAAGTCTTTGGCTAATGTTACGCCTAAGATGTGGAGGGATGGGTCGGCCTTTAGTTCAACGTCATCCACTGTCAAGGATGGTGAGGTGTTGAACTTCTTTTTTGAGATAAGACAGTACTTGGTTTTGGAGGGGTTGAATTCGACACGATTCTTCTCTCCCCAATCTAGAATTAGTTTGATGTCTTTTTTAATAGAGTTGAACATTAGTTCACGATCATCAAGACAGGATCTGGCTTGTGTCTGTCTTGTATCGAAGCTGTACGAGTAACGTAGAGTACCGTCGTCAGCGAAGCTGAGAAGTGGATTCGAGGGGATTGAAAGTAGGTCATTTATGAAGATAAGAAATAGGGTCGGTGATAAAATTGACCCCTGGGGGACCCCCGCAGAGATGGGGTGAGATTCAGATTTGACGCCATCCAAAACTACCTTAATTGAACGGCCGGAAAGGAAACTCTCAACCCACTTATAGAGAAGCGAGTCAATTCCAATAGCTTGGAGTTTAGCTAACAAGGCTGAGTGCCATACTCTATCAAAAGCCTTGGAGATATCCAAAGCAACCAAACTAGATTCACCAGATCCATGCAAACTTCGGTTGAGGTGTTCTGTAAGGCAAACTAAAAGATCACCAGTGGATCTTTTTTGTCGGAAGCCGTATTGTTTGTCGTTTATAAGTTGGTTGGATTCTAGATATCCCATAAGCTTTTTGTTAATTATCGTCTCCATGGTTTTGGAGAGGATAGAAGTGATTGCTATTGGGCGGTAGTTGGAGGGAAGGCTGGAGTTACCTTTTTTCGGTATTGGCTGTACCTGAGCAAGCTTCCAAGAGTCTGGATAAACTCCGGAAGAGTATGATAGGGCAAAAAGGTTGCGCAGAGGTTTAGCCAAAGGCGAGGCGCATTGTTTTAAGACGATAGGGGGTATATTATCGGGTCCAGTGGATTTGTTGACATCGAGCTCCTTGAGGCACCTGTACACCTCACGAGTCCTGAAGAAAACCCTGTCCATTAAATGAGCGCTGTGCTCGAGGACCGGGGGTAGCATATCATTTTGGCGTAGAGAAGAATTTGAAGCAAACAGAGATGCTAATAAATCGGCCTTGGATTTTCTGTCTGTTATCACCTTTTCATCGTGGATGAATGAAGGAGTTGTGGAGGTGGTGAAATTCTTCTTGATGGAACTTACCAAGGACCAGAAGTTTTTGCTACCGGAGGTTGCATTAAGGAGTTTACTTCTCAACTTGCTGTCAAATAAATTTTTGACATTCCTGATGGTGACTTTACAGGAATTTCTCAGTTTTATATACTCTGCACGGAGCGATTCACTCGGGGAGCTCTTGTAAGCTCGAAAGGCGGCTTCTTTATTTCTGATTGCATTCATACACTCCTGATTAAACCATCTGTTGGGCCTAGCCTTCATAGATTTAGTAGAATGAGGAATGAACAAATGCATTCCTGCCTGTATGATTCTAGTGATACGGATAGCGGCAGAGTTGGCGTTTTTATTACAGAAACACTGGTTCCAGTCAGCAGATTGGAAAAAATTAGTAAGCCCCAGCCAATTGGCCTTCCCATAATGCCATACAGTTCTTCTGACTGGTTTGGGAGGGGTGGGAAATTTGAAAGGGAAGCTAGCGCTAACTAAGCAGTGGTCCGAATTGCCGAGAGGTGAATCAACTGCGACGGTATATCGTGCTGGATGAGAAGTAAGGAAAAGATCAAGGAGATATCTTCCTTGATCAGCAACATCAGGGACTCTTGTGGGATGATCCACAATTTGATGCAAGTTATTGATGTATGCAAAGAGCTCGACGTCCTTGCCAGAAGCACTGGTGCCATTTGAGTAAGTCAGCCAGTTTACATTGTGAACATTGAAATCACCCGCAACGATGATTTCACACTCAGGATTGGACGATAAAAATCCCGAGATTTGTTCGGAAATAGTATCAAATGATGAAGTGGAGGCTTCGTTACTTATGTTAGGGCTTCTGTATAAGAAGCAAAAAAATATGACGTGGTTTCGGATGATGATTTTAATCCAAAGTGAGTTAAAATCTGAAGAAGTGCTTTTGAATATTTTATAATGAGCCACGTCATCCCTAACGTAGATGGCAATGCCCCTATGGGGAGAGAGATTATGCACTAAAGTGTACCCCGATATCTGATATTGACTTAAGTCAGTATCGGGTGATATTTGGGTTTCACTAAGTGCGAGGATTGGGGGTTTAAAGTTTAATAAGTGGCACTCAACAAAAGAGAAGTTCGCATGAAGTCCACGAATGTTACAGAGGTCAATAACAAAGCTTGACTTGTAACGGGACTTCGGTTGCGCGGGTTCAATCGCCACATTCTTAGAGATATTTCCCGGAATTACATCTGCCGCAACCATCGGAGTCAACGAAATTTGCCTGCGTTAAAGTGTTATGCCTTTTGAAACGAGGCAAATTTCTTCGACCGACAGATTTCGGGTGCGACACTTGCAGGTCCGAGAATCGAGTGAGGGTAGGAAGCAAAGGGAACTTACTTGTGCCGTTCGTCGGTCGCTTGTCTGTAGAAGGGTGATGAAGCCTTCGCTTTAGCCTGCCGCGCGTATTTTTTTCCACTTTGTTGTTGTTGTTTTTTTTTTTTTGTGGGCTTGGGTTTTTTTCACTTTTCACAAAAAATTTTTTTGATTTTATTTTGTATTCAACGGACCGGTGTTTGACGGACCGGACCAGCACACGTCCGTTCACTTCGCTGTCTACGGCCAAACTCCAGAGGGCATACTATTACGCCAATTGATCTTACGAAGAGAAAACCGAGTAAAGGACTTCTGCACGGATTCAATACGAGAACGGTGGAGAGAGGTATAAGTACAGTGATGGTAAGTGCACCGTTTTTACGGTGTTTCACCGTTTTTTTAGGTTTGGTCACGTAAAACAGTATTTTGGGAAAAAAGCCAAGTAAAATTCAAGTAGAACTAATTCACATTTTTAAAGTGACAATTGACAACTTAAAAAATTTGATTGATCCAAAATTTACGAACGTACCAAAACCTATTCCCCTTTTCCTTTTAAATCTCTAATCGAACAGTGTACTGTAACTTTTAAGTTCATATGTAACAGTGTTGGGCAAAATTTAATCTGATTGACGAATTTATGATTGAAAACAGTAGTTTGCTATAACTATTAGAGATTGGTATTATTATTCTGTTTAATAATACCAATCTCTTAAAATTAAAGCGGACAACAGTTTTTAATCATAACCATGTCATCAGTCAGATTTAATTTTGCCCAAGACTAATATGTAATACATTGTGTTGTATTAAATAGCTGTGAAATTGTTACGTTTATTTTTATTGAATTTATTTTATTTGTTTGTATTTTTTTTTTTTTTTTTGAGAAAAATTTAATTTTTGTTGTTTTTTTTTTTTAATTTTAAGTAGAAGTTTGAATTGAACATATTCTTTTATTCATATAGTATTATGTTTTACAAGTAACACCACTTTTTAACGCTAAACACCGTAATTTCTGTCTCAACGCACCGGAATATACTTCATGCCACTTACCAACCCTGTATAAGTATTCCACACAACAGATGCGTATTCTAAGTGAGGCCGAACAAGGGACATGTAAAGGGCTTTTAATGTAAATGGGTCCCGAAAGTCAGTAGAATTTCGCTTTATGAAAGCCAGCATTCTAAAAGCTTTGGAGCATGCAAAGTCAACCTGGCAAGATGAGTTGAACGAATGATCAAAGGTAACGCCAAGATCACAAATAGTAACTGGAGAGTCAACAATCACACCATTAATATTATATGAATAAGAAAAAGGGACAGCAAGACGATAAAACGAATATTTTTTACATTTATTGGGATTTAACTCTAGTCTGTTAGCTTTGCACCACGAACAAAGGGTGTCAAGTTCCTTCTGAAGAATAATGCAGTCGGATAGTGAAAAAATTGATGTAAAGATCTTCAAATCATCTGCGAACAATAAAGTACTGGCACGCGAAAAAATGTTACAAACATCATTAATAAAAATATTGAATAACAATGGACCAAGATGACTACCTTGCGGCACACCTGACTTTACAGCAAAAGTTTTAGACAGATATGTATCGATTGAAACGGACTGTTTACGACCAGTAAGATAAGAACTTAGCCAATTGAGAAGAGAGGAATGAAGACCAAACGCACGTAGTTTCATAATTTTGTTGGTATCCTTGAGTCATCCATTCTTTGGACATGGCCGGCCCAACGTAAACGTAGTAGCTTGGCATGGGTCGAAAGTTTACATTCTTTGTATAAGTCGTACAATTCGTGATTGTAGCGTATTCTCCATGCATTGTCTTCATTGATTGGGCCGTATATCCTTCGGAGAACCTTCCTCTCAAATATATCCAGCTTGTCTGCGGATTTCTGGGAGATACTCCAAGCTTCACATCCATACGTAGCTACTGTACGTATGATGGTTTTGTAGATTCTTATTTTAGTTTTTCTGCGGATGTCTCTGGATTTCATGACTGGCAGTAGTGAGAAGTATGTTCTGTTCGCGGCGTTTATTCTTCTTTGTACGTCTATCGTTTCATCGTTGTCTTCGCTGACTGTGGACCCAGGTAGTTAAATTGGTTTACCCGTTCAAAGTTATATTCCCCCCAGGTGGTATTGTAGTTTCTTCTTCTTCTTTCCACCCTTGATTGAATTAGAATCTTACTTTTCTCTGCGTTTATTTGCAGCCCTATATGTTTTGCTCCATCTTCTAATTCTGTAAATGTTTCTATAATTCTGTAAATGTTTCTCCGTCAATTCTCCTTGTATTCTGACTGCACATCTTGTATTTTCCATTGTCATTTTTGTTAATTTTATTATCTTCAGGGGGAAGTTTAGGTCCAGCATTGTGGCATACATTTGCTCCCTGTCGATGCTTGTTTAAAGTCGATGAAAAGTTGATACACGTCAATGTTGTATTCCCAGCATTTTCAGAGGATTTGTCTTATTGTAAAAAGTTGATCCATTGTTGACCTATGATGAAGATGAACACTAGTGATGAGGTACCTCGGATGAAGATGACGATAACACCCTCCCCGCAAGCAACCTGAATTAAAAGGAATCCTGCTCTCCTAATTTCTTATTCTCACCTGGTTTGAATCAAATGAGGCAGTTAGATCTTGCATTCTTTACTGACTCAGTCAATATGACTGTCGAACCCAGTCCATTAGTCATGACGTCTGTTGATAATCACTATCCTCCGCTCCTGCTTAATTATTGCTTCAATTCAGAGAATACGCGTTGTCCGGAGGTGGTAACTCATTCCTTTAACTTTAAAACGGCGAACTTTGGGGAACTGTCATCTAAGCTTGCATCGATGGATTTTAACAGTTTGCTTTCCGCAAATGAGTTGGATGTCGACGTGGCACAGTTTTATACCGTACTTTAAGAAGCCTTCGTTCCTTACCTTTTGAGCTCCGAAAATCCCTAATTCATCTGCACCGTGGATCAATAATGAGCTTACGCATTTTGAGAAAGCAGAAGAATAGACTCTGGAAAACCTATCTAAAGAGAAAGGACTCCCCGAGTCTCAATTCATTTAAGGATTGCTATAATAGTTTTCGTTCACGATCTTTTGCTTTGTATCGAGAATATCTCAGCAGCATGAGGGACAAAGTGTAAAACGATCCTAGAAACTTCTTCAAATTTGAAAGAACGCATATTCACCTTCTGGTTTCCTGCTTATTGAGGATAGAAAATTTTTGCAAGTCGACTTTGACACCTTTCACTCTTGGTGTGTTAACAACAACCTGGTTCTTAATATTAGTAAATGCGAAGTCATAACTTTTAGTAGGAGACGTGATCCTATAATGAGGGTATCCCTCGTGTTAATTGTGCTAAACATCTCGGGATTAGATTTAATACTAAGCTGGATTTTTCCACATCAACTGTATCTCTTCCAGAGGTAGTTTCGTTTTGGGTTTTATTAAAAGGTGGTCCAAGAATTTAACAACCCGTTGATCACTAAACATCTATATATTTCTTTAGTCAGAGCATCCAGGGTTTGGTCTTCTCACTACTCTTCGCACGTTGGAAAAATTGAATCGGTTCAGCGAAAGTTTTTCGGTTCTCAAGGAGTCATCTTCCTTGGGAGGTCTCATTAGTTCTTTCATCATATGAATACCGTCTTAAGTTACTGAATTTAAGCCGATGAACCGGCCGATGTTGAACTCGTTTACCAGCTCTTCAATGGAAGGGTTGACTAAGGTTTTCTAAGTCGCCGTGCATGGTTCAGAGAGAGCAGTTATAATTTGAGAGGGCCATCTCTCTTACACATTAACACCAATTACGGTAAATGTCCTCAAAGGGGTTTATTTGGCCTCGTGTGACTTCTTGTCTCATGTGCTGCACGCTTCTTTTTTGTTCTTTTTGCTGAGTTGGGAATTTTTCTTGGCCCACCGCAGAAGTGCGCCTTCTGCGTTAGACAAAATAATGATAGCAAATAATGTGCGTCTCTAACATGAAGATGCAGACAAAATTTCTTTAAGGATTATCATGTCCCATGAGTATCGTTTCCAAGCAATTTGAGCTGTTGCAGCACGAAATGTTGGGCACATCCCATCATTGACAGTTCGAAGTGATTCAAATAATATCGGCCCACGAACATTCACCAGTAACAACCGCAAGTAGAAGCATTCTTCATTCATCGGATTAACTAAATGGGACCAAGAGCATCACTAGAACGCACATCAGGACGATCAGGCATCGCATCGCCTTGTTTCTGACGTTGAAATTTCTTCGATGAAGCCTTCCAAACGTGGCATCTGAGAGTAGAGCAACGTTCGTGCAAACGGATCGCTTTGGTAAATCGAAAAGTAACTAATCAAAGTTATCACTGGAGGTGTACAACGTTGTAATGAAGCTGTCGATGTAATATTATTGTCTACCTATATTTGAATTTTTATACACTGTACTTCATTACTTTCAAAATAATCATTATACTATGATTTATGAATTGAGTTAAAATATTATGTTTCTTACTTCCTGTTCCCCGCTTCATTCACATTTTAGATTATAACACAAGACAAAGACACGAGCAAATGAAGACAAAAATGCAATAATAAAGAACATATCGAGGGTTTCCTGCCAGAAGGGCGTATCCACAAAATCGCGATTTTGGGCTTATAACTTTTTCTTAGAGTCAGGTCGTATCCATCAGACTGGTCGTATCCATCAAGTGAATAAAAGTATCCAAAACATACGCCTAAAAACATTTATTTTCGATGATAAGCAATATGAAAAAAAATACACCGATTTTTTAAATGTTTTTATTGAATCCTCTAAATCCATGTTTTGGTTGATACGCCCTTTTGGCAGGAAACCCTCGATATAGACTTAAGTATGTAAGGAAGGTTTCACTTCTGCCTTGTGTTCTTTAATACACAATCATATATTTATTTTGTGAAATATCCGATGTTGTAATAGTTATTCTGATATTTGGGACAGAGACAGGGGAGAGGGGGGCACATTTGAACACTTTTTAAATAAAATATTATATTTCTCGTCTGGTATTACAAATCATGATTTATTTTATTTTAGTGTTAGATATGGGTTTTATACTACGAACAAAAATTTATATTTATTTATTTTGAATTGGTAAAGTAACACAATTGAGCATTTTTGTTAAGCTCAATTTTGTTCAAATGTGCCCCATCCGCGGGGCACATTTGAAACCCATAGGGGCAGTTTTGAAAAACCAGAATTAAATGGAAACCATGAAACTTAGAATATAATCAACAGTATATTTATGTTATTTTTATCTAATATTATCATAGTACACTCTCATTTATTTCTTACAATAACATTTTTGTTGAATAAGCTTTATAAAACTCTGAACAGTTTTGAACAATTGTAACTTATTTATTTATTTATTATTTTTTACTTATTTTTATAAACGAAATTAAATTAAAAATTGCACAACAATATTAAAAAGTAATAACATTCATAAAGTATTCTCGCCCTTGTAAATACGTAAGGCCATAATTCATTTTAGAGATTTTTGGAAAGCAACCTTCCATACACACATACGCATACACTCCTCAGCGTTTGTGAATACTTGATGCACAGTGTGTTTGCTGCTGTAGTTTTCTATTTCTGGAGTTCTATTCTCTTTATATTTTTTGACTCTATACAATCTCATGTTCATTTTAATCAACAGGGACATCGAACGAATTCTTGAATGGGGCCGCAAGAACCGTGTCGAATTCAATGCATCAAAAACGAAGTTCTGTCTCATCTCCAATAAAACCTGTACCGACCCTTCTTATATTTCAGTGGACAATAAAAACCTAACGGCAGAACCGTCTTTAAACATCCTAGGCATAACACTATCCGATGATCTGTGGTGGAATAACCACATATTCCAAATCGTCACAAGCACCGCAATGATTGGGATTCCTTAAAAGATGCAAATTCCTCCTTCAGCCGTCGGCTAGGGCTACTATCTACAAGTCCTACATTCGTCCCCGCCTCGAATACAACTCGTATATCCGGGCTGGGGCCCCGAGAACCACCTTAGCCTGGCTGGACAAGGTGCAAAGCCGCGCTCTCAAACTTATTGACGCTAGCGCCATTTGCTCCTCAATTGACTCATTAAGCCACCGTTGGAATGTAGCAGCCCTTGCAATATTTTACCGATTTTACCAAAACGATTGCTCTACTGAAATAAGTAACCTCATGCCTCCACGGCAACTTCTCTCCCGCAACACTAGACTTGCCCGCTCGGCTCATCCTTATAGTCTACAGCCCTTATCTTCGCGCACACTCCGATTTAGAAATTCGTTTATAATAAGAACAACGCGACTGTGGAACAACTTACCTCAGTCAATATTCCCGAACTCATACAACACCCAAGAGTTCAAGCGCAAGGTGCGCACCATCTCCTCCAACACCCACCCGACTCCCCCTAATCTATCCTATCTTTCTCTCTATCCTTCAAGCTAAGCTTATTACTAGACATTGCACCATGACGTGTACGACATGACGGACTAGTAGTACAAAGGATGACACCTAACGTTATTCAAAAGTGCCCCAGTGATATTGTTCAAATCTGCCCCAATAGCAACCTTCACAAATAAAATTTTCTACACGAAAAACTAACTCATGTTTAATGATGTTATATTTGTAAATACTGAGTTTATAATATATGCAACACCATACAATTATCACAGCTTGAAAATAATACTAACTTTTTCGGTAATTTGCTTACAAGCAAAAAAATATTTATTTACTTTCGCCCCCGTAAAGTAACCGGCACAATTTTTGTTAAATGACACAGATATTGACGTTATTTGGGAATTGCCAGATGTGTAGTTCGGTGTCACCAGTATTAAAAGGGTTATGGAGGTTGGGAAAGATGAAGGATGCGTTCATAAATCGAATAATTCAAAACTGCCCCTGTTCTAAACTGCCCCCCTCTCCTTAATTTTTTTCTAAAAACCCAGAAGGAAAAAAGTGTTACCAAAGGTCTTTCAAAGCGGGTTTTTTAAGGCGAGTAACGCTTCCTCTTGGTAAGAAGATTCATTTTATTTTAACATTACATGTCCGCAGAAGGAAGCGTTTTAATTAAGCTGATTTGTAAGCGCCAATTATGGGCTTTAAACGAAGGCTGAAGTAAGCAGTTTTGCTAGCAATTTCGGTTTGATGTGTAGCTTTAAACTCAAGCTTCGATAGCTCCATCGCAAGCAGAAAATGTAAAAAAACAAACCAATTTTTCCCACATTGCCTTAAGGAAGAAAATACCGGTGCTACGAGAAAGCTTCCAAAGTCTGCACATAAAAAGGGCATTGTTTTTGGTTATAAATGTGCACCAAAGAAGTGCTTGGACCGCGTTGAAGGGGTGATAATATTTCCTGCTGGAAGGTATTAAAACTACTACATATGTATCAAGTAGACCGGTAACGCTAAGAGACCCATTTATACTATAATATGTAAGAAGAGAGGAGGACAGAGATTGCTTTAAAGAGAACGGAGTCCCAACACAGGGAGAAGCAGACAGCCGAAATGCAAAAAACTTAGAAAACTATGCAAATTTAAAAAGAACAATTCGTGAAGAAAGCTTTGATATATGTATAGATCTTTTCAAACGTCGTGACGTTCCGCGCATGTATTCCAAAGCTCTTAAAAATGTTTTAAAGCTCGGATAAAGCTTCATTTAACTCCTCCTATCAAATCACTTGTTGCCATTTAAACAGTCACGACTGCGTATTGCTAGAGTACGTGCATTTTTCTGGGACTTCAATGATCATTAAAAAAATGTACAAGTTATGAATGAAAAACGTTCCGTTTTAAACATTTTTTTATTTCAAGGTTTTTGTATTTTACACATTTCCTACAGAAATAATTTGTAGCAATTTCTACTAAATAAATACGAAATTTGTGTTTTTATCACTTTGATTACTAGATTGTTGACGTTTTCCGCCAGTCCCATGCGCCCTTCTGCTTGGGGAGGGTGTGCTGCTTGCGACTGCGGAGAACTATCGTTTTATGAATGAAAAAGCTCAAAAAGCTTCAAAAGAAATTTTTTCAGCATTTTTTTTTAAGTTATTTTAAATTTAGGGATGAGAAATATTTCGCATAATTATAGTAAAATTATGCTTATTATGATGAATAAACTGGCTAGGTTCAGCAGGGGTTTTACTAAATTCATGTAAAACCCCTGCTGAACCTATCTCTGCTCAACACACATAAAAATAAATTAACGTTTGTTGCCGTTTTAACTAAAAAGAGGGGAAATGATAGAACAATATTTATAAAATTTGGCAACGAGGTGCGCAGAACTGCTCAAATTTTTTGAGCCACGGAGTTTGAAAAAATCTATACATTCTACTTTTGTGGACTACGGGAAATTGCGGCTGTTCGATTTCAACGTTTAGGATTTTGTTTTTATATGGTTGCAATCTCAACTTCTCATTAACAGATGTCTACGTCCTGTCTTAAAAATCCGCACGACGTTTTTCTAAATAAACAAAAATGTGTTGTTTCAATCAACTACGAAAAAGAACCCACGGGCCGGATATAGTTGTAATTTTGACAGCAGTCTAGGGGTAGATAACGTCTACTAAGAGCAAACCCTTTTCAATGCTACTACCGCCATCTCTTTAAATTTCTAAGGATTTATTGAATGACCCTCGTATCATAAAATCCCTTGCTTGTTTCTCGAGTTTCGAGACCAAATTTGAGCATAACAGCACATGGCTGCACATACGCAACAAATTTCCTAGTCAATATATTAATAATTGCTTTTTGCTGGTTAAAAGGAATTGCATTAAACTGAATTGATCTAATGTTCATGTTTAACGGAATACGTTACATATGTGCATGCGAGATTGAATTTGCAAGCGACTATATGTACCAACACAAGATGTGCCTTGTGTAGTGCACCTTTGTGACTTTTGATATTATAACATCAAGGCACCCCTTGACGGTCTACAACAACTCACAGCCCCAAAATGAAACTGTTCCGGGTTGTTTTCATAGAGGAAATCCAAGCAGAGTACACATTAGTGAAGATGGTAACAATAGAGAGCGTAAGGAGGAATTGTTCTATACCAGTTCGCTATGCTCCCATTCTATAGATTTCAACTAACTCATCAGGCAAAGAACGGTGAGACACATGCAAGTGCTTAATTACCCGCTCTATTGATGTTTAGCATAACTTAACCTGTTTTAGTAATTAATTTACTATTGTTCGCTTAAATTAGTCTTGCAACATGAAAACGAGATTAGATGACGACGGCAAAAGAAGACATCCCAGAGACCTGACATAAAGTGAAGTTAGGAACAGGACGACGACACTTTGGCGACTAAACTTTCGTGTGCACACGATAACGAAAGTTCAATGTAATTACATTTAATTCTGTTTGACATTAAATTTTAATTAGTATTCGAAGCAGGAGTAGGCCCTCCGCTTCCCGTGTCTTCTTGAATGACTTTACCCGCTCCTGCCGTCGTAGGTACGGATGATGGTGAGTAATTAATTTTCTATTCTGGAAAGTATATTTTTATTATTAATTGGCAAATCTTATTTGATCAGTGCTGAGCTTTATTAACTTGCATGAGCGTCAAAAATTATAAAGCGAGACTTTTTTTTAATATTTGAGGTAGTTTCGCAAGTGTAAAATACAAGCTCACATATTGTCCTACACATTGGGAAAAAATTAATATAGCTAATAATGATTACCAGTAATGAGAACTTGCCATTACAACGAAACAAACATATGTACATATGTATGTATATTTGAACAAGGTGTTGGAATTAAAATAGATATGCGTACAGAATCGGAAAACTATATTTCACTCGATCTTTACTCAATTTCCGAGTAGTTTTTTGCTGACTTCTGAGGTGTGGCCTTGTTACTTTCTGCTAGTATCGTATTCTCTATTCTACATTTCTTTGCTGCAGTAAATTTTCAATATCAATATTCTATCCATCCATCTGGCGCTACAGCCCAGACCGAGCCTTGGCCTACTTCAGGGCATTTCTCCAAGTTTGACGGTCCCGTGCAGCATGTCTCCAGTTCCGGATGTTGCCGTCAGCCGTCACAGAGGAGCCCATCCATCTTCTCCTGGGTCTATCTACTGACCTGCTTCCCGAGATTCTTGATGCCATAAGATATTTTGGGATATGATTGTCCTCCATCCTGACGTGGCCGGCTGTTTTGTAGAGTGAGAGTTTCGTTTTCCTGTGCGCAAATCTGGAGTGCAGGATTTGTTTTTGGGCATAAAAGACTGTATTATCCAATAGTATTCGATTGGTTATTTCTTCTTTTTCTTCTTTTCTTGTTATGATTGTAAAACCCAGGGTACACTGTTTTATCGTATACTTCTAGGTTATGTTCGTCGATGGCTATAATTCTTTCCATTCTAAATCTTCCTGCTATGGATTGTTGTATTACCTTCGTTTTTCTCCGTTTATATTCAGGCCTATGCCTATGTCAGGCCACCTCTTTTAATCCGGCATAAGCTTCTTTTGCTGCCAAAAAGGACTTTCCCACGATAATCATATCCTCCACATAACCAAGTAATTGTACCGACTGGGTAGCTGTTGACGTCTTCCTTCCCATTCTAGGGCCAAGTTGAAAATCAAGGGAGCCAACCCATCTCCTTATCTAAGTCCTTGGCGTACTTCGAACTCTTCTGCTATAACATTTTGGACTATTTCCTTCGCCAGTGTGCTACTCGTTGCGCATTTGATCAGTTGTACCAGCTTTGAGGGGACTCCTAATTCCTATATTAATATTAAACGTATTTAAATTTCACATTGTCAGTATATTTTGAATAACAACGATTTTGATGATTTCAGTTTTGTTGTGCTGCAATGTACGCCGGCCAAACTAACTCGTGCCCTGACATAATTTGTGCTGTCAAAGTAATTCTTTGACCACGTTGCGACTCGGTCAACGAATAAGAAGTTAGTCCACCAGATCAGGCCTGGACGTACAGGGATCGATTTATCTCCTAAGATTCCGATCGTGTAGGTCTCTGTTTAAAATCACCCATCCCGGTGTAATAAAAACCGGCTCCGGTCTAAACAAAACATGGTGACAGATCGCTCCCCAGAGTGTCTGAACATTTATTTCCTGCGAAGACCTAATTGTCGGAGACATACTAGTGGGACCCGATTAACAGAATCTACTCTATATTTAATTTCATTCCATCTTTTTTTTGTGGCATGGTCAAGATCAGGAATCACCCTTTGTACCACTAGACCGTCATGGTTCAACTCATGGTGTAATGTCTAGTAGTAAGCTTGACCTCAAAATAAAAAGAGAATAGGAAAGGTTAAGGGTAGTCTGGTGGATGCATAAGGACAAGGCAGTGAGCCTCGCGTTTGCACTACTGGGTGTTATATGAGTGCATCCATTTTTTAACCGCCAGGGCTAGCGAGAGACAGTATTGTGGGAGTGTTATGCCTCCTGAAACAAGTGAATCCCACTAACCAGCCGACAAAGGCTGTGACGCCAACAGTACCAGACTACCAGGTGAACAAGGGGGTGCACCGACCGCTAGATGAAGACCTCACCTAAGCGGAAATAGGTACCCTATTATTAACCGGTTATAACAGCAGGATGCCTTGTTAGGGGTACCTATAATCTGTTGCACTACAGCCTATGATTGGCCTTAGCTTCATCCAGCATTTCTCTCCATGCCATTCGGTTCCTGGCTAATTTTTTTTTATGTAGTAACGTTAAGCGGTCTTAAAATGAAAGTCTTCTAATCTATAGCCCTGCTCTAAAAAGTGGTCAAAGCGTATTTTTGCGGTAGGACCATTTAAATCACTTTTATTTCCACAATCTCGGATTCACAAATCACATGAATTTTGCTCTTTCGTAAATGTTAAATATTTCATCTTCACCACACAATATCGTTTGTTTTTAAAATTCTCACTACTTATAACAGCACATTTAACCATTTTTTTCTTATCTTAATACTTCCTTTATTCAGTAATCACAACTTTGGACCTTAATAAAATTCGCAAAAATTATTTATTAATTTGTTAAGCCCCGAACGATTTCACTGACGTCACGATCGAAATGTCAACTCAATGTTTACATTCGGATTACATTACCTTATTATATGTATACCGTGGGCAGGACGCTTCTAATTTCAGTGCAACAGTCGCTACGGTAATATCGGTAAAATTTGTGAAGGGCTGCTATATTCCTACGGTGGCTTAAAGGGTCGATGGAGGAGCAAAGGGTGCTATCGCCAATGAGTTTGATGGCGCGGTTTTGCACCTTGTCCAGCCAAGCCAAGGTGGTTTTTGGAGTGCCAGCCCAGATATACGAGTTGTATTCAGGGCGGGGCCGAATGTAGGATTTGCATATTGTAGCCAGGGCAGTTGACTGAAGGAGGAACTTGCATCTCTTGAGGAATCCCAGGCATTGGCTGATTTGGCGATTTGGAATATGTGATTATTCCATTGCAGATCTGAAGATACGGTTACGCTTAGGAAGTTAAGAGAGGGGTCAGTCATTACTTACTTTTTGCCTACTGAGGTACAGGGACGGGAGTTTAGACAACAGGAACAGAGCGGATGCCATACTCTGTCAAAAGCCTTGGAAATATCTAGAGCAACCAGACCGGATTCACCGAAGCGATGGATGTTTTGGTTGAGAGCCTCAGTCAGACACACAAGAAGGTCGCCAGCAGACCTTTTCGGTCTATAGCCGTACTGCCTGTCGTGTAAAATTTGGTTAGATTCTAGACATTTCAACAGCCTTCTATTGATGATTGTGTTTCCATGATTTTGGAGAGAACAGAAGTTATTGCTATTGGGCGGTAGTTTAAAGGTTCGTTGGCTTGACTTTTTTTTGGGAATGAGCTGAACATGAGAGTATCCAAGAGTTGGGATAAACTCCGGAGAACTATGACAGGGCGAAAAGTTTGCGCAGAGGTTTAGCCAAAGGTGAGGCACACTTCTTGAGTACCATAGGGGGAATATTGTCGGGGTCAGTGGATTTATTGACGTCGAGCTCTTTGAGACATTTATGTCGCGGCAGCTCCTAAAATTTACAATTATCTGAAAAACCAAAATTTAGGATGGGGAAATAAACAAAAACAAACAAACTCACGCACTAAAACCACTATTTATTATGTATACATTATGAATTTAAAAACAGAAGAATTCATCCTGAAAAAGAATAATTATAAAAAACATCACAAATAAAATACTTCTCTTGAAAAAAAAAAAGCCAGCCTCCACTAATAAAAAACGCCGTCAGTAAACAAACGAAATCTGAAATTAGAGAAAATAATTATCACAGAATTTAAATAAGTTCCACAACAAAAACTTACCTGTCAACACTAAGATCAGGTCCAGCCCCCTTTTCCTCCTTCCAAAATAGATGCCACGCTAAAATACAAAATAAAATTAGTATATAAACTAAAATGAAATAAAAATACTTACCAGCAATACAACCTCCATTTGACAGACAGAAACAGCTGATCGCAAAACAAGCGAAGATTAATTACATAATCGGTATATACTGCATATTGCCCCGCCACTTGCCGAAGCTTCATTGTGATTGCGGCAATAAATATCGCAGCAGCTGACCGAAAATTTCAGATCACTTGATCCTTCAAGACGTTCTGAGTCTGAAAGAATTGCCGCATTGAGGCAACCAGTGATTCTCATTTAAGCAGGGCGTACTGAGCCAAATCAACAAGCAAGTTGAACGGAGTATTGAACCTTCAACTTTTGCATCCCAACCAAGTTGAAAGGAAGTATTGAACCTTCAACTTTCGCATCCCAATAAGGGCGAATTGAGCCGATTCTTAACCAATCTAAACGGCGCACTGAGCCGTCATACGTAAGCTGTTGTAGTGAGACAGCATCCTAAGCAAGGCGAATTGAGCCAAGAAATATTCAATTCCCATATAACTTAATAAGCTAAACCAATCTAAATTTCAGAACCCAAAGGGCAGATCTAAAGCAAACAGGGCGTCAAGAAGCATCCACACCACTGTAATCGACCGCAACCAACGCATCGCTAGTGCATCATCAATTCAGCAAGTTAAATCAATCAAAGAAGGTGAAGTTTGGGAAATTAATTCAGTTTCTGATCAGCGACATCTATACGTCCAAAATTCGAACTAACTCTTAAAGCCAAGAAAGTTAAAGCATCAAGACAATCTATTAAGGAGAATTTAACTAAGCGAAAGACACACGCCGCATACATTACCAGCAGGAAATTTTAGTGATAGTGTTAATATAAATGAAAGGCCTAGCAATAATTCTGGCAATATCAAACTATTGAATTTAAGCTAGTTTATGTCTATTTGTATAACTATTGAACTAACTTAAAACTAATTTATATTGAATTAATCAAATAATGAACTTTATATGAATTGTGTGAATTAATGAATGAAATAGTGAATTGTGAAGTTAATTGTACTAGAAAACATTAAGCTTTTAATAAAATTGTGTTTATTAAAAAGGGTGATTTTCTTGGGGTGACACCTGGGTGATCACGGCACATTTATATACCTCTCGTGTCCTGAAAAAACTCCCGACCATTGAATGAGCGTTGCGCTCCAGAACCGGGGTTCGTGCATCAGTTTCGGGTAAAGAACAATTTGAGGCGAACAAGGATGCCAAAAAGTCGGCCTTGGATTTGCTTTCTGTTATCACCTCCTCCCATTAATAAACAAGGGGTTGTGGAAGAAGTAAAACATCTTATTTATGGAAATTAGTTTTTGCTGTCTACGCGTGTATGGAGGATCTTGCTTCTCAACTTGTCGTCAAATTACGCTTGACCTTCCTGATGATGGAATTACAGGAGTTTCTCGATTTCATGTAGTCGCGCCGAAGTGACTCGCTTGGGGAACATTTGTACACTCTATAGGCGGCTTCCTAGCTTTAATTGCGTACATACACTCCCCATTAAACCATCTATTTGGCCTAGGCCTTATAGATTAGATAGAATTATTATTATTATTATTTATTATTTATTGGATAAAGTACACAAGATTACAATCTTTTAGAGTACAAAGCAAACGGTAAATAATCCTAAATTCTTACAACTAGCTTAATATAGAGAAGTGAAGAATTTGAAAGAAGTAAGAGATTAAGAAAATACGATAGAGCTAGGTAAGCTAAGAACAGTAGAGTAGTAGTACTACTGCGAAGCTGGAAGAGAGCTTAGAAATATAGAAGCCTGCTTTTTGAACATTGTGGCTGTGCTAATTTTTTGGATGGATATAGGAAGTCTATTCCAAAGTCTAATCGCATGCACAAAGAAAGAACGACTGCCAACCATGGAACGATGAAAAGGGATAAGCAACTTAAGTGATCTCAAGGACTGCATCGGGACAAGGAAATCAGAGAGGTAGCAAGGACGCTTAGAGTAAAATACTTTATATAGGAGAGTTAGTGCCATGACATTGAGAAAATGAAAGAGCCCACATCCGAGTAGTGAATTTTGCACGCCCGACACATGATCGGATCTACGAAGGTGAAAAACAAATCTCAAACAATCATTGAATGCGACCCTGAGTCGTTGATGACAGGACGAATCAAGAGATATATAAACAAGGGCGCCATAGAGAAAATGCGGCAGAATTAGGGATTTAACAAGCTTGGCACGGATAGAGGGTGATAGCAGATCCGCGAACAGCCACAGTTTACGCAAGGTACCATATATCTTGGCAGCATGAAGGAAACATGATTGCAACAGGAAAGCTTCCAATTAATAAATATCCCAAGGCTCTTGACACAATCAACGACAGGAATAGGAACACCACCTACTAATAAATTAGGAGTATATTCAGAGGACATAGGACGCTGGCTGATAAGCAGCACTTGGGATTTAATTGGATTAAGTTTGAGGAAATTATTAGAGCTCCATTCACTGATACGATATAAAATATTATTCATAACTGCTGTACCGGAAACAATTACACTAGGAGGAAAAGAATTGTACAGCTGAAGATCATCAGCATACATATGAAAAGAACAGCCGTCAATGACAGAGGGAAGATCATTAATATACAGGGAGAAAAGAAGAGGACCCAGTATCGAGCCTTGAGGGACACCCACACGCACCGGCAGAAGAGAGGATATTCTGCCGTTGTGCCGAACACATTGAAATCTATCAGAAAGAAGAGAGGAGAAAAGACGCGTGGCAGAGGAAGAGAACTGATAGAGTTGATTAAGTTTGGACAACAGGAGCGGATGGACCACCGAGTCAAAAGCCTTAGAAAAGTCGAGCAGAGCTAGAAATGCAATTTTACCCTGATCAATGGTAGCCCTTAGATCAGTTGTAACCCTTAACTTAGCAGTCTCACAACTGTGCGATTTACGAAAGCCAGATTGAAAGATAGAAAGAAAATTGTTACGTTCAAGATGGCTCATCACTTGAGTAAAAATAATTATTTCAAAAGCAAGCAAGGTAAGGATGAATGAGAAATGAACAAACACATTCCTGCCCGTATTATTTTAGTAATACAGAGCGCGGCATAGTTCGCACTGGCACCGTGGAAATTCGGTCAGTGGCTAGTAAAAAGCGAATATGGCCTCCAATTACCTACGCCTAACTTAATGTAAGATCATGGTACTCTAATGAAGTGGGACATTTTGGTGTAGGAAAGCGAACTCGAAAAGCATTCTACATTGCTGCCTGTAGAGCATACAACAAAGATTGTGCTTGTGTTTTTTGGTGCCTATAGCACCCTTTTCATGAAGTTCAATTTCCAAGTAGGATTTCGGTGTACTTTAATATATCCGCATTACGGCAACTCTGGTGGCTTTATTTTAATTTAGGCTCCTCTGCCGGCTTACTTCAAATGTAGCTTGCACATACATTGAATGTTTAGTTTGACGGTGTTCTATGCATATACTAAGAGAAACATCACTTAATTATCTTTATTTAGCCCGACGCCGTCGGTTTAGTTCTTTTGTTTACAACAGCCAGATTGTATATGGATGGATAGTAGAAGTATAGTAGAAGTTTTTTTTGATTGTGATACGATGAAGCTTAGGAGTCACCCTTTGTACTACTAGTCCGTCATGTCGGTTAAGTCATGATGCAATATATGGTAGTAAGCTTGATCTGATGGATAGAATAGATAGGATAGGTTAGGGTCTGGAGGGTGCATGAGTAGATGCCGATGAACCATACATTTGAACTCTGAGATGTTATATGATCTCGGAAACACCGACTGCGGAAGACAGTTCCATAATCGAGTTGTTCTATTTATAAACGAACTTCCATATCGTAATGTGCGCAAAAAGGAGGGCTGTAGCATATGGGGATGAGGATGAGCCGAATTGGCTAATCTTGTGTTACGGGAAGAATGTTCCGTGCAGGAGGTTCTTTACTTCAGTTGCCAATCAAGGTATGACAAAGAATTATTATAGATTTTATGGCGTTAATTTTTTAAGGGACAGGGTGTGACATCTGCAAGTAAGGACTATGTAAAGTATATTGAAGTCCTCACCACACCTAAGAAGCCCGCCCCCAGCGGTAGACACCGGCAAATCCTGAACCTATCCTTCTGTCGCGCAGTATGTACATAGAGAATTGGTGTAGTGAATGGATGAGCATGTGTACAATCAGTTTTCGTACAATTGATTAACTAAAGAACATTTTCGTAGAGCATAGGTACAACTAAAAATGACGGTTTCTCCTATTATTAAAATTATGGAGCCACACCACAATATGAAGGATTCAACGTCTAAATTGAGATTTCTTCCCTAAAGATAGGATAAAAAATAATATCCTTTGAAAAACTAACTTAATTCAAAACATCGTAGAGTATTTTTAGAATTATGATTAGAATCATTTAGTACAGGCAAATTAGTAAAAATAGCGGAAATGATTTGGTACAGGCTGAAGTCTAATCATAAGGTAATGTTCACAAAGTTTGTAGATTCCCTACAAAAAATGTAATTAATCATTTTCCGATACGAATTGCGATTAAAGTGATCGCTGGAGGCATTTGGAGAAAGAAATTGCTCTAGAGATGGGGCTATCCACACTATCCACTAAGATATTTTAGTTATATGTGTATTCTTTTATTTGATAAAAAAAACAACAGAAAGTTGAGTGACTAGAGTATATGTAGATTCAAAGCATAAGTAAAATGACACTTCTTCTTTTTTTAGCATTTGGCTCATGCTTTGAACAGGGTGTCAAGCAAATTTTTCAAAAAAAAATCCCGTATATTTCCTCGCATTTTGTCTCGCTCGAATTCACCTACTGCAGTTTGAAATTCAGTGTCCTTTAGAAGCACTGAATATTCTCGTTTAACCTTCTCAGCAAACGCGGCTGTTATGGCGTTGGTCCTGACGAATTCGTCCAACGTTTTTCTCATCAGTGCGTTTCCGTCGTTACGAGAAAGGACTTCGGGATTGAGACACGTTAATGCTTTGGTCAGTCGGTATCTCAATGGTGAGCGTTCCATGATTTTTTTTACTGCAAACTGAACAGCGGTTTTGCAATTTTCAAAGAATTCGTCAGTAACCGTAACAGAAACTTTTTTCGTATGAGTTCCAAGTGCCTGTCGTGTTTTGAATCCAATGTCAATATTTCTGAGTGAGACCACGTTTTCTTTTTTACTAACATCAATTTTTCCTAGTGACTGACTGTCCAAAACTTCTTTTTTTACGATTCGACTCATGAGATTTTCAGTCATCAAATGTAACTCGGCATAAAGAAACGGGATGACAGGGGCGTCCGTTTGAAATTCCCTCAAAAATGGTTCCACATCACTAGCAAGTGTTTCAAAGAAAGCCAGTTTAGCAGGAAGAAGAACGTCCTCAAGTGCTTTTTCGACAACTGCATAACTTTGGCATTTGGGACGGTCCTCTGGATGTTCCTCGATGTAAGAAACGAAACTGTCCATAGTGGATTTCTAGAAAAAGTAACAAAACTGAATTAATAAGATTCGATAATAAAGTGTGCAAAAAAATGTACGTAGGCCATTTTAAAATGTGTAAGAACCTTTTTGTTTTCCGACGAGGATTTCGTCCCTGTGTGAGGACCAGTATTTTGTCGTGCCAAAGTATCGTTTGAAGCTAACTGATTCGGTTCTGAGATTGAGGGATCATCCACAGGTTTGTCTTTGTCACAAAGTGTTGCAACTGATTGTTGCAACGCTGATTGTTGCAAGTCGACGAGTGACTTGTTTTTTTTGCCCTCAGCATGGCCTTTTAGTGCTGTAACACCCATACTTGCGACGTTGATAGTAGAGGGACATAAAGGGCAATAAGCAGAGTAAACATCATTACATGCACGCACCCAAGGATACGTTTGTTTCCACAATTCGCAAAATTTGGTTTTCCCTCGCGCGTGGTTAGGCATAGTGAAAAGTCCTCTATAACATTAACGTGATTATTACATTTTGTTTCAGATACCTAGTACAATTATTTAAGCGGACCATGTGATATTAATATGTCTTACTTACTTTTCAGTACACTTTAAATGCTATATTATAGTAATATATTATAATAATAAAAATACACTGATCGAAATTTTATTTTGTCACTGGATCAAGACTCGCAACTAGTTTCGTATCAAACTTGTCTGTTCTCGTCGTACTAAATATCAGGTTATATTGATATTCTTCAGTTGGCATTAATTATTGTGGTAGTTCACTTGTTGTTGATTTTATTCACTCTTAAAATATAACAAAGCATAAAAATTTCATTTTCTCTTTTTTTTTCATTAATTATGCACCTTTTTCGAAAATTTCCCGCTCTAACAAAAAATTCCCGTATATTTCCCGTACATTTTCCGCCCCATTCAAATTCCCGTATAATTCCCGCTTTTCACGCCCACTTGACACCCTACATATCTTCTAAACAGAGTCACTTAAGTTCCTGCTCTTTATATCAAATCGCCGCCTGATTGCAAGAACTAGGTAACTCATTTTATGCTGTTTCGAGAAATAGGCAAAAACAAAATTTAGCTTTGCTTTATTTATATTTCATAATTACACCAATAAATAAAAATAAAAAACAATGAAAGTAACCAATATTTTCCGGCTTTTGCATTAAATACTTCTTGATATCGACTACATTAAACTATAAATAACTCAAAATCAAAAAATTTGGAGTTACCTAGTTCTTACAATCAGGCGGCGAAATAAAAGAATACACATTAACCTAAAAGGTGAGTCTAAGTGTATTGGTTTACGATAATTAGTCTAGGAGTTATTCAACTCTAAATAAATGAAGAAAAAAAATACATTGTTTTATCGTGAACACCCACCCTGTATCTTAGTGGTTAGCCTTCTATCTAGAACACATTTTTCCTCCAAATACATCTAGGAACGACCCCTTAAAAATTAGCAACGTATTCCAACTGGAACGTCTGATAACCTATATAAGTCGCGAAAGGGTGCATATGAGTATTTTAAATTGTTAAAACCGTGATATCTCATGAACGGCAATACGTACGGGAAAATGTATAATAACATTTTTTGTAGAGAGTCGTATGATCACAAACTTTATGAACATTACTTTATGATAAGACTGCCAGTTGATCACAGAACTGATAACAAACATTTGTTCTAATAAAAAGTTACGTATATAACCATAAAATAACTTCCAAACATATTTTGATAATCTTATTGCAATTACAAAATAAAAGGTACAATTTATTACCACAATAACTAAATAGAATGCGAGTTTCTGCAAGTAAACTACACATATTGTTACGTAAAGTAACAACAAACGAAACATCAAATATTCTAATATCCCTTACGCATCTCTTCAGTCTGTATCGAAACAGCTAGATAGTATGTTTGCATAACTGAGCCACCCTGCATACTCCTCCACTATATGCATAGAGACAGAGGCTCTGCATTTGTAGTAAAATACTGGCAATAAACAATATAATCTAAAATTCCTAAAATGAAACATTTAGGTACTAATACCATCTTATCCACAAAACCTCTGCTTTATTAAAATTCTCTGCAAACAATTCGACTGATTTAATTAGAAATCACAAATATATATTCTGCGCTCTAATTATCCCTAGAACTATCCTGAATGATATTTTATAAGCCCGTATGGGCTGGATATATTGCTATAAGACCAAAATTCAACTGCACACTTACACAGCGCGGGGCAAAGTATTCGTTACACCGATAGGACATCATACATCCGGCTCATAATGAACATATATATACCAAAAACTCTCACCCCACAAAATCGCACACAACACTTACTTAGGCGGAGAGATGGAAACTTTGGTACAAGTACAAGACGACCAACGGCCACCCCCAAAATGTTTAAAACCGATGGTCCTTCATTCCTAATTTAAATGCAAATGAGATTCATTTGACGACAACACTACTACCTTACCCTCATCCCCCTATATCCTTTCAACAGCCTGAGTTACTTTGCTTGCCCACCCTTAACCCCATCGGCCTTCGGTCTCATTCTATTGAATTGTAATTTCTCCAACGAAGGAGGGTTATACATGTCAGTGATGGTAGGCGGAAGAAAGGGTACACAGAATGACGTGTCTAACTTTATGTATAGGTGTCTGTCCTGGACGGAGCTGGGGTAATTATTCATTAGTGCCTTCCACGTAAGTAATTAGATGGACATGAAACTCTTAGTAAAGTTGAATTATCACCGACAGATACCTACCAACACCTCGCCAGCTACAACAGACGTAGCAGAAAAAATACGAATACATCAGTGTTGTGGACTCATTAATTGTCCTTAGTAACATCTTATCCTGCTCGACTGGCGCTCGGCCACGAAAAAAGTGCGTGCCTCTTCGGAATCCGCGTTGGACTGCTCGGGCTCCGACCAAGGAGGCGAGCGCTTTCTTGCACTTTCTTTACAATTTCATGATTATTGATCCGAAAATTTCTATTCCTGGTCATATTACAATATTATTATGCACACACTGCTCCTTGCCCTTCTTAAAGGGTTGGACGCCTTCGCAATATATTACACAAGTATACGTACAGACGTACACATATATTATACAAGGCGAAACATGGATTAGCATTTCTCATTAATGCAGACTGAAGCTTAATTGGGACTCACCAGCCCAGCCATGCTTAGGACAGTGTCCGACCATCCCACAATTAGTTTTCCCTTATAACACCCTTCTCAAACTATAGTGGTGGACCACCTTCGAATCCTGCCACCACTACTGTTCCCTGCAATCCCATACCATTTGAGTTTCTCTTTAGCTCGTACACCATATCTGAGGAGGTAAATGGGTTAGTACCCTTTAGCCATTTCCAAGTTGGAGGTTGGCTTGATAGTGAGAGATTTTGAAATAATAAGGATGAGGCGGCCTGGCAGGATGGGGGTGGCAAACAATCCACCTCTCGGGCTTCCTTCTATGTCGTTCAATGTTTGAATGTTGTTATGCATAAATTAGAATTAATGCAGACGTCCGAATCGCAAATTCAAGTAAATTAAATTGCATATTATGTATATGTGTCTGTGTGCGTGTGCTACACCGAATTACTTTAATGTCTCAGTTGTTCCTGCTGCTTTCGCTTCAAGCAGGGGCCTTCTGCAAATTTTGTTGCCCTTGCATTTGAAAACTTGTGTTTTTTGTGTTAGCCATTTTTTGGTCATAATTTCTGCAAGATGACACATAATTACAACATTAAGAAACAGAAATACACTGTCGCTTTTTTTTTAAATGCAGCATTAACATTTTGTTAGTTTTAATTATCTTTTGGGAATAGAGATAAAAATTAATTAGCATATTTAACTAAATCTTGATAACAGACAGACCGAATAAAACGAATTATTCAAGAGACTTCATATATGAATATGGTTTTATTATTTGAAAATAATTCTAGGAGGAACTAAATGTACTAATTCAGCAACGGCATAAAAAAACTCCTTTTTCTTTCCTAAATGAATTTTTAAAATGACAAACGAGTTCTTTGTTTAGATAGCCTAGAGGCTATAATGCAGGTCAAGAAGCACGTATCCTTGATCCATTTCTTGCTTTTCACCCGACTAGGTATTCCGGCGTAGTGAACCCTCCTCTTGAAAAATAGAACCATTGCCCATTACAGTTTTTTCACATTAAATTCACCCATTTGCAAATAAAATTCACGTTTTTACAAACAAAATTCACCTTTTTGCAAATTAAATTCACCCGTTCGAAAATAAAGTACTTCTACATTATATATTACTAGCTACTTACTACTTCTACATTATATATTAGCGCCTCACTGCACCCATAAGCCAATAGTTGGCGTGCGCCAAATCAATTGGGAAATTCAAAATCGCTTTTCCATTGGTAGTGAGAGTAATGTACGAAAGTATGTACATCCGAAAAGAAAAGTGTCACTGCGTTCGTTTAAAAACCTCATTTAAATTCCCAATAACAATTCAACAGTCTCACTGCCATTCTTAACGTGGTCAGATGGAGGGAGTGTTGTCGGCAGTAAACGAGTTTCGAAAGGGAAATTACAATGCACGCGCGCTTGTATTTTAACCATACACGAAATGTTAAAGTGTGTGAAATTGTCATTTCCAATTTAAAGGATCGGCTAACATACTTATTTCTTGCACTAAGCATGATTTTGGAAAAGACTTCCTTGATGGTCTTCGGCATTGGAGAATGTGGTGGTAGAAAAACTAGAGTGAGTCATTACATAACAACAAAATGTATAAATAGTAATAGAATAAGGTGTGTCGAGCTTGACCGAACCTGGATTTACTAACATTATTATAGAAGTATTTAATTTTCAAACGGGTGAATTTGATTTTCAAAAAAGTGAATTTTATTTGTAAAATGGTGAATTCAATTTTCAAAAAGATTAATTTGATTTGCAGATGGGTAAATTTAATGTGAAAAAACTGTAGCGCTAATTTCTGATCCTCGTGTTCTATTACAATTAACACAGTTTTGAAAACATCTGTCTGGCACTAATGAAAAAAATCGAGCCTTGGCCTCCTCGAGTGCTGTAGGGACATCGTCCCACTACTCACATATTACTGGACTGCAAAAGACTGTGCACAAAAGCATAGCCGACTTGCATCAAGTAATATTAAAACATTTAAAACAACGATTAAATTAGTTAGTTGTCAGTTTAAAGAATTAACTTCTTGACGTTAAAAAATAAAAATAAAAACAATAATTAAAATTATAAAATAAATAACCAGCATCACCGTAATTAAATATATGTATAAAACAAAAGTGTTAATAATAAAATATATGTGAATAAAGATTGTAAAATAAATGTTAAAGTTACAAACCCAAAACGAACATTTATTACTAAAAGACGAAGTGCAAGCTTTAACGAAGCAGACTTCTAAAGTGCCTTCCTCAAGTTCCGATCCCTTGCAGAATGTTTCAGTTCCGGATGTTGAGCATTTCCTCTGCGACAGCCGTCACAGAATCTACCCTCCTTCTCCTGGGTCTGCCTACTGGTCTACTTTCCGCAATTTCTGTTACCATAAGCCGTTTGAGGATACGATGGTCCTCCGTTTTGATTATATAGCCGGCCAGTTTAGTATTTTAATTTTTATTAAAGTTGAGTTATGGGTCATCAAAAATTTCATACGAACTCGTTGTTGTATCTCCTTCGCCATATTTCAAGTTTCGCTACCATAACACAGTACTGGTCGTATTACTGTTTTGTAGAGTGAGAGTTTCATAAAAGAGATAAAAGGCTCCCATCAGTCTTGCTCATCACTATCTCTGAGTCATCATTTATAAAGTCTAGGCGAAACATACCAAAGGAAGCAATCCAAAGTAAATGTTGGAGCAGTCAGCAAATACTCACATATTTTAGCTTCTTCTTCCTTTTTAAAAACCAATCTGGTTGGACATAGCTGACTGATATTTGTTACTCTTCTTTCTTTCACATATATATTTAACGACACCAGACACAAATTAAAATGTTTTGCAGCTTCTAGTACACTGGTTTTATTTTCCAAGCCTTCAACAGAAGCCAATTCGTACACATCTTGGCTTTGGGAAACAAATAGAAGTTTAACAAAAAGAATTAAAAACATGCAAAGAAGAAATTTAAGTATGTCCCACGTAAAAAGGGGTAAGTTGTAACTTGTTACGCTATCGTTGGATATTGGTGCACTTTGTGTGTCCGAAAACGCCTGAAAAAGGACTGATGAACATTTCTTCAACAAAACGGACGCAACTTGCCACACCGCAGCCACTGCGATGAAGCTCTTGCCAAAGTAAAGTTTATGCCAACAAGCCGAAGACCATTGACGAACTCAAAGCTAATGTACGAGCCGTAGGTACAATAACGCTGCTGCTTTTGCGTATCAAATGATGGTCATCTAATCGAAATTATAGTCAAAAACTGATTTGAAATAAATGGTAGATAATATCCTAAATGAATGATGCTCATTTGTCAAAATCAGCTAAAAAATGTAAGAGTTATTCAATGTTGAAATACCGAAGGTCTATATGGCGCAAGTTTACATATTTTATTGGAGGCCCCAAGGGGTTTGTTATGTAACAGGGGGGCCGCAGTATCATAAAGTTTGGAAACCACTGAAGGGTCACTCTAATAAGACTGATAGAGAGTATTTTTCCCTTTAATTTATAAAAAATTAAATTATTTTTCATGCATTTAGCTTGCATTACTGAAGTTATCAGTACTAGTACTGGAATCCAAGCTAAAACACTACTCAAATATTCAATTCAATTAACATTTAAATATGCAATATATTTGCGCGATGCCTTCTACATGCTTATTAGTCCGGAGAAATTACAAAAAAAAAAAAAAAAAAAAACACACGAAAGGAGACAAAATTCCAAAATGGCTGAAAATTGGTACACAGCTTCCTTGTCACATTTTAAGAAAACAATTTCGGAATCCAAAAAATAAAACATGGCCGCGAGAGATATCGCGTTTTCCCCCGGTTTTTCATATATCTCGGTTTCTATAGGTCATAAAACCCCGTGCAAGGGGCAAATGTTGACAATTAAATTCTCTACAACTTTAGTTCTTACAAAAAAGTTGACCCGATTAACCCTTTGAAAGTTAATCAGGGTCGAAGTTTTCGAAAATCACTTTTTGACCAAAATGTCATCCAAAAACTGGAATTTTCGAAAAAAATTTGATCAGTCAATACAAAACGTTATTATATACAAAAAGTGCTTTTGTCATTTTTTCGAAAACATAACCATTTCGAAGTTATTCAAGGTTAGTTTGAAAAAATCACTTTTTGACTAAAAAGCCACTCAAAAACTTTTTTTTTTCGAAAATTGTATTTTATAGGCAGTACATGTTTTCATCTACTTATACCAAATATTATTGCCTACAAAATCTAATTTTCGAAAGATACACTTTTTTAATGGGTTTTTGGACAAATATTGAATTTTGCCAACTTTGACCTGGAATAACTTTGAAAGGATTAAGTTTTCGAAAAAAAGGATAAGAGAACCTTTTGTAGGTAATAACGTTTCGTACTAACTGATCAAATAAAAATTCGAAAATACCAGTTTTTGAGTGAAATTTTGGCCAAAAAGTGATTTTCGAAAACTTTCAACTTTTAAAGGATTAATCGGGTCAACTTTTTGCGTGAACAGAAGTTGTAGAGAATTTCATTGCCAACATTTTGGACCCTCGCACGGGTTGTATAACCCATAGAAATAGTTTTCTCAAAATGTCACAAGAAAGTTGTGTACCAATTTTCAGCCATTTTGGAATTTTGTCTCCTTTAAATGTTAATTTCGCCGGACTGTATTAGCGACATATTGCACATTTTTTATATGAAACAAAACGCCACATATTGCTTTGCTACATTTATCCTCAAGCAATAGTGACTAAAACCTGCATATGAAGCTTTGGTATACAGCCGGCCTAACGCCTCCTTCGTTGCTTTATACCGCCCGCTTCCGCTACGTCAATACGTCTGGAATTCGAATGTTCGCCCTATGCAAGAAGAAGAAGAATTTTTAACATTATTCTCCAAACTTGCGCGAGGCCAGGACCGGATCCCGGTTGTAGAGCCGTTAAAGAAGAAGAATTCTCCAAACTTATATTAAAATGTGAGATCGACAAATTCTCTACTTTTAGAAACCGTTTTGTAAATTTAAATTGGGCCAATCCGCTAATATTGGCGCAATGTTCAAGATTAGGGTCTAAAGGGCCCCGGAGACGATCAATAATATCAATACGTATTGACAATAATATTGAAGCATCTGTCAATAGCTTCAAAAATCTCGTCAATCTAACATCAATACGGCGACTTCGCAGTGTTGTTTTGAAAATCGGTTGTGACGAGGTGGCGGTTTTCACTTGTTTATTTTTGGAATTATTTGAAATACTAACGAAATATTGACCAATAAACCTTGTAAACGTCAATGCATGCATCAATATGCCTCGCGTCAATGCGCTTCAATCAAAATTTCTAACAATATGCTTTAATAAATTGACAATACGTTTGAACCCCTGGTAAACGGTCAATATGCCCTTTCAATGCGCCTCGACAATATTATTGAGAGCCGTATTGACAATATTATAGCTCGTCTCCGGGGCCCTTAATACAGCAATTATGCAGAAACTATACATGCGACAAGTTTAATCTTTCGGCAGTTTAAAGTACGGTCAGCGTCAAAAGTGAGGATCCATTAAACATTCAAGCTTCAATCAATTCCACCAGTCATGATTGGTAGAAATTAAAATATTCAGATAATTACTTCAGTTATCACCTTAGACTTTAGGTTGTCCGTCAGTCATAACAGTGACTGTGGCAAAACTGCCAGCAAAACCTATCGTCTAATAGATGCCTAAAAAATTTTACTTTGGGGCGCTTTCAGTAATGCAGGATGCGTGCGCAAATGACTTATTCAGCAATTGAAAGTGTGAAGCTTTCAATGACTGAATAAGTCAATTGCGCACGCATCCTGCATTACTGAAAGCGCCCTTGACCTTGAATATCTTTGTCATGCGGAAACGGAAAATTGTGCTTAATATCTTAAAATAATACTTTCTTTATTTATCAACACAATTTCATTACAACTATTGAAACAAAATAACGGTACTTCATTTAATAAAAAAAAGCTCCAAAATCAGTCACAAATGAGGTAATTCTTGGAATTTTAGGTTTGAACATTTCACAGTTATAATGAAATAAATTTCAAGGAGTTTTCTAGCTTTTTTCGGCGAAAAACTGTTTCATCGGGGTCTACAAAAGCTGACCTGTTGAGGGTAACGTGATTCATCTAGTCCTTTTTATCGCATACCTACGCCAAAACGCAAAAAAATCCCTTGTTTTTTTGTTAATTATTGTTTAAACAATTCCACATGACTAAAATTAGGCTGATTTTTGGCAACGTATGGGATACTCCTTATGTAGTAGCGCAAGATGTTTTCTGAACAATTTTATAACAAATTCTGCCGTTTTTTTCGCTACTTGACTAGGCTATTTATTAAATTGTTCCAGGTAAGTACTTCATATAGACCTAAACATTCTTTGTGGCGGATTTCATATCGAAGTTCCCTAAATCATTAGCTCTGTTACATTTTTGATTTCTTTTCTTAAATTCTCAATTCCTTAATAATAATTGTTTTTTGAGAAGTCCTCAACCACTTACCGAACTTCCTACCAGGAGACTGGCGTCTGAATATTTATCTCCCCTCAGGATAATGGCGGTCCAGTTATCCCTATAGACAGCGGTGTACAGTTTTTACTAGTGATTGAGAATAATTAACCCTTGCCTTTTTTCTGGGCTTGGGACTGGCGGGATATTCTGGCGGTGTTGCCAGATTGGGTTATAGCAGGTTAAAAGCAAAACGTATTACCATTCAAGTACTGATAACAAAAACTAGACTAAAAATACATTATTAATTACATATGTTCCATTATATCTCTTGTTTTCATGTAATAACCTTTTTTGGTAATTTAATCTTTTCCTTTAACTTGTTTCATTCTGAGGTTAAGCCTCAATGCAACTAACTGTTAAGCAAACAAAAAAATTGCCTTCAATTATACCATAGTAATGAAAACTGCACATTTACATCCATTTGATAAGATCTCACCTGAAATTAGCTTACAAAGCATTAAGATTACCAACAAGCACAACAACAACAACAACATCGAACTAAAAAACCCGAGCCGAAATCTACATTCGATAATGCGAGTATATCCCCCCGGCGGACGAATAAATTGAAATCTGTGGAAGACCATCTAGGAAGTTATAAAATCAGTCGAGAGCCATATTTTCAGATCCAAGATGAATCACCCTGTAGCTCTCTCTCTAGCTGTGGCAACTTGTGGAAGGTATAATTTTCTTAGAGCTGTTTATGTACGGTGGAAGGGTAATTAAAATCCGTTGATTAATATGTAAATTTAATAAGATTACGAGTTCAGCGAATGAGATTCGATAGCCCCAAGGAAGGACGACGACGCTACGTCGAAGTTGCTCTGTCCGAAGAGGACCAGTGTAGCCAAGCGGATGGCTAGGGTATTAGGGCTGTATACGTGTTAAGTTACATACATATGATGAAAATTTCCGTTAATTTATTTCGCCACACTCGCAGCATACATGCTCTTAGGGCACAAAACTTAACATACTTACGTTTTTTGCAAAAATGAAAATAAACACAAAAAACACCCAAGTGATTGGAGTTTGGGAAAGAAACCTCAGGTAATTCATTTAATCTCAAGAACTTCCTCTGGCGCTCTCCGAGGACTAGCAGCGTCCGTGATGCGATAATTAAAAGTAAATAAGAACCCACGAAAGGGAGAGCAGGCAAACCTGCATATTTATTTGTAATAAATTAATGAATGTTAATGCATCTCCAGCTGAATCAGGTTTCATTTCACGCATTATGGATCGATTTTAACCTCTGATTGCGCGAGCAAAAATTTTATTCCGTCCCCTCAGTTTATGTCTGATTAAAATCCATTTCCGTAAATCGGATGAATCCTTTCGAAACTTTCGTGGTAAATATTCTAAAAATCATAACGAGTAAGCGAAGGGTGCACACGTTGACGCCACAGTCGCCATAGGTAGAGGGATATCTGAATGCATATAATACGAAAAATCGAGATCGGACACCAACAGCAGAAAAACAATATATATATGTATAAAGCAGGGAACTCCACCTCCTCAGCGGTGCCTCTTCAGTTGACCACTGCTGTTGTTCTGTCCTCATGTTATGATGACTCCAGCGTGTACAGAGTACGTATGGTAACCTAAAAAAATTGTCGTCAATTCTTTTTTTACACGCCAAGCCCTGATTAAACATTAATTAAGGGAAACAATGGCCGAAACACACAAAAGCATTGACAGACCGAATAACGACGCGTTTTGGATTTATTCTTTTTTTTATTTTCTGATTTTCGTTCTTTTTTTGTACCGTCTGCAGATGAACAGAAAAAAAGTAAAGCGCTTTACAGACTCCCCCTCATTGCCTTTCAAGATAAATCCATAAGCAGAAATCTGTGATGACCATTGAAATTTGCAGTCTGATTGCAAATCAAACTGCCGGTCAAAAAGGGAAATCTACGTGAATCGACTTATGACGTTTCTCTTCAATTGAACTTGTTATATAGCAGTCTTCTTCTTTTGTTCGGAATTAGGATGTATCAGTGATAGGGTATTAGTTATGTAACATGAGCAGACCAATTTTCCGTATTTTTTGTGGATCCATTTTATTCACATTTAAAACTTCACTTTAAACTCGTTTAGTTTATTCTGCTGTCGCGATGTGGATCACGCGGAAGTCCATTAAGCGTTTTGTTCTATTAAATCTGAATCTCATGGTCCAGACAACCTCCTACTCACCTTCCTAAGGAGGTCTCGGTAGCCTAGGGAGTAAGGCGTCTGGCTACCATCTCAACGGTCCCGGGTTCGAATCCCGGCCAGCCCCACGGTCCTCCGCCTTTTCCACCTACACAACTTTCCTTCTATAGCCTTCCTTACCCATTCCCCGCTCCACCAAAGCGCATATCATCTGTTGGTAGATGAGATTCAACTCGTTTCAGGAGGCATAGCACTCCAGCGAGTTGTTTCTCGATGCCCCGATGTCAAAGTCACGATAGTTGTGAGTGACAGTTCTTTCCTTCCCGACTAAAGCTGCTGTTCGACATTGCACTCTATACGAAGAAAATAGATTGTCGACAGTATAAAGGGGTTTTCCTGAGACTCTAGTCTTTTACATAAAAAAATCTTAATTAGTACCTGACAATAGCATACTTCGCGCTTCAGTGGAAAGAGCAAAAAGGTATCATAATACCTAGTTGCAAAGCTCCGAATAGCCCCGTTGATTATCGTTTCATAAGAATATTATGTTTCTTAGGGAAAGTACTACTAAAATAGTAATGTCGTGGCAAATCAATGAGCACTGTGAAATGTGGTTTCGGCAAAAGCAATAGCTGTGAAACTGCTTCAGCTGTGTTATTGGAGCCCACGATTTTCCTACAACTGCGAATGTACTTAAAATCTGTATCGCGCCATCTTGATTTTTTTGCGCGAGCTATGCATATAAGAAGGGTTTGATGTTGATCGGTTGCATTTTTTACTTTTTAGTCTATTATATCGACGCTTGCACGACAAATTGGCGTATCTTGCAATTTTAACGTTACTGAACTGAGCCCAACAGTATACATAAACTTTAATGCTTTCCCTTGTCACAAAGTTTCGTATGTGTAGGTAACATAGTTTTCGAGTTAGACGTGTATACGGACTACGTATCTGAAACGTTTATATGGCAAAATGTTGAAACCAAAACTTAAGAAACACTGCCCGAACAATTTGCTTCATACAAAATACGAGAGAATGTCGTCCTAGCGACAATGTCTTCCGCCATTTTGTGTCGGCGGCCATTTTGAATTTGGAATAATTATATTATATCTGTCATACCCTTTCATTTGATATCCATGTCGGAGAACACAATTACAACAATTTTCCGTCATCTTGGAACCGCCATCTTGATTTTTTTACAAAATAGCCAGATTGTATTGTTACGCAAACTATGCATATATGCAGGATTTGATGTTGATCGGTTGCATTTTCTACTGTTTGGTCTATTTTACGTCTTCAGCCATTTTGTGTTGGCGGCCATTTTGAATTCGGAATGAAGATACACAGCTAATTATATTATACCTGTCATACCCTTTCATTGGATACCCATGTTGGGGGTCGGGGAACACAATTGGAACCGCCATCCTGATTTTTTTACAAAATGGTCAGATTGCATTGTCATGCAACTGTGCATGTGTGCAAAATTTTGAAGTTTATTAGTTATATGAAAGTGGGTCAAAATCAAGTTGCAAGATTTGTTGCAAGATGCTAGATACAGGCGAAAGTGATATAAAGCGTTTAAAAAGAGGCTGAGAGAGATCGAATTCGTTTCAACGAGAAAGCATAAGCATCTATCCTCGATAATGACCAAAGCAAAAAGTGTGCACGTTCGTCATACATGACACTTTGTGTTTTCATTACTTCCTTTTGCTATCGGTACAAATTGATCCTAATTTCTACAAAAAAACACTGCATTCTGACTTCGTAAATTGCCTACTGGCATCGATACTCGCACGTGTTTTTTGCACTTTTGCGCGTTAAATATCTCAAAACTATGGAATGATAGGGCAAATCTGACAACGGGATCGTTTTCAGCATGCCAAAATCTACAGAAAACCATGTCGAAAGCGTGAAATTTGAAAACGCTTTTTTTGTAATACTGAAAAGCAAAACTTCGGTGCAACGATGATATCATGTGTTAATAAAAATCGTCGATTTCGCGCCAAGAAGTTTTTCTTTTCAGTATTACAAAAAAAGTTTTTTCAAATTTCACGCTTTCGACATGGTTTTCTGTAGATTTTGGCATGCTGAAAACGATCCCGTTGTCAGATTTGCCCTATCATTCCATAGTTTTGAGATATTTAACGCGCAAAAGTGCAAAAAACACGCTTTTTGGCACCTTTAGGTTAGGATTGCTCAAAATCCTGACGTGATAGGGCAATTTGGCCAACGGATTCGGATTCAGCGCGAAAAATACTTGGGATATGACTATTGGACTGAAAAGAAAAAAAACTTGCAGGCCTGTGTAATCGATCACAAAAAGTACGGCTACAAAGTTTAATTTAAAGCCCGGTACCCACTTGTTGCAAACCGGCGTTTCGTATCACCGTTCTTTAAATTTTTTTCTAAAAAAATTGCAACGCTTCGTTTCAAAATGTGCGAAATGGTACAATCCAAACCCGATCTCTCATTTAGCGGTTTTTCTCCGTCACATCAAAGGAATGATACGATACGCTTTAGGAGGAAGTGTGGACGGGCATGCGCGTATCCTGTTCATCGTCACTTCAAATCACACACTGACCAGATAACCGTATCGCGCTCCCGCATCAAACATGATACAGGCTGGATGATTCGAAACGATGATACAGTGATGATACACGAAAAATTTGGGTTCCTGTTTTGTTTGTATCAATCAACAATTGAAACGATACAGGGATACGAAACGCCGGTATGCAACAAGTGGGTACCGGGCTTCAGATTCTTTACCAATAACGCGCAGTGATCCTCAAAATTTCTGACTGGAACCTTTTCAGTACATCCTTACTAATATTATAAATGCGAAAGTAACTCTGTCTGTTACGCTTTCACGCCTAAACCACTGGACCGATTTTGATGAAATTTACTATAGACATAGTTTATACCTTGGAGACGGACATAGGCTACTTTTTATGGAGAAAAAAGGGTTGAAGAGGGTGAAATGGGGTGCAATAAGTTGTAAGGGGATTTTTTTCTTTACTTTTTTTCTATTGTATAAAAAGTAACTGACTAACAGACAACGCACAACCTAAACCTCTAGAGCTAAAGGGCTGAAATTTGACAGTGCATCCCTATAATGATGTGGACATCCACTAAATAGCGATTTTTCGAAATTCATCCCCTAAGGCGGTCAAATGGGGTTTACCCAAACCGCTGGAGCTATAGGGCTGAAATTTTGACAGTGCATCCCTATAATGACGTGGACATCCATTATAAAGCGATTTTTCGAAATTCATCCCCTAAGAAGGTGAAATGGGGTTAACCCACACTGCTGAAGCTGAAGGGCTTTAATTTTGACCGTGCATCACTATAATAACGTGGACATACACTTAGGAGCGATTTTTTGAAATTTATTCCTTAAGGGGGTTAAATGGGGTTAACTTAAACCCCTGGAGCTAAAAGACTGAAATTTTGACAATGCATCTCTATAATGACGTGGACATTCACTAAGAAGCGATTTTTCGAAATTCATTCCCTAAAGGGGTGAAATGGAGTTACCAAACTACTGGAGCTATAGGGCTGAAATTTGGACAGTGTATCCCTATAATGACGTGGACATCCACTAACAGGCGAATACTCGAAATTCATCCTCTAAGGGGATGAAATGGGGTTAACCCAAAACTCTGAAGCTGAAGGGCTGAAATTTTGACAGTGCATTCCTATTATCACGAAGAAATGAAAGACTCGAAATTCACTTTATTTAATATTCATTTGTGATTGCTTCATAATTTCTTGCACCCACGTAAATAGGCGAACAAACTTAACGAACGTTCGTCAAACCCTAAAATGTCACTTCTCTTGATGACATATACATGCCAATCTCTGCTTCAAAACTTGCAGATTTGTTGAGCACAGGTGATATACGCAGCAATTCGTTTACCATATTTATTAAAAAAATCTCTCAATTGTGTCTATCCAACACTTACTGCTAAATACCTCTAAGTCCGGTTGCATTCCGATTTATAAGAGATAAGAAGATGCTTCTTTTCTTCCATTAGGTACAAGGTTTGGTTATAATCTTCGCCGATCTGACCATATTAGTCGATATCGTTCTTCCGTTCTGGGGCGTAAACTTAATAGGTATTTATCCCTCAAATTACATTTATATACAAGCTTTTACCCTGGCCCACCACAAACGAGGCAGTTGGAGCCGGGTCCCAGGCCAGAGGGTGCCTCGAGAATTGATTGAAACCCAAAAAGTTAAAACTCTACATCCCTGCGTACAAATCGTCTAGGGGCCTCGAAACTAACTTGAAACCCAAAATGATTCAATGATGTAGTCCGACATAAGCAACGCACTAAATTACTTAGGAAATATCCACACCGTACTGATTACGCTAGGAACGAGCTTGTCAACAGATGCTGCATGATTTTCAATAGTCAAGCTCCTGTGTTTCCCCTTCACTCAACAAGGCATCCTATAAGAAAATACTCAGATCCCTACTAACATATCCCCTCTCTCTTGACAATAGTAGGTTTGTAGCTGCTGTCAATAGTATAGTAATATTATTATACAAAGACTGTTACTACTATGTTTTTTAGTTTAAGTGTATGACACCTAGTTTAAGTGTGCCTTGTTTGCCGAATAAATAAGGAACAAGAAAGTTGCATTTTTCAAAGGTTTGGCCCTTTTTTTGTATAAAGTGACTGGGCTATTTAGGGTATATTACTATTTTAATTGATTTAGTACATATTGTTGGATTCATACATTTTAAGGGCCCCGGAGACGATCAATAATATTGTCAATAATATTGAAGCTCCTGTCAATAGCTTCAAAAATCTCGTCAATCTAACTATCAATACGGCGACTTCGCAGTGTTGTTTTGAAAATCGGTTGTGACGAGGTGGCGGGTTTCACTTGTTTATTTTTGAAATTATTTGAAATACTAACGAAATATTGACCAATAAATCTTGTAAACGTCAATGCATGCATCAATATGCCTCGCGTCAATGCGCTTCAATCAAAATTTCTATCAATATGCTTCAATAAATTGACAATACTTTTGAACCCCTGGTAAACGGTCAATGTGCTCTTTCAATGCGCCTCGTCAATATTATTGAGAGCCGTATTGACAATATTATTGATCGTCTCCGGGGCCCTTTAATGTTGTTTGGATGGCAGCGCTGGAATCAATATTGTTGCTATAATTTTTAACTGTACACCGAATACTAATTCAAATAATTTCATCTCCAAATTTTGAGTAAAATTTGATTCACTCCACATCTCCCCCCGCTCCCGCCCCCGTAAAATTGGTTCTGGATCCGCCCCAGGTACTCCATTAATAGTGGTAGTCTTGAAAGCCGCTGTTTTAAAATTTTCATGTATTTTCATTCTTTATAAACCGTAAATGCATTACTGCCATTGAATTAAGTTAACCTAAATATAGATTTGCTTGTTTCGAAAAGAATTGATTATTCCATTGCAGTTATTTGTGTACATATAATTACACGTTAACCCACACAAGGTTGGCAAATGGCAAATGGCTCCCTAAGCAAAAATCAATATGCAATTTGTAAATATTTCGTCATTTCTAAAGTTGCTAAATTAGTTACCTAACTTAAAGTGCAGTTATTATCTCTTATTATTCACCTCCACTACACAAAAATAAAATAAAATTATTGTTGACATATGAATTAAGCCAAAACTACTCATGAACAGAAAAAACTAAAAATTATACAAAAGTTTAGCTCTAAATAAAAATTTTCTTAATTTATTACTATTGATCCAGTTAAAGTTCACAATTGTTGAAGCCCAAGCTCGCCGCAAGTACGGGCGTAATGGAGATTATATTTTCAACTTGATTGCGACTAGTTTTCCTCCAGAGACCGAGATTACTGCGACAGTTTTTAAATTCCGTTCGTTAGTTACTTCAGGTTATCGATCAACTCGTCAGATTGAAGCAATTAGAATAAAACATTCACCGGAAACTTCCTAATCAGGAATTCACGCAAGAGACAAGACCCTCACCAAACATTTAAATGGGATCATCGCCTGTTTCCATCAGTTAGTTGTCTCTTAACCTGGAGCCCGAGGGGGGCACAGAGGGGGCCCCGTATGTAACTACAAAGTCCAATTTCTGTTGACTTATGAAACCATAAAATAAATAATGGATAATGCGAGTATAAGAAGTTTCGTTATTAAGCCAGGTCCCAACGAATGTAAATGTAAACCATCATCTACATATAATACGCCATCATTATCTTCAATCCATCGATTTAACTTGAGCTATGCATTGATTAATACGCAAGCTTACTCTTTTGGTATAAGCAGGGGAGAGCTATATGATTGCCGGTTAGATGCGTCCCAATCCCAATCCAGGCAGTTCCAACGTCTTCGCTCGTCGAATTCTGCATCCAAAACGAAATAAATCAAAACTCGTGGAAAGTCAATTTGTGAGCCATAAG
This sequence comes from Thereva unica, assembly GCA_949987705.1. NCBI lineage: Eukaryota > Metazoa > Arthropoda > Insecta > Diptera > Therevidae > Thereva > Thereva unica. The sequence continues at coordinate 52,492,399 of OX465281.1, read as the reverse complement.
TGAATACTATTAGCATATATGTTTACGTTAATCGGATCGGATCAGATCCCCAGGTTGAGACCGAGGAGTCGTTTAAGCAGACAAGACCACATGGTTATGTAAATGTTGCCTCCTCAAATCGGCCTTATCAATTCTGGTGGGGCTCTGCTCATTCTGAAAGAAACCGAGAAACCCGGGGCAGGGATGGGGCCCAACTTGCATGACGATTTAAAAACATTATGGCAAAGGCAATGCAAAGCTGCAAAGCCAAGCTTCTTCGATGGCTATGTGCTTAAGTTGATTGGTCCAAATGGCAAGGAAATTGATTCCATTCCGGTTTCCTTTAAACATTAAGTAAGGACATTTTCCTTGATGGGTGGAATCTAATTATCGATTATTACATCCAGTATTTTACATTTTTTATATACATTTACAAATACAATTTTTCGCTAATGGTTCTTGCGTTTAGATGGGATATAAATATCATAGATTTTGTGGTTTAATGAATTTTTTTTAATATATTTTAGAACTGTGTGAACATCACTGTTTATCTGATGACTAAGCCGGGCCGGGACCAAAGTTGCATAGGCGTCATATTCAGCTTTTCGTCACTTTTTGTATGGAGATAAATGTACAAAACGGCATGTGACAATTTCTTCCAGATAAAAAAAAGTGCGAAGTGTCGTTAATAAGCATGAGAAAACTCCGCCGTCGCGCATAGAAGTATTTGCACTAAAAACCTGGCCAAAATTATTTTTGGAAATATTTCAATGTAGATATGTATAATTAAACAAACTGAGTCATTTTATAATGTTTATTTGTATAAAATAAAGAAAAAGTGCTTATAACTAAAATAAATCAACCATCAAAGTCTGATTCACTGTCTTCATCCCCTTCGTCGTCAACCCGGCATTTCGCTTGTTGATTGCCCGTTTCAGGGAGAAGAAGGCTTATGGTTTCGGAGTAGAATGGCTTGCTTTTCTTACGTGGTTGCTTTCCAGTGCTGCTTACCAGTGGGTCAGACGTAAGCAAAAGCCTGCTTAATATGTCCCTATTACATTTGACCCGGTCAAAGTTTCAAGAGAGGTTCTGCCTACAGAGCCTGAAGTGCTGATTGCGAACTTCAGCAGCCTCTTCCGAAAACTGCCCTATACTGCCGAGTTTTTGTAAAGTGGGTGACATGGCCACTTGAAATAGTTTCCAAGATCACTTTACACTTATGGATAAATATCGAGTCTATTCCAGTGATTCGAGAGGAAGCTTCCGGATCAGAAAAAAATCTTCAGGGTGTATTTCCGTCATTAGTGTTCCCGAATCCTCCATCCATCCAATGCCGCTACAGCCCAAATCGAGCCTTGGCCTCCTCTAGGGCATTTCTCCAAGTTTAACGGTCCCTTGCAGCATGTCTCCAGTTCCAGATGTTGAGCATTGACTCTGCGTCAGCCGTCACAGAGTCTATCCATCTCCTCCTGGGTCTACCTACTGGCCTACTTCCCGAAATTTCTGATGCCATAAGCCGTTTTGGGATGCGATTGTCCTCCATCCTGATCACGTGGCCGGCTAGTCTCAATCTGTTGATTTTTATGAAAGTTGAGAGTTGTGGGTCGTCAAAAATTGCATACAACTCGTTGTTGTATCTTCTTCGCCATATTCCATCCTCTCTGATTGGGCCTATTATGCATCAGAGAATTTTCCTCTCGAACCTGTTGACTCGTTCCTCTATGTCCTGGGTCATAGTCCAAGTCTCGCTACCATAACACAGTACTGATCGTATTACTGTTTTGTAGAGTGAGAGTTTCGTTTTCCTGTGCACAAATCTTGAGTGCAGGATTTGTTTTTGGGCATAAAAGGCTCTATTAGCCAGTAGTATTCGTCTGGTTATTTCTTCTTTTTCTTCGTTTCTTTTTGTGATAGTAGACCCAAGGTAGACTGTTTTATCGACTACTTCTAGGTTATGTTCGTCGATGGTTATATTTCTTCCCATTCTAAATCGTCCTGCTCTGGATTGTTGCATCACCTTCGTTTTTTCTTCGTTAATCTTCAGGCCTATGTCCTTTGCCGCCTCTTTTAATTCAACATAGACTTCTTTTGCTGCCAAAAAGGACCTTCCCACGATGTTTACGTCATCCGCATATCCAAGTAATTGTACCGACTGGGTAGCTATTGATGCACTTCGCTGGACTGACGTTTTCCTTATCACCCATTCTAGGGCCAGGTTGAAAAGCATGGGGGCCAGCCCATCTCCTTGTCTAAGCCCTTGACGTACTTCGAACGTACTCTGTTACAACATTTTGGATCCTTACTTTCGCCAGTGAGCTGTTTGTGGCGCATAAGGCTGCTCGCACATTGCATCAGAAATTGTACGAATTTGTGCGAATTCTGATGAAAATGTATACAATTTCATCAGAATTCGCACAATTTCGTACAAATTATGATGCAGTGTGCGAGCAGCCTTAGATTAGGTGTACCAACTTGGAGGGGACTCCTATTTCCGATAAGATCTCGTATAGCCTCTCTCTGTTTATTGAGTCATATGCCTGTTGAAAGTCGACAAATACCTGGTATACATCTACATTCCTTTTCCAGGTTTTCTCCAGAATTTGCCTTAAGGTCAGCAGTTGGTCCGATGTTGACCTGTTTGTCCTAAAACCAGCTTGATATTCTCCTATAAGGCTTTCCGCTATAGGTTCTAGTTTTTGTTTCACAAGGATTGTGAAGATTTTGTAGCTGGTGCTGAGGAGTGAGATGCCTCTGTAGTTTTTGCAGTTTAGTTTATCTCCTTTCTTGTATATTGGACATATAATGGCTTTCTTCCAGTCCTCTGGTATAACTTCTTCCTCCGAGATGGTGCATATGAGTTCGTGTAATGTTCGTAATAGTTGGGGTCCTCCTTCCTTTAGCAGCTCAGATGCTATTCCATCGACGCTAGGCGATTTGTTGCTGTTCTGCCTTTTTACAGCTTCCCGCACCTCATCCAGTGTTGGTGGTTCTATTGAGATGTTATCTTGGGGAATTACAAATGCCTCTGTCTCTGCATTCTCGTTTGATATGGAGATAGGATTCAATAGGTTCTGAAAATACTCTCTCCACCTTTCCTTTATCCTATTAGGATCTGCCAACAAGTTCCCATCTATGTCCTTGCAGATGTCCGTTCTTGGCTGGAACTTATTGGTGATCTGGCGAGTTCCTTTCTACGCTTGTCTAATTCTCCCTTCATTGAAGTCTTCCTGTATCTGTAAGATTTTCCTATTTAGTTATTCCCTCTTCTTCTTTCTGCACAGCTTGTCTGCGATTTTTCTTTTTTCCTTGAAGACTTCCATCCTTGCTCTTGTTGGCCTTGCGATGTACTCTCGGTGGCTCTGGTTTCTTTCTTCAATTGCGGTTCTACAGTCTTGGTCGAACCAATTAATTCTAGTCTGTCTGGGGGCCCAGCCTAGTGCCTCTTCTGCTGCCCCCTTTATGCTGCTTTTGACCTGTTCCCATTTGTCGTTGATGTTGGGCTGCTCATCTACCTCTCTCAAGTTTTGTACGACAGCATGTTGGTAGGCATCTCTTATTTCTTCCCGTTTTAGCTTATCTATATCGCATTTTGGTTGAGTTTGTCCTCTATGCGTGTTCCGTCTATCCGGGTTCTCAATTTCACTTTGACTAGATAGTGGTCCGGGCCACAGCACGCTCCTCTCATTGTTCTTACGACCAGTATACTCGTGGCCCCTCTTCTTTCAATTAGGACGTGGTCAATTTGATTATTAGTTACTCCGTCTGGTGATTGCCACGTCATCTTATGTATATCTTTGTGCGGGAACACTGTTGAACTTACTACCATTGCGTTTGAGCTTGCGAAATCGATCAATCGACTACCATTGTCATTGGTAACGTTGTGTAGGCTATGCTTTCCTATGACTCCTAGGAACTCCTCTTCTTTTCCTACTTTGGCATTCATATCTCCAAGCACCATTTTAATATAGTTTGACGGTATTAACCTGATGGTGTTTGTTAGCTCTTGGTAGAATCCCTCTTTCTCCTCATCCGTTTTCTCTTCTGTGGGCGCGTGGACGTTTATAAGACTGATGTTATGTAGCCTTGTTTTAATGCGAAGTGTGCATATTCTATTGCTGACTGGTTTGAAGTCCAGAATCAGAGATTTAATTTCCTTCTCTATGATGAATGCTACTCCGAACTCTCTTCTTCCATTTGATGATCCGCTGGAGAGTACCGTGTGGGTTTTTAGATCCATTATACCACTGTGGGTCCATTTTGTTTCTTGAAGGGCTGTGATTTTTATGTTTAGAAGTAATAAAAGCGAACGCAGAGCGCCCGTTCTGTTGAGCGTCTTGACGTTCCATGTTCCAAAATCGAATTCCATATTCCGTTGGTTTCCGATATTCCGTTGGTATATCCACTAACAGACCCATTTCCTCACGAAATGCTTTTTGGATATTTTCTTTCCTTTCTTTTACTGTTTTCTTGTCTTCAGTTGACCTTATTTGCCGTTTCTTAATGGTGAGCTTGTAGGAGAGATGATGTAAAGAGTCGAAGAATCTGACTCTTGCGTGGAGAATTGAAAGGCCGAACTTAATGCTTTCGGGGTTCACTTCAATTCCTTTCCTTAAATCATTAAAGTTTTTGGAAGTAAGTCCACAAATGTAGCATTTCATAGTTGAAGATGTATTGGTTGCTGTATTACTTATTTTACCGTCAACCAGTGTTGGTAGCATTTTGTGAGTAATATAAAGCATCCCATTAGCGGTTTTATTGAAATTCCTTGTCTGGCTTTTTATATACCTAATATATTGAATTTCGTCTTTAGTTACATCTTTAGTTTCATGAATGAACCGTCAGGATTGGTCGGCAGAACCTAGGAGAGGAAGGCACTGGATTTTGCCATACATATGTATAATTCTTTGTGCATTAGTGTCTGATATCACACGTTATGGAACAATTGAGCTCCGGAATATATTTGCGTCCGAATCGTTTATATTTTCGAATTTCTGTTTATATTGGGATTGCTGAGATCTATCGCAACCCCATTTTATTATAAGTTGTAAATTTGCCTTTTCTTCGTCTGAAATAGTTTCTATAACTGGCTCCAAATACTTACACAACCGAAAAGATGTATTGTTGAGCACATCCTGAAATTTGATTTCCGTGCATGTTTCAGTCACTCTCCTAGATTCTTCGTGTGGATAGCAATCGTTTTTTGCATCTTTTATTAGGGAGTAGCAAGGATATATATTTTTATTTGCGCTATGTATGATTTCCCATTGTCTTCTACTAAAATCTCCTTCAACGAAAATAGCCAAGGCCTCAGATGGTGTGTGTTTGTTGCAAACTATATAAATACCTAATTAGGCTTTGAGACTTCTAAAATTTTAAATAAGCTGCTAAACAAAATGGCGGAAAAAAACGGAACTTTTTGTTTTGCAATTCTCTTTAGGAAGACCTCAACTTATTTAAAACAAGAGCTAACTACTCGGAAGTCCCCGAAAGACTTACAAAAACTCCTTTGTTTAAAAACTTGTACCAAAAAAATGTATTTTTTTATTACTTTTTATAAGGTTTATAAATTAAATAAGATGAAATTATTATTAAAGTACATACCTTCACCTAACTTATCCATCGCATTCATTATTTACACACACTGCACATAAAAAAAACAGAACATATAATTTGTGTCGAAAATTGAACTATCGAAAATACAATAGATGGTACTAGACAACGACTGAGTTGGAGCTACTTGTGCGCCGCTCGGTGTAAGGATACGGGAGCAAGGGGGCGGGGTTTTGCATACAGGCTATTTGGCTGTTAGAAAAAGATAGTTGCATTGAGTTCTTAAATGTTTTGTGTTTTCGGCTTTTGACCAGGTTTTTGGTGTAAATACTCCTCTGTGGTCGTCTGGTCCCAAGTCCATGGACTGAAAGGAGAAGGGTGGTAGAACTGCGAAATTGACAAGAATCGGGAAACCGAAGAAACTAGGCAAGAACCCGCATTTTTAAAGCGACACCGACAGCAACGTATTCGTTGCAGGTCGTCCCGCTCGGACCGCCAGATAACGGATCACAGAAGAAGCATGTGAAGCTTTGGTATGGGCCCGGCCAAAGAAGTATTAGGTAAAGCAAAACTCACTAATAAAGTGGTCAACTAATTACAGCTAGGATTTTAAATATTCCATCACGGTTGCTAGCCATTGCGGATATGTTGAAAACATGTTTCATTGAAAACTAGTTAAAAGGTTCTGCTCCAGGTTGTTCTATGTCTTCCGACTCGACACGATCCTTTTGGATTCCAGTCAAGGGTCTGTTTGGCTAGATTTTCGTTTTTGCTTCGCAAGATGTGGCCAATCCAATTCCATTTCCTTCGATTAATTTGGTCGTCTATCCTTTATTGGCCCTCACGGCACCGTAGCTCTTCATTTGAAATTCTATCTTGCCAGCGGATTTTTAGGATACCACGTAGGCATCTGTTAATGAAACTTGTAGGCGCCCTGTGATGAATTGGGTGAATTTCCATGCTCCGCAACCGTGTTTGCATTTATTCGCAGTTCTTTGGTTTTATTCGGGTTTAGCCTTAAGCCTGCTGGACTACTTTCTGTTGCGAAATGGTTTAACATGTTTTTGAGGTCCTGATGTCTGTGGGCCAGTAAACAGATATTATCTGCGTATGTCCCATGAGGGATTAAAGGAGCGCAATGATGAATGCTGATCTGCGTAGTCGAGATCCTTAAGGTGGTTTAGCAAACCACATTGTATGCCGCCTGTTATACTGTCTAGAGCGTTGACAAGAATGCCGTTTATTACTATAAGAATATTAATGGCAAAAGTAGGCATCCTTGTCGTACTACTGAACTCACTTCAAAGCTGTCGGATAATTTTCCATTATGGAGAACTCTGCATTTGAAATTGTTATACAGAGCTTTTATTAATTATATTATTTTATCATCATCGAATCGAACGGTTTCTCATAGTCTCTGTAGCGCATCTAGGCTTGAATCGGCTTTTATCAATTCTGGCACAATGCCAACTTTCCAGCTGCTTTACTATTGGCCATTGGATGAATTGCTGTGCATTGTTGCTGGTTTCCTGAGGTTCCTGTGCGAGTGAACTATACAGGGCGGCGAAGAAGTATTCTCTCCATCTTTGGAGTTGCTCTCCTCGTCGCTGCACAGCAGCCTTCCATCCGCACTATTAACGGCATGTTTTTTAGAAGAGTGTTTTCCCGAGAGCTGTTTATGGATTTCGTACAGCCCCAGGACGAAACGGAAGAGTTAGAGCCTGTGAGGTACGCTTTGCTGATGGGAAACATACAAGGAGATCTGTCCAGCACTGGAGTTGGCGTGGCCGGAGGTTGTTCAAAATTAATATAATTCTACCTATTTTTGTGCTACTTTAAGTATTTGGTAATCATGGATTGCTTTATTGTGTACCATCATCATAAAGAGTTCTACAGCCCGTTATTGGCCTTGGCTTCCTACAACATCCTCCTCCAGAACTGTCGGTCCCTGGCTTGAAGTCTCCAATTTCTTATACCTAGGGTTCGTAGATCTTCTTCTTCGCTATCTGTTTATCTCTTTTTTTGACGTCTCGTACCTCTGTGTTCGGCTAGTCTCTTGTTCATAATAATTTTTGTTATGCTATCATCACTGCTACGTTCAACATGTCCTGCCCATCGGATTCTGTTAATTTTTATAGTTTTTATGATGTTTGGATCCTTTATACAACTGATACAATTCGTGATTGTATCTTCACCTCCAAACACCGTTTTCATTGATTCCTCCATATATAGTGCGCAGGATTTCTCTTTCGAGGTGTTCTTCGTTACTTCTTAATGTTAATAACAGGTTCCGGATCCATACAGTAGTATTGGCCTTATAAGAGTTCTGTATAGTTTCACTTTAGTCCTCCTTCATATGTTCCTTGTTAAGAAGTGTTTACGTAGCCCAAAGTAGCATCTATTTCCCAGCGCCAATCTCCGTTTGACTTCTAATGTCATAACATTATCTTTTGAAATTAGCGTCGCCAGGTATATAAATTCTTTTACTCCTTCGATGTTGTATGTATCAAGGCTTCTTTCATTGCTACCGAGGATCTCCCTAGTATTACGATGTGGTCAGCGTATGCCAATAGTTGAAAATACTGCCCGCGGTGTTAACTTTATAGCTAACGTAAAATAGTAAGCATGATAGGGAATCTCGTTGACTTAGTCCTACTATGGGGTTGAATGGTTCTGACAGCTCTCCTTCAATTCTTATTTTGCATATTAAGGTAATCTCTTTCATTGACATTTTTGTCAAATGAGGAGTGGGCGAACAAAACGGCACATGTCCATGGTTGGCCGTTTTAAGTTTTTTGACGGAATCGTGTTCATTACACTAAACTGCAACTAATTTCAATTTCAGACACTTCAAAAATCACTTTCATGTAATATTTTTTTGTTAGCAAAGTAACGGTTTCCCTGCAGAAAGGCACATGTCCTACGAATATTCATATTTTTTAACCATTCGTTAATGTGGATTTTCAAAAGGGCACGTATTTCATACAAAAAAGTTTTTAATCAACAATGGAAGTTCATTGCACCTCACCTGGGGCTCTAATTACATCGATTTGTATGTGCATCATAAACTGCACTAAAAATGCACTAAAATTTACCTCACTTTTGCCTCCCACGGCCCAAAACAAGTCGTGGGGCACTATGACCCCTTAAAATTTGCGTAACAGACCCTACTATTAGGAAAAAATACCAGAAAAATCTCCCCTTGCCTCTAAGGGGGCCAGGGAGCTCCCTAAAAGGCTAAAAACAAAAAAACATGTCCAGTTGGGTTCCTGCAAAAGGGCACGTCCATTCAAGGGTTTGACAAAACGGTACTTGTCCAGTTCTGTCCCCGCAAAAGGGCACATGTCCATTTTTGTTTTAATTTTTTCTCTTAAAGTATTAAACATATTTAAAAAAAATTTTTTTCCATCTGAATGAGTTCAAATAGTAGCACAACCTACCATACTCATAAATAGTTAATGTGATCAGTTCAGAGGCAGAAATAGTTTTTTGCGATTTCTGAACAATTTGCAAAACTGGACATGTGCCGTTTTGTTCGCCCACTCCTCAAATATACTACGTGTTTGGGGAATCTTAAGTAGGTACTCCATAGCTTGATACAATTCTTCACGTTTTATTTTATCATAGACTTTTCTGAAGTGCATGAATAGAGAAGGTATGTTTATGTTAAATTCATTTGCCTTTTCTAGGACCTGCCTAAGAGTGAAAATATGGCCTATACTAGATCTTTAGGGACGGAAACCGCTTTGATAGTTTCCAAGAGCTGCTTCTGCGCAAGGCTGCAGTTTAACGTATAAAATATTTATATATTACTACGTTCAGTAAAGTTACTATAATTACGGCAGTTTAGCTGATCCTCTTTTTATGTATAGGCCCCCAATGCCATCCATCCATTCCGAAGGTATTTGTTTCTGGGTCCATATTAGTGTTATGATTTCATTCAGGCTTAATATTACGTTTTTACCTCCTTGTTTTAATAGTTCTGCTACAATGTTATCTTTGTTATCTTTGTGTATACCTAGTTGAACTATTTATTGAATACTTATTTTAATCTTAGTTACTAATGAAATAAAACTCATTCAGAAAAGATCTCGCTTGTTTTATTTTTTATCGCCAGTTCCCCGTTTTTTACCATATTTATTACAGGGTTTAAGTACAGGTGTGATGATCTGAATAACGCGTCGGTTTCAATAGTTGAAGTGAGAATTAGTCGAGCCCTTAGGGGCAATATTACTGCTCAGAATTTTCTTAACCAAACAGAAAGGCTAAAATTGATTTCAAAATGTATTGATTAAAACTAAAGAGTGCAAACTCGATTTCTTAAAGAAGCTAAAGTCCCCCTTTTGGAACTGGCCCTCACTCCATAGCTTACGGAATATGGAATTTATCTTCTTGGATACATGTCAAAAAAATTTCGCAATTATATCTTATCGTGAAATTAGTTGGGGGTTTGGAAGCATTATTCCAGCACCCTACTTGCCCGTTCGCATTCCACAATTTTCCATACATTTGTAATATACAAAGTCTCATATGCTGCTGAATATCATTTATTAACATTAAAAGCTTTTTACCCCTTCTCCACCTTATATTGCATCATTGCTCCTTCAGTACAAGCTATCCATTAGTCGTTCGAATTGGAGCCATTAAAAATGGGTAAAAAAAAAAGAGTCGAAAGCGGGGCAAAAGTAATAAAATCGCTGGAACTCGAGTTAAATTAACCCGGCGCGCTTAATCACTGGCCAGTCAGTCAGTCATACAACGGCAAGTCGACGATGCTGCTTATGTAGTAGACTGCAAAAGGAGGAGGACGAAGCGAAGGAACAAGGACGAGGACTAGGCTGGGACGTGAATTCCCCATAAAATTCACGCAATTCATGCGCTGCACACAAAAATTCAATATACTAACACACTGGCACAGCAGCATTGCCACTAATTACAATAATTTTCTTGGCCTGCTCGTAAATCCAAAACATGAATTCCAAGTCGAGAGTTGTGCCGTTGTGGCGTTGCGTTTCGCTGCGGAGCCCCTCCGGGAGGGTGGAGGCGGTCCGAGGGGCCCCAGGTCCGATGAACAACGAAGAAAGCCATCAAGAAATTATAAGCCACAACCGCATTAATAAAAGACATTTCATTTTGAAATTTATTAAGTTTGTTAACTTGCGAGTGTGTTTGATACCTAACGGACATTAAAGATATTATTTTGCACTAATGCCATTTGCGAATGGGCCCCCCTTGGCCGCGCCAGCACCGGATCCAAACCTGCAGCGCATTCTTTGCTGAGGCACTCCCCAACGTCTGATGATATCTAATGAATCGAGATCGTACGTCCAGGGTAACGTTTCGCCAGACGTGGGCGTTCATAATTTGTAATTAATAATTAATGAGATGCATATGACGTTTGAATGCAGCTAAAACTGCATATGCTGGCGCGCACACACACGTGTAACATATGCCCATTAGTTGGCGAAAAGAGATTCTATCACAATCACTGGATGTGGGTTCTTCGTGCGAGTCTGTCCATGTACCTCGTAATTAACAGGGTGGCTCGAGGGCACTTGCCAGACGCAGACTGCAATAAGATGGCAGAATGTCGACTTGGAGACAAACGCATTATACCAGCTCGAAAGCGTCTGGATTCATGTAAGTAGTTTTGATTTTATGCTTCTTGGCGAGCGCCTAGCCCCAGCTATAAATGCATATCCTCGCTGCCACTGTCCAGTGTTTTCCATGCCCAGGTATAAGCCCGGCGCAGCATTAGATTTATGATCTAATATGACCATACGAACGAAAGCAGGCCACGGAGCTTTTTGCCCAGTCATCGGCTCGGTTAAACTGTATCAATGCACACCGAGCACGACACCAAGCTGCATCCAGATGCAGCCGAGAAAAAGCGAGCAAAATAATAGGCGAAAAATTAAGCCACTCGGGAGTCTGCAGTCTGCGTCCGAGCGATCCCTCCGGGCATATTCTATAATCACGAGTTTTATTAATGAGTTTAATGTTTGGGTAAAATGTACATGCGTTACAATCGCGGATAAATTATGGATTTATAGCCGAGCGCTCAAGTAATTATCATTACAACCTCGTTTTGAGAGCGCCTGCTCGAAGGCATTGCGGGCATGGACAGAGGACGAACCTCTATGTAGCAGCAACGACGCTGGAAGGTGGACCGCTGCGCTGTGCGCACTCTTGGGCCGCGCGCGCACAGTTAGCCGGGGAGGAGAAAAGCGAGCGGTGCCCCTCTTGACACAACAGCATAAAATGAATTAAACAATCTGAGTCCGCATGGTGCAATTGTATAGTGGACGTGCATAATAAGATACTAGAAAGTGACTTACTTCGGATTTAAGATTAATGGGATGCTGTTGAATATTTCCTAATGATGAGGATGGCGATGGTGAAGCGGTCGGAGCTCCCACAGACGATGCAGTTAGAGTTGCGTGTGGCACCGGTGGCGAAGGCTGGACACCGATCGCATCGTAGTCCCTTTTCACTCCGCATAGCGAAGCGGTCATAGCTTCACATGGCATTACTGTACCTAACATTGCTGGCGTATCTGCGTTACTATTGTTGTCTGTTTCTTCGACACCCTCCGCCATGACAAATTCGCATCTCGATTCGTCTGAAATATCATAATAAAGAAATTGAGGCATTAATCACAATATATGTAGTAAGGAAAAATATAAAGTTAATGCAGAAAGTTTCTTGAATCATAAATTAGAGATCAGAGGTTTGAGGTAGTTAATTCTCGTTTTTAATTAATCTAACCAACAACCCAAGTTTACCTTAAAATGTCCAAACAATAAAAAAAAGGTTAAATCTCTGGAGTTGTTCGAAAGGTTTGAGACCTAACTTTCTAATAGTTTCCTGTTCGATAATTACAAAAAGCATATGCATTAATTTTGATTCTGTATTATCTATACAATATTGCCAGTTGCCTACTTCCTCTAGAAATCTGTTTGGAGCAATTTTGGTTTAGATCCCAATTCTCCGCCCCTTCTCCCTAGCTGTGATAAGAAAAATATATCTTCCCTTCTTGAAATTACTATTGCAGCACTCACAAATCACTCTGAATATCTCAAAATATTTTGGAGCGATTTTTAGCCAGGAGCCCAATATACATTAATTCAGTATTGCGGTTATTTCAACGTTCACAATATAAATTGTGTTTCTCAAAGGTACTGGGAAAGACTGTTTCTGGGAAAGACTCCTAGCCCTTTGCAAATAATAGTTCTACAACAAATTGTGAATTAACGAGAATCCATGACGTTCCAACTAAACGTTCCGCCTTTCTCTTTAAACTATTTTACACGTCGAAGTTGATTCATCCATCAACACCTCGAAAAATCACTGTCTAGTCAGCGCTACCTTCCCATAACAATTTCTTGGTCTAAAAAAACCAAAAGCTATTGGCTGAGGCTTACTTGCTTTTCGTGATCAGCTGACCAGTCTCATATATACACATACACATACGTATATGTGTATATACGCACAAATATAGTTTTATATAGTTTAACTATATTATGAAATGTGATTTATTTACCAACACACATTAACACAACAACAAGAAATTTTAAATCAATTTTAATTAAGATCAAATTTGCAAGACACCTCAATTACGTTCAAATAATATTGAAAAGCGTTACCCAGTGTTTTGTTAACCCTAGGACCTGCATTTGGGCCTTTCGAGACCCATTCTGACTTAAGAACTCGCCAAATTTTTTTGTTAAGTCTGAGCGCCAAACGGCGTCATCCCAACTACCGCTCATGGTTTCACAACGCAACGAAACCGGAAGCGAGTCGTTTGCGCTGACGTCGGAGGGCAAACCTTCTTTGTTTATGTAGCAGCATCGGAAGCGTACTTGCTGGGCCTCTCGAAGCCCAACTGTCAAACGTGTAGCAGATATAATGTAAGTTGTAAGCATACGTCAGCTGAGGCCATTATTAGCGTAAATATGTGCTACGGCTATGTCACGCAATCTTCTGTACAGATCCAATGCATTGCAGCAAAACCAGTTGCAGTAAACTGTTTTTATTGGTTAAAGCTTGTCAAGTGACCGGCCTTAGCCAATAAAAACAGTTCCTTGTAGATGAGTTGGCTCAAATGCATTGGATCAGAATTGATCTGATCTGTGTACGCTGCTATTCACTGTGCGTTTGGCATCCAAAGAGAAAACGTCGTTTCCTCGAGCACAAACAAGATTTTTTGGCTGCGGTGCATTTTTTCGATGAGTGTTTTGTGCTTTTTGTGGTTCTGTTGACAGGGTGGCCGCGTTTTTGGCGTGTGGGAGCATAGAGCAGGAGGACGATTTATTCGCGGGCGACGATGATTCGGATGAGCACTATATACCGCCTGATGAACCGGCCTCAATCGCCGCAGAAGGGTTTGCGATTGAGGGGAATGTTTCACTGGACAGTTATGACGAAGAAGAAGAGGACTTTTTTAAGTGAAAGACTAGTCTCAGGAAAGGCCCTTTGTTGCTTCGGCTCCTGAATTGGAGGTGGCTGCTGTGAACGATTCTCGGTTACCTGTGGGCGATTTCTATACATCCAAAACGTGCATTATTTGGATGAAAAATCCACCAAACAGATACAGGGCGCATGCACACAATGCCCCAGTTACTGGCAGATATGGCCCTAGCCCTATCATGCGGCAAGTCCAATTAGCATATTCAAGAAATTTATAACGCCCGAGATGGTCAATCTTATTGTTTGCGAAAAAGATTGGAATACCGCTCATGATTCGACTGCTAGGGTTTGGTCAGAAACGTACGAACACGAGATATACGCGCTCATTGAATTGCTGTTATTTGCTGGCATGTTTAATTCGAATACGCAGCTTTGGAAGCCGTATCATCATGACATTTACAAGGCCACGATGTATTTCAACCGCCTCAGGCGGCTCTTGCGCTTCATTAGTTGTTGACAATGTAAATACGCGGCAAATCGGCAGCCATTGGTGATGCTCAGTGCCAAATTGGAGAGCGGATATGTGCAATCAGTTCATCTGACCGTAGATGACCAATTGCTTCCATTTCGAGGCCGCACGCGTTTTACACAGTACATCGCTCCGAAGCCGGCCAAATATGCTATCAAAATATGGTGGATACATATGTGATTCGAAGAGCAATTATCCACTGAAGGGTGAGATCTGCACTGGCAAATGTGAAACAAGGCAGACGAGTTGTGTTATTGTTGGCACGAAAATTCTACCAAACCGTGCGTACGATTTACTGCGACAATTTCTTTACATCTTTGGCCCTGGCTTTGAAACTCGCAATTGTTGGCACTCTCCGCTGCAACAAACGGTTTGTTCCGAAGGAGTTCGGAAATCTAAAAATCGTCCGCTGGAAGAGTCATTGTTTGTTTATTATAATGAATAAATATCATTGTGTGCATTACGCCAACAAAAAGAAGTCATACCAAATGCTGGATTACAATCAAAATGAAGCAGATGCTGATACGATGGACAAGATGCTCAACGGCTGCTCTTGTAATCTGATGTCGCAATTGGTGACCGCTCACATGAATAGAGCAATAAGTAGCCACGTTTACCGCCAGCCAAATATCAGTGCAGCTATAGCAAAATTTTGTTTTTGTTTTGTTTGTTTTTATAACTATTTGCAAAAACAAAATCACATTTTACTTTCATAATTCTACCTTTATTTTTTCATATTTTTACAGACACATTCACAATACCCTCAAAACCCAGCGCCGGGTGCATCTACAGGATAAGCGAAAAAAGTACGGAACTAACTCAATAACATATACAAATAAAACATATAAGAGTTAACTTATGCTATAAGAACGCTTTTATTTCTTGTCTATGCGGATTCCCTAAGCACACTTGAGCTATTGCATATGGGCCGTCCTAGGGTTAACATAACCCCATTGAGGAATAGAGGTTCCACTTCGACTTCAACTTCAAGCTTCACTTTATTATTTGCTAGTGCCATTGAACTAAAGTCTAAATCGAGCCTTGGCCTCCTTTAGTTTTCTCCTCCAACCTTCTCGCTCACTGGCTAAAGTCCTCCAAATTCGTACATCCAACAGATGTGCAGCTTCACATCATCTTCATCGGCTTCAAACCATATTTTCCTCGGTCGTCCTGCTGGCGTGTCACCGATTATATATGTTATCTTCTTTACTGCTCTGTTTTCCGGCATTCGCTCAACATGACCTGCCCATCGTAGTCTATTTATTATGATATAGTTGACGATGTCTATCTCTTTATAGATTTGGTACAGTTTGTCATTGTATCTGATTCTCCAGATACCGTTTAGGTTTAATGAACTAATAATGCTTCTTAAGATTTTTCTCTCAAAAGCGCCTAATAAGTTCTCGACTTTTTGGGCTTTGGTGAACACTTCTGGGCCATAACAAGCCACAGGTCTTATAAGAGATTTGTATAACCAATCAACAAAAATCTGCTGTCATCGTTCATCCCTTTCTGAAATTCGATGAAAAGTCGCATGGAATTTCCACGAGCCAAATTATCCAACCAACTACACGTCAGATTGATTTAGCTTATTGCTATTTTCAATCTTAATTCTCTTTTCGGTTATTTCTCTCTCTTTTCTTTCAGAAGGAAAAAACAATAACAACCACACAGCTGTCAAAAAGTTGGCTCTGCATTGGCTTGGCAGTAAAAGAGCTGGTTCAAAAAATCGCCCCCCCCCCTTCGTCCACTCTCACCCTCTTCTCAACAAACGACGTTTTCAATCGTTTTTTTTTTGGTTGGTTGTTGGCTCGTATGAAACTGGCCTAAGACCCGCAACCGATCTCGCAGGAACAAGACTAAGACAAACAATGAAAGACCAAAACCATGGCTATATTAGTGATTACCAAACCAATCAATACATAGCACAGTAGTATGATTAATTTAATTATTCCGATTTTTTTAATGCAACAAAGCGTGTTCGCTTTTTGGCACTTTTAGGTTAGGATTGCTCAAAATCCTGACGTGATAGGGCAATTTGGCCAACGGATTCGGATTCAGCGCGAAAAAATACTTAAAAAACGAGCCCCCGAAAAACGAGGTGCAACGATGATAACATGTCTTAATAAAAATCGTCGATTTCGCGCCAAGAAGTTTTTCTTTTCAGTATTACAAAAAAAGTGTTGTCAAATTTCACGCTTCCGACATGCTTTTCTATAGATTTTGGCATGCTGAAAACGATCCCGTTGTCAGATTTGCCCTATCATTCCATAGTTTTGAGATATTTAACGCGCAAAAGTGCAAAAAACACGCTTTTTGGCACTTTTAGGTTAGGATTGCTCAAAATCCTGACGTGATAGGGCAATTTGGCCAACGGATTCGGATTCAGCGCGAAAAAATACTTAAAATACGACTATTAAATTGAAAAGAAAAAAAAAAAACGTTTTTTGCAGGCCTGTGTTATCAATTAACGAGGCTCGAGACGTCGCCAAAAATCCTCAAAGAAGGAAACGAATAGTTAATAGAGTTCGAGATCCAGCGGCACCGACAGCATCGTATTCGTCGTGGGGTCCTCCCGCGCGGACCGGACCGTCAGCTAACGGATCAAAGAACAAGAAGAGGATGGTAAAGCAGGAGTATGGCCTTTTTCATAATTGCATGGTTGCTTGCCTGCTTTCATGCATGCTTGCAAAAGAGCAACTGTCAGGTAAATCAGTTGCGCAATCTAGAAACTTTGCATTTTTGAATGAAAGCAATCAGCTGTCAAAAATTATGTCAAATTTGATGTCGAGTTTTTTTCCTTCATTTTCTGAGTTTGTTTACCGCTGAAAAATAAAACGAAAAAATGGATCGAGAAAATGTGATTAATGTTATTGTCAGTTTGTAGATAGATAACTCGGCTTCATTAGATCCCGTCCGAAAATTTGAAACTTCACAGCGAAAAAGAAGGATAAATTGTGTCTTGTTTAGCTCGTTAATCTCTCGTTTAAAAGAAGTTTTATCCTTGGGGTGCTCCAAACCTCTTCTTCATTATTTTCGCTATAGAATACATAATAATTTCAATAGTTTATTGATTTATTAATTAAAATAAAACACCCTAATAATATCTAAAAACTGAAAATCTTGTGCCAAAATTTCACTTTTGGCACTTTTCTTCTTCTTTAATCAGATAAGCATGCGTACAAAAATAGTTGCAAGATTTGCGCAGACCTGTCAAGCAGGTTGCAGTTTTGAACAAATGATAGTTGCACATTTGCTTTTTTGAATACCATGCAAATGATCGATTTGCGCAACCATGCAATTATGAAAAGGGCCTATCAGTGCTGCCGTTTTGTAATTCACGCTCATGAAAAAACCTTAATCTGCGCACGTAAATATATGGCCTAACCTGTCATATTGAGGAACCGGATCATATCTGATATTTTAAGCTTCAAAATGCCTCCGTATTCTTTTAGAAAAGGCTTCGTCACTCACTAGCCAGAGTCGGCCAATGGCATATAAAATATTTGGTGAGCGCTCTGTTTTTTCCCTCGACCCAGCTCATAGATATATCTCATAGTTATATCTCTCTTCGTCACACACACAGCGAACATATTTTTTATGTGAAATTCCAAGTTTAGATGTCACTGCTAGTACGTCATGATATTCACGTCATGGTGCAATGTTCAGTAGTCATTTAGTTCGAAGGATAGTATTTTTAAAGAGGAACCTAAATCTTTCACCAGCTGACGGTGTATAAAGGGTTCGGCCTATGCCGATTTCGGGGTTTGCTGTGGTACTGCTTGTGATCCCATTGCCATTTGTGCAAAGGATACATTTGGCGTTACTATACATTGGAACATGGCAGCTTTCTGCCATCTATGTTCCTCGACTGTGCTCTTCCTTGCTTGTATACGCTTTTTGAGTGTGCATACTTTGGCCATCCTTAGCGGGATATCCGTTTGAACGGCAAAGCACACAGTATAACTTTGTCAAGTCTTCCACTCGTTCTTTATCAAGTGCGCACTTCGTTAGCTTGTGGCCCTTATCGCATGCCATGCATATGTCGTACCCGAGGCACTGTATCTCCGGCAGTTTGGCTCCAATCGACCTAAAATTTTAACTGGATACTTTTGAAGAGTTGTACTATCAAATAAAACTCCGCCATCATCTGGTCCCAAGTCCAGGGTGTAAAATGAAAAGGTGATCGACCTGCCGAATTGACCAGAAACTAGAAACAAGAAGACGCTTTTACACCTCTGGTGGTGTTTAAAGCGGCACCGACAGCAGCGTATCCGTTGCGGGGACGTCCCGCTCGGACCGCTAGGTAACGGATCAAAAAAGAAGAAGAAGAAAACTATTAAATAAATAAATAAATAAAAAAGGGAATACCCTACTCAACTTAATACTCGCAAAAAGTTCCATTTAGCATATTCAGTAGACCGCATCTCGTTCTTTCACGGAGGTCAAGCAGCATTGGAAATGGTTTTTTTTATGTGGCAGTGCTAAGCTCAGGAGTCACCCTTTGTACTACTAGTCCGTCATGTCATTTGTCACGTCATGGTGCAATGTCTAGCAGTAAGCTTAGTACGGGAGAGGGGGGTGTTATAAAGGTACGGGAGTTGCAAGTGGAGGGAATGAGATGAGTGGGCTAATCTGGTGTTGCGGGTATAAGATTGCCGTGGAGGCAGGAGAGCGTTTAACTCGAAGGAACAGTCACTATGATAGTAGCGATAAAATTTTGTCAGTGCTGCTACATTCGTATGGCTTCCGCACTATGCCGGGTTAGGTTAACTGAGACACGTTTAGTTATGCTTTTAGTTTATATTTTATTTTATACTACGTGTGCACAATGTTTTATAACTGATAGTTTTATTATAGTTTGTATATATATATATATGTAATATATTTATTTATTATATTTAGTAGTTAGTCACTTTTAATTATCGCGTGTCGTTTAGGTGTCACTTTTTGAGGAGCCTCTTATGGACAGTGTACAATGAATAATTGGAGATGCCGGAAATTGGCTATCTCACTTTGGCCCGGGGAAAACGGCAAGATCACTGAACTTTGCGTTCGGTGATCGATGGAGTGTTCCGACTGATCGTTTTGATCGTGTCGGAAGTTGTTGTGTGACATTGCGTAAAGTTTGGTAATTAAACTTTACGCGGTCACTACATACTCCCCCCCCCCCAGCGTAGCGTTAACGGAATGTTACCGCTTTAGGTGGCTTAACTTCGTTGTCGCGGTCACAGCCGAAGGCTGGTTTTAGCCTGTCAATGGATATTGACTTGGTTGCGCCGTTCAATTTGACAACGAAGTGTTTTCGTAATCGTTTGATTACTTCGTATGGGCCTTCATATGGAGGTTCGAAAGGTTTTCGAACTCTGTCGACTCGTATGAAGACATAGTCGGCGTTCTCCAGGGCTTCTGGCACGTAAACATCCTTTTGGACGGGTTGCCGAGGATGTATTGCCTTAATGTTCTGCATATGTGAACGGAGGCGAGAGAGGAATTCTGATTCTTCAATTGGATTCTCATCCGTTGGGATAGAAATCGAATTGGGAAGTCTCAGATTCTGACCGTATACGAGCTCGGCTGGTGAGCATTGTAAGTCGGTCTTAATTGCCGTGCGTATGCCTAACATGACAAAGGGCAAGTCTTCACTCCAATGAGTAGTGTTGTCCCTTGCCATTAAGGCTGCTTTTAGTTGCCTGTGGAACCGTTCAACCATCCCGTTTGCTTGCGGGTGGTAGGCGGTAGTCCGAATTCGATGAGTGCCGAGTAATTTGGCAACTTCATTGAACAGTTTCGATTCGAACTGCGTACCTTGATCGGTTGTGATCTCAAGAGGTACGCCGAATCGTGGGACAAATTCAGTGACAAATTGTTTTGCCACTGTTGGTGCTGAAATATCCCGAATTGGGTATGCTTCAGGCCATCGCGTGAATCTATCGACTATCGTTAAGATATAAGAGTATCCACGAGATGGGGGTAGGGGTCCCACTATATCCATATGGATATGGTCAAATCTATTATTTGGAAGTTTGAAAGCTTCTAATGGAGATTTGGTATGCCTTGAAACTTTGGACTTTTGGCAACCTAGGCACGATCGAGACCACTCATTGCAGTCTTTATTGATCGATGGCCAGAAGTATTTCTTGGTAACGGCTCGTCTTGTAGCACGAATACCAGGATGAGAGAGACTATGTTCGGAGTTGAACGCTAGTCTGCGTAAGGAAGTGAGTATGTAAGGCCTTGGAATGCCTGTACTAGTTTCACACCACACTTGATGGGCGGTAAATGGTATTGGTGTGAGAACTAATTTTACCCGTGAGCCGTTGCTGGGGTGCTCTTGTAGAGACTTTAGCTCTGTGTCACCTTGTTGAGCCTGAGCCAGTGTAGGCAGGTCGAAGGTGACCGAGTCGACGTTGTCGGTTGCTAGTGAGCGCGACAAGTAGTCTGCGACAACGTTTTGTTTACCCGACACATGCCTGATGTCTGTGGTAAACTGAGAGATTAGACCCAAATGTCTGGTCTGTCGAGGGGATCGTTCGGTCTTTGTGTGAAGGGCGCGAACCAGTGGTTTGTGATTGTGATCAGTATAGACCACGAAATTGCGTCCTTCAACGAAGTAACGGAAGTGTTTGATCGCTGCATAGATTGCGAGAAGTTCGCGATCGAATGCAGAGTACTTCCGTTCTGTTGGTGACAGCTTTTTGGAATAAAAAGCTAGAGGTTGCCACCGATGACCGTTGAATTGTTCCAAAACGCCTCCGATTGCATAATCAGAGGCGTCAGTCGTAAGACTGTATTTTGCATCCTCGATTGGATGGTTCAGCAGAGTTGCTTCAGCCATCGAGGTTTTCACCTTGAGGAATGCCGCCTGACATTCTGCTGGCCAGTCAAAAACTTTATTGGCACGTGAGCGGTTGAGAAGGTCTCTCAAATGCTCGTTTATCGGCACCAACTGTTCAGCCAATTTTGGGATAAATCGGTGATAGAAATTCACCATTCCCAAAAACTTCTGGATCGATTTGACAGAAGTTGGAGGTGCGAGATCAACGATAGCCTGAACCCGATCGGAGGATGGAAGTATTCCATCCTTTGTGATGCGGTGGCTTAGAAACTTAATCTCTGTTGCACCAAAAACGCACTTCTCTAGCTTAATGGTTAAACCGAAGCTATCGAGGCGTTTAAAGAGCTCTTCGAGGTGAACGATATGCTCATCCTCGGTTTTACTGGCGATAAGTATATCGTCCAAGTATACATAAACGAAGTCGAGATCTCTCGTAACTTCATTTATGAACCTTTGAAAGGTTTGGGCTGCATTTCGTAAGCCGAATGGCATACGTGTAAACTCATATAGGCCGAATGGCGTAATGAGTGCAGTCTTATGCACGTCTTCTGGGGCGATTGGTATGTGATGGTATGCACGTACCAAATCAACCTTTGAAAAAATTGTGCAGCCGTGAAGATTCACGGAGAAATTCTGTATATGCGGGATCGGATATCTATCCGGCACAGTGAGCGGCATTAAGGCGACGGTAGTCGCCGCATGGCCTCCAATCATGAGAGTCCCGTTTAGGAACTAGATGAAGCGGAGATGCTGCGGGGGACGACGAAGGTCGACAAATCCCCAATTCGACCATATGGTCGAACTCTAACTTTGCCACCTTCAGTTTCTCCGGATGGAGTCTCCGAGCGGTGACAAAAGGTAATTGCCCTTTAGTTACAATGTGGTGTTGCACATTGTGTTTAACCGGAAGGTTAAAATTGGGCGGTTTTGTTAACGAAGCGTACTTCGTTAATAGCTCTTTGTATATGCCAATAACTCGGCATGGAAATGTTTCGGGGTTGTAGTCGACGGTAGCGCACACGTTAATGCGAAACTTCGTGCGCTTGTCGACTAAATGCCGATATTCAAAATCGACGGACAATTTGAACTTCGTTAAGAAGTCCGCCCCGATAATGGCTTTAGTGGTGTCGGCTATGATAAAGTTGTAAACATATCGTCGGCGTAAGCCGAGTTCAAGTTCAAGCAACTTAGTGCCGAAAGTTCGGATCAGTGATCCGTTGGCCGCGTACAGAAGGACGTTCGGGCTACCGTTATGGGCCGGGAACGCCTTGGCGGGAACAATTGAAACGTCAGAGCCCGAATCAATCAGAAAGTCCATCCGATTGTTGGTGTCTCTGACGAATAAACGATATGAGCGGCCGGTTATATGCGCGCTCATTACGATCCCCTGCCCCTTTAGTTTTTTTTAGGGGTGGCGGTGGCCTTTTTTTTCGCCGGCTTGGCTTGGCCACCGTTGTAATTGCAGGGGGCTTTGCAGCTGCGTGCTTCACTACCGTACCGGTAGTGGTAATAGCACAAGCTACCCCTGGCTTGGTTGGCCCCTTGTGGCCGATTGGCCGAGGGCTGTCGAGAGCCGCCCTGTCGATTGGCAGGTGTTCGGCTTCTCGGCTTCCGCGGGTTGCGGTCCAGCTTATCTAGCCGGGCCGTCAGCCTATTGATGGCGCTTTGCAGCGCCACCAATGTGGGCTCCGTTTTGGCAGGTGTTGCGTGGACGGCGGACGCGTATGAGGCGCCTCCATGAGGCAGCACCTCCCATACCTTGTCCGCCGTGGCAGCCAGCCCGGCTAGGGTTTGGTCAGCAGAGGTGGCCAACGTGATCTGGATGGCCTGTGGAAGCCTACGCTCCCACAGGTTCCGGATCAGATCATCGTTGACCGCCGAGGACCCGCCCGCTAGTGCCTTGAGAGCCTGGAGAAACTCAGAAGGTTTTCTGTCTCCAGGCTCTTGCACTGATAGCAACTGCTCGAGCCGGCGCTTCTCGGAAGTGCCGTATTTATCGAGCAGATGCTGTTTAACCTCTTCATAGGAGGCTGTGGTAAAGTCCACGGTGCTATGCCGCATCGCCGTTACCGCCTCTTCCGGCAATGCGGCCATTACATTGTACACCTTGATCCTGTCCGATTTGCAGCCCGCCAGTTGAAACATAATGTCAGCCTGATAGAACCAGGAGGCGGGCTGCTGTACCCAGAATTTCGGGATGTCGTATTTTGACACTTTAACGGCGTCGACACCCGAAGTTCCGGGCTTTGGCTCCTCTATTTGTGACGTTTCCATGTGAACGTCTTGTTCACTGGATGAACCCTCGGTCCTTGACATTTTGAAAAAAATAATTCAATCAAAAAAATTGTAAAATACGAATGAATAGGAGAGGCGAATCGAAAACAGATTGAAATACAACAAAATCCCAATTGAAATGTGGAAATGACTCAAAACTTCTGATTTTGTTTCAATTTTGGAAATATATATAGTATATATATATATATATATATATATATATATATATATATATATATATATATATATATGTATGTTTAAATTATGTATAATAATATGTACCTACAATTGAAAAAAAATTTTATGCAAATGTGTATATGTCAATATAGTTATGTACTAATCAAAATTTTCATGCAAATATGTAGATATGTATATGTTTAAATTCAATTAGTTATGTAATTAAAACTTTCATGCAAATAAATTTTCAAAAGTCTGATTTTCTTATCAAAATTAAAATCGAAATTTTAACAATGAAGAGTAAAATGGCTTCATGTAAAGAAATAATTTTCTATTGTTCTCGAAAAAATAGAAAACAAAACCGAAAAAAAAAAATTGCGGATAAAAACTTAATACTACCAATAATGCAAGAGTAAAAAAAAAAAAACTTAAAACTGCAAGTAATGCAAAACTATTTAAAATATAATTATTGTGTAACTAAATTTTGGCATGCAATTTTGTATATGTTTTTAAACAATATTAATTTTTAATAAATTATCTGTTGTGATGATGATTCGTTCGATTTCCTTTGGGATTCTTCCTCTGCTGCAGATCAATTGCACTTGTCTTCGGAATTCCGTATTATTTTAAATATTTCTTCCAGCTTATGCGGAGCCCCAGTTTGATTTTTTTCTTTGAATTGTTGCGGAGAGTATTACAGCAAATATTATAGCTGAGCCGTAATTGATTTTAACGGAGAAAATTGGATTGTAAAATATTTCTTTTGTATTAACAAAAAAAATGTGATACGAGAATATTTAATTATCGATAAACGATTATTATTTTAATTGGCGACACTGAATTTTAAGGAAATTATTGTGTTGTTATTCTTTTTATTATACGAGTATATATATATAACAGGCACTTTTTCCCGCGTGTTTCGCCGTCGGGATCACCAATATGGCTTCCGCACTATGCCGGGTTAGGTTAACTGAGACACGTTTAGTTATGCTTTTAGTTTATATTTTATTTTATACTACGTGTGCACAATGTTTTATAACTGATAGTTTTATTATAGTTTGTATATATATGGGTGATTGTCATGAAATGGGAGTTTTTGAGATTTGAACAAAAATTTGTGAACAAAAAAAAAGTGCTGAAAAAAAATTTTCTCATGTGTTTTCAACATTATTTTGAAGTAGGTACTTTCTGTATATTTCCACATAAATACACACGAGGTATAGACAGTGAGAAGTTTATATCGAAAAGCCGAAATTATATGGCTTCGGAGGCGACAATTACGGTAGCGACATTTCATCGAAAAATCCGTCGCTTTCATGATCAATGAGAGCAAACAATTTTTCCGAAAATTTGCTTGCTCTACAAATGCAAACAAATATACCGAACCGAGTTAAAAGAGATTTGCAACACATATCACAACGAAAACACACATTACGGAGGCGACAGTTTTTTTTTCTTCGATAATTTTCTTGAGGGTTGCTCTCTTGTTTATAAATTGTTCACAGTCTAAACGTCCGGCGAGGATAAACATTCATAAAGAAACTTGTGACGATTCGGTTTCACTACTTAGTGCCACTTGACAACCAATTTGTCGTTGCGTGTGCGCTATTTTTATAGTTTTTTTTGAAATTTGCAACAAACAACAGTCAGAATGTAAACACTGACATCTAACTAAGCAGGTATCCGCCCGCGTAATACATACCGGTGATCAGTTTCGGAATACTGCTGCTATCGTTTGAGACCCTAGGCGCGCGGCAATAATGCACTGTTTTTCCGTAAACGTAGTCCCGTGACGTAAAAGCGGAAAATGGACAGGTTACGGAGGCGACATTTTCGGTGGTCGAAGGGCCGCCATTTTGTTCAAGAGTGCTTGCCGCGGGAGGCGATGAAGGAGAGAATGTTTTATTACTGGATGGAGATTTTCACCCCAGAAAAAATTTGTTTGAGGCGTTGTAGCTAGAGAACAACGGCCAGCCAGCCACTACCCCCATTTCATGACAATCACCCATATATGTAATATATTTATTTATTATATTTAGTAGTTAGTCACTTTTAATTATCGCGTGTCGTTTAGGTGTCACTTTTTGGGGAGCCTCTTATGGACAGTGTACAATGAATAATTGGAGATGCCGGAAATTGGCTATCTCACTTTGGCCCGGGGAAAACGGCAAGATCACTGAACTTTGCGTTCGGTGATCGATGGAGTGCTCCGACTGATCGTTTTGATCGTGTCGGAAGTTGTTGTGTGACATTGCGTAAAGTTTGGTAATTAAACTTTACGCGGTCACTACAAGTGTTTACTCATTAAACGTCACGTCACGTCAAGTGTTTAAAATTCGCCTACAACGGTTTAAACGGTTTAGGTGTTTAGAAACCAAACACTTAAGTTTTTAACGAATAGATTCAATTTTTTTGTATCACAGGATTGGTAGCTGGTGTTGAGGAGTAAGATGTGTCTGTAGTATGTAGGACATATAATCGTTTTCTTCCTAGTCATCTGGTATAACTTCTTCCTCCGAGATGTTGTATATATGTGTTCGTGTAAACTTCTTAAAAGTTGCAGTTCCTTTTCCTATAGCACCTCAGCTGTAATTCTATCGACGCCTGGCGATTTGTTACCTTTTGGCGTTTTACCGCTTCATGTTTTACCGCTCATCGAGTGTCGGTGGTTCTACGGAAATATTATTTGGGGAAATTGAAAAATGTCTCCGTGCGTGGATCTTCGTTTGTTATGGAGATCGGATTCAATAAGTTTTGAAAATATGCTCTTCACTTTCCTTTTAAATTATAACGGTCTGCTAATTGGTTCCTCCTCCGGTTCTATGTCGGCAGATATCCGTTCTCGGCTGAAACTTATTCCAGCTGTGGCGTGTTCTTTTGTACGCTTGTCTTTTTCTGCCCCCAGTGAAGTCTTCTTCTTATCTATGAACTTGCAGATTTCCAACCTCGCTCTTGTGGGCCTTACGATGAACTCCCGATGGTTCTTCAATTGTAGATTTACAGCCCTGATTGAACTAGTCAATTCTAGTTTGTCTAGGACTCAGCCTAGGGTCACTTATGCTGCTCCCTTTATACTGCTTGTAACGTTTTCCTATTTGCTGTTCATGTTGGGCTTTTCTCCTACTCGTTTTCTCAGGTTTCGGACGATAGCATTTTGGTATGCATTTCTTCAAGTTCTACCGTTAGCTCTATGCTGTTTTTTGTGGAGCTTGCCTTGTTTGAGTTATGGTAGTTATTCGGGTTATAAACTTTCCCTTGATTAGATAGTGGTCGGAGCCACAGCACGCTCCTCTCATTGTTCTTACGTCTAGTATACACGGCCCCTCTTCTCCCAATTAGGCTCTGGTCAATTGGATTATTTGTTTCGTCTTCTGGTGACTGCCATGTAATTTTATGAATATTTTGTGGGGGAACATTGAGTTCAAGCTAGTGAGATCGACAAATCTACTACTACTACTCATTGGTAGCATTGTGTAGCCTAAACTTTTCTACGACTCCTAGGAAATCCTGTTCTTTTTCTATGTTCACGTTCTTATGTCCATGCTTACGTCGTTTGTGTTGAGTACGCCCTGCGGGAGGCCTAACATAAGGATTCATGACCGGTGGGTTTTTACGAAGCTAGGTTTGTTTTCAATAAGTTTTGAAAATTTCAATGCTTCCACAATTTCACAATTAGTTTAGGGTTTGGTGTAGTGTATAGTCCATTCAAAACGCGGGGGGGGTGTTCCAAAATAACACCGTCCATTCAAAACGCGCGTTCCAAAATAACACCGTTAAGATAATCGAACCCTAAACATTTTTGGGGTCGCTGATCACGAAAATCGAGGTCCCGCGGTCCTAAAACATGGGTGTCACCCCTAAAAATGTAAAAAACACCCCTTTTTAGGGGGTTTTCGCGATTATTTCAATAATAATGAAAACTAATGCGATGAAATGCACTTTTTTTAATATTTATTTGGAAAGGTGGTTGATTTGTACTAAATTAAGACGAACTTTACGATAAGGGGTAGTCCTAAAGGGTTGAAACTACCCCTAAATCGACCAAAAATGGGAAAAATTGCAAAAAAAATTTTTGGCAAGTTTATGCTTCAAATTCGATTGTGGGCGTGCTGTCAGGCAAAAATAAATTATTTTCAACCCTTAAGGGGTTAAAACTACCCCTACAATAATTAAATAGTAATTTAAAAAAATGTCTTCGCTGTTAATTCCACGGTTAATTTTTTTTTTTTAAATTAGTAAAAAGGATATAAACTTTTATTAAATAGTAGTTTAGAGTCGAAAAATAATGAAATAAAAAACTTTTTTGCGGCAAAAAAACTTGTCTTTTTTGCGGTGGAGTTTTTTGTATATAAAATTGAAGAACTCAAATTTTAAATAATAGTGCATAACAGTACAACTCTTAACGAAGAAAAAGAGCTTCGAAAAAATGTCCTACGAGGTCGAGGAGCTGTAGACGAAGGATTTTACGAAAACGCCTTTTTTTTTACAAAAATCGAAATTTCATCCATATTTTGCAAAATTTTAAGCCAAAAAAAAATGAGTTTTCGAATTGCCAAAAGCAACATTTTTACCAAGTAAAAAATTTCTAGGTCGCATCAATAAAAAGCAAAAAATAAATGAAAAAGACGGGATTTTTAACGGTTTTTAGCATTTTTAGCATAAGACACTAACCAATATTTTGTACCACAACAATTGAAAGATGATTTTAATACCTATAACTTTCTCATTTAACTTTTTCGTATCTGAGCTCAACTTTTTGTTTTATTGGCGAAAAACCGTTTTTTTGACTTTTGCGAATTTTTTAGGTTAAGTTCGCCAATGCAGTTCCTTAAAAAAAACACGCTATCTTTCTTCAAATTAAGTGTTCTACACGCCCATATTTTTTTTCCTGCCTTCAATTGTCTGGAAATTAACATTGTGAATCCGTAGATTGATTGGACTAGGTATATGTATGTATGTCTTCCTGTAGGCAAATTGTAAGGAACGAAAGTTATGATACAAAATTGTACTTATTTATATAAGAGCACCACCAAGCCATAGATTAACCCGTTTTAAATTATTAAAGTCTAATCTATATTCATGTCTTTTGAAAAACACCTAAAAATATTCAATGACAAATCATGGTGGATCAATCTCATGAATGAAGTGCACAAAGCGATCATAAAGTTTCTATGGGGCAAAGTGACAGAATGATATGCTGGGAAGTAAAGGAGTGTATTTGTAAGGTCTTTGTGCACAAGCACAAGTATAATAGTGTTAGGATAGCTTCCAGTATATCCTATTTGAAGATGATAACAGTAAATTTTGTGATGAATAAATATTTGTCATTTAATTAATGAGTATATAATTTGTAGAATTCTTGCTAAAATGCATATTCTATGTTTTAATAATTCCATTTAAGGTCTAATATTTCCAACATATCAGTAGTTTTATGCCTATTGAAACTCTTACCCTTTTCCAATTTTTATCACCCTTACAAAGTTGTTCGACTTATTAACAGATACCCGATATTAGCATATCTTACTTTCTAAAACCCCCTCTTTTCTGTTAATTCATATCATAAAAGACATTGGCATTTCAGTAATTACAAGGCATATAAAAAACACTACTTTTACCACCACCACACACACATGTCTAGCTTTAATTACGTGCATTTTACCACCAACTGTTCAGTAAATTCTTTTTTCATTTACATTCAGTCTGAAGTAAAAATGTTCCAAGTCATTGCATTTGGAAAAACAACCCCTAAACTACTTTATACATAATTCGTTGTAATTTCGTTAATTATCGGCGAAATTGTACGCCCAGTGCCCAGTAGGTATGAGCCCCATGGAAGACCCTTATATAGCGCGCGATGGTGTATTATTCTACATGCAACGTTCGTACTTTTACCAATGGAGACCCATGATTAATTTCCTGACAAAAAATGCACACAGATGCATAACAGCCTTTAGCACAGACTTTACGTACGCGGAACCAAAACGAATTAGGGATGAAAAGGTTTATAGCGACGCTTATCGAATAGCCTTTGTCTTGCATCATGCACGCAGAATTAATAAGGGCTCACCAGGACAACTGCAACCCTTGAACTTGGGGTTGCGAATATTTCGAGGCTCCCTTTTTCGTGTTGATTATTAGATTGTGCTTTATATAAAATCGATCAAAACGCTGACCAAATGCCAAGGAGTGGGAACGGAGCAAACGATATGGGCTTGGGGGTCGAATCGCATTATTATACAGCAAAGGTTTGTTTTTGTGTGAGTTTAATGATGTATTCTCGAAAAAATCTTTTCTTTCCAAAGATTAAATCAACAGGAGTATTGATTATTCACTAGTTGCATTTAATTGTGACGGCAATTTAGCTTACGTGAGATTGTGGGATGTGAAATGTGCGATATGTTTGTATTGTTTTTTTAGCTCTATGTTGACGTAATTTAATGAGTTGTACGGCGATACAGGTGGGGCTACATAATGACTACATAGCACATATGTCGGGACCTTCAAGCGGCAACTAAGATAATTTTGCAGAATTAGCAAATATGTCAGTTCAGGCGTGCTAATGGTATACGCCCATGGCACAACTAGAAAGGGGTTAGCACTTCCCATTTTACATATTTAGTTGTCTTTGAGTGTAGTTAAAAGACACATTTCAATAGCAAAAAAATATTGAATCAGCATTATTTAATCTTTTTTTAAAATTGTTATTATAATTTTTGACATTTAACCCATTCTCGAAATTTATTGCGAAGTCGTATTGAGATTTCACAATTGAAGTGTTATTATTATCGCAAGCAAAGTTTATACAACACTATTTATATTCTGATTTATTTAATAAACTAGCTGACCTGACAGACATTGTCCTGTCCATATTTCAATAAATTGGTTGTGGTCGTTTTGTGGATTTGTGGAAAGCTATTGCAAATGTGAAAATAAAGTAAAAGCATTTGACGAAATTGCAGCATCTTGGATGGTGTAATTCCAATGAGTGTCAAGTTCTAGCGGTCCCAAAAGTTGGCAGGCTCCTCTATTCATATGTGCCACACAATTAATCAATGGGCTGGCATACGCGGATCGTAATATCAACACTAAAAAACCGGAATTTTATGATACTCTCGGCGTACATGGGTATTTATTTAACTGAGAGTAACTTTGTTATCCCTACGCGGGATATCAATGTGTGCACACCTCGAACGCGAATAACAAAAAGATATGTCAATATCAGACCCAAAGAAGAAGAAGATAAGAAGAAACATTTGTGCATGCGTTAGTTTCCACACCAAAAATTTCTGTTCAAAAAGTTACAACTTTCCCTCTTCCTTTTGCCCCTCCGCCGGGAAAACCGGTTTTTTAGTTATGACGTTATGATTCGTGTATGCCAGCCCATTAACAGTT
The DNA here is from genome assembly GCA_949987705.1 of Thereva unica. Taxonomy (NCBI): domain Eukaryota; kingdom Metazoa; phylum Arthropoda; class Insecta; order Diptera; family Therevidae; genus Thereva; species Thereva unica. Next base: position 52,461,251 of record OX465281.1, on the reverse strand, counting down.
AATAGAGTTTGGAATGACGTTGGGCCATGAACGTTGACTTTTTTTTGTGGCAAGATGAAGCTTAGGAGTCACCCTTTGTACTACTAGTCCGTCATGTCTTACAAGTCATGGTGCAATGTATAGTAGTAAGCTTGATCTGAAGGAAAGATGAAATAGGATAGGTTAGGGGTCTGGAGGGTGTATGAGTAGATGTCGATGAACCTTGCGTTTGAACTCTGAGATGTTATATGAACTTGGAAACACCGACTGCGGAAGAGAGTTCCACAATCGAGTTGTATTATTTATAAACGAACTACTAACCCGTAATGTGCGTGAAGGGGAGGGCTGAAGCGTGAAGGGGTGAGCGGAGTTGGCAAGTCTTGTGTTGCGGGAAAAAAATTGCCATGTAGGCAGGAGGTTTTTGATGCAGTGCAGTGGAGCAGTCGCTATTGTAATAGCGGTAAAACTTGCTGAGCTCTACTACATTCCTGAGGTGGCTTAAAGGATCGATGGAGGAGCACATAGTGCTATCGCCAATGAGTTTGATGGCGCGGTTTTGCACCTTGTCTAGCCAATCCAGGGTGGTTTTAGGGGCGCCCGCCCAGATATACGAGTTGTATTCAAGGCGTGGCCGAATGTAGGACTTATAGAATGTAGCCAAGGCAGCTGGATGAAGGAGAAACTTGCATCTCTTAAGGAAGCCGAGGCATTGATACGCTCGTTTGGTGACTTGGAGTATGTGATTATTCCATCCCAAATCGTTGGATAGAGTCACCCCGAGGATGTTAGGATATGGATCAGCTGTTCTATTATCCTCGCCCACTGAAATGGAGGAAAGGTTGGTGCAGGTTTTAGTGCTTGGTTTTGGTTTCATTGAACTCGACACGATTCTTGCGGCTCCAATCAAGAATGAGTTGAATATCCGCGTTAAGAGAGTTGGACATGAGTTCGCGCTCAAAGAGACAAGGCCTGGCACTTGATTGTCCTGTGTTGTCGGACGGGTATGAGTAACGCAAAGTACCGTCATCGGTAAAACTATGAAGTGGATTGGAGGGGATTGAGAGCAGATCACGAATGAATATAACAAAGAGAGTAGGTGAGAGAATCGCCCCTTGGGGAACGCCGGCCGAAATGGAATGAGGGTTCGATGCACGTTGCGTTGACAATTAATCATGCGTTGCGTTGACAATTAAGTTGGGGTACATGCTTTAAAATGCCAACAGGCCCAATGACGGAAGAAGAGAGTAGACGCGTCACATGCAACGCGTGAAGTTTCTCCCAACGTTCAACTTTTGATGTGTCTGGCATTCGATGACAATTAACTGTGCTCTTGCAGAAAAGAATTTAAGTAGTATAACCTTCTATCCTTCGAGCTAAGCTTACTACTAGACATTGCACCATGACGTGTACGACATGACGGACTAGTAGTACAAAGGATGACACCTAAGCTTAGACTATCACATAAAAAAAAAAGTACACCTTTTAAACATTCTATTTTTCAAAAAACACTCGATAAATTAAGAAATTTTAGACTGACCTGATAAAAAAAGTTGGAAGTAATATTAAATGTCAAAGCAAGCGCATGAAACGCGTTCTATGGGCTGGCACCTTTAATGCGACCTAATGCACCCATGGAAAATACATGTGGGTTGCCTGGAACTCTTTTTCGATGTTTTCGTCCATTGGATGGATGGATGCAGCGTTCGTGCGAACTCATAAACGTGGTCAATTTTTTCAGATCAGCTCGATCAGCCTGGATCTTCTTCTTTACCGGGAATTTCCGCTGATAACACATCATCGATTTCATCCGGTTTTATCTTCTCAATTAACCATATGTAAGTGTGGCAACTCGCGGTGATGAACGGCAATCGATGGGTGAAATAACTCTTGTCAGATTTCTATCCAACGGGGATTGTACGTGAAGGTGATGAACTGACCTTGCGAACATACGACATGACTATGTCGCGGACTTCCGACGCAAGCTGCTGCTAGAATTGCCATTCAGTTGACACTACGACGTACGCATGGTGCTACTGATCTTTAAGCCGATGTGGAACGATATCATGTAATACCAAATTTTGGCGCATTGAAACGTCTAGCGTTTGCCCCTGCAGAGGTCTTATCTGCTCTGATTACAATTTTGTGTTCATCAGATGACATTAAAATTTTGATTGTATTGATGAAAAAAAGTTTGCAGTGAAACCACAATTGGTTTTTCATCGAACTGTAGTGACCGCTGATCTACTTCTCTTGGTGATCTGCCCATGAAGTAAATCTGCAGAAATTTATAGGCAACGGTGGCAAAAGTGATCCAGCTCGATGATATAATTGACAAAGAATCTCTAAAGGTTAATGGTAATAATTTGTGATGTATGGAAGAGTCGAATGGTGTAAAAGACGATTGTGTTGCAATTTCTTCTTGTGCAAGTGTTGAAAGTGTATGTTATAATCGATTCCGTTCAATTTCATTTCACTCTTCGCATTGCTCTGCAGTTCGATAGGATTGAAAATTGAGTTTGTAGCATTGGCGTTCTGCTCGAGTGATGCTATCACCTAGGGGAAACTGGCAAAAACCAGGGGAATGTTATGCAGACATTTGAAATGTCACCATGGATTTTACCATTGAGAATGTCCAGCAATTGTTTTGAAAATACTTCTACAGATTAGTCATTTTGCAATTCAACATGCATGTTCATACTTAATTTATCCTATATTTTTATCTGGAACCACCCATTCACAATGTCAATTTTACATTTAAATTGGTTGGGCGGTTTCGGAGATTTTCCGATTTTCCAACTCTTGGATAACATACAGACAGCTAACCGGGAAATGACATTTAATTAGCAAAATTCGTCAGCTATATTGGCTCTGTGATTTTTAATTTATAAGTTTTCATCATAAATTCGATATTTGCTACCTTAGACAACAGGAGATAGTCACTTTCATTAGAATCAGAACAAAATTAACAAAATTTGTCCGCCATATTGGCGCGGCCATTTTGAATTTATAAGTTTTGACCGCAAATTCGTTATTTGCGACATTAAACACCCCTAGACACCCATTTTCATTGGAATCGGAAGAAAATTGGTAAATTTAACCATATTTACGCGTCCATTTTGAATTTCGGTCATATTTCAGCGGAAGTGATACTTTTGAGTCTTTTGAAAACCGGGATTCGAGGTGCATCATGGGAGACCCCCACGAACCCTCATGCAAAAGCTCTGCAATAATTTCCAACAAAGCTCTCCATGACAGCGCCATCTTTCTTCTTCTTCTTTAACGGCTCTACACCCGGGATCCGGTCCTGGCCTCGCGCAACTGTTCTCTCCACCGGTCCCGATTCTGAGCCGATGTCATCCAGTTTGGCATCCCTAAACTCTGAGCGTCCTGGTCCACGCCATCCTTCCAGCGAAGGTTGGGCCTCCCTCGCTGTCGCACCCCATAGGTCTTACCGCAGAGAACTTTACGAGCAGGCTCATCTTCACTCATACGAGCTAGATGCCCTGCCCAGTGGAGCCTACCGAGCTTTATTTTCTTCACAACATCTATGTCGCGATAGCGCTCGTAGATCTCGTCATTGTAGAGTCTCCGGAATCGTCCTTCCTCACATACGGGGCCAACAATCCTCCGAAGTATTTTCCTCTCAAACACGCCCAAGAGGTTTGAGTGCTTTTTACTAAGCACCCACGTTTCGGATGCATATGTGAGAACGGGTAAGACCATCGTCTTATATAGTAAAAGTTTAGACGTTATGGTTAGATATTTGGATTTGAAGAGCCTTGACAGACTATAGTAGGCTTTGTTGGCTTTTAATAGTCGTGCGCGTATTTCTGGTTCCATGCTATTGTCGGCTGCTACTATTGACCCAAGGTAGGTAAATGATTTTACCACGTCAAACTCGTGTTCCGCTACCTTGATTGTGGGACCAATGTTAGGTGTTCTTCCAGACGAGGCCACCATGTACTTTGTTTTGCTTTCGTTAATGTGCAGTCCCAGATTTCCTGCCGCTTGCTCAATCTGAGTGAAAGCTTCTTGTACAGCTGTTGTTGTTCTTCCAATGATGTCAATGTCGTCTGCGTAAGCCAGTAATTGGGTGGACTTGTGGAGGATTGTACCCCTTGATGTCACGCCCGAATCTCGGATCACTTTCTCCAACGCCAGGTTGAAAAGGAGGCAGGCCAGACCGTCCCCTTGTCGGAGTCCATTATAGATGTTAATTGGTCTGGACAGTGTTCCGGATACCTTTACTTGGCTTGACACATTGATCATGGTCAACCTACATAGTCTTGTCAGTTTGTTGGGGATGCCGAATTCCCTCATGGCTTTGTAGAGTTCTACCCTGGCTATGCTATCATAGGCGGCTTTAAAGTCTATGAAGAGGTGTTGAATTGAGTTTTGAAACTCTAGACATTTTTCCATAGCCTGCCTTAAGGTGAAAATCTGATCAGTCGTTGATTTGCCTGGGCTGAAGCCACACTGGTAATGGCCTATGATGTTTCTGGCGTATGGGGCCATCCTGTTTTGTAGGATAGCGGAGAATATCTTATACACGGTACTCAACAACGTTATACCGCGATAATTAGTGCACGCTGTGATATCTCCTTTTTTGTGTACCGGACAGAGGATGCCTTTTCTCCAGTCTTCTGGCATCACTTCCTGCTCCCATACTTGCACAATTAATTCATGAATCGCTTGGTGTAATGTAGGCCCTCCATATTTAACCAGCTCAGCTGCGATGCCGTCTGCACCCGAGGCCTTGTTGTTTTTGAGCCGGCTGATGGCTCTGCTAACTTCTTCTATGCTTGGTGGCGGCAGCATAGCATTGTCATCAGATATTGGTGGAGCCTCCGAATCCTCAGTTAGCTCGCCATTTAGCAATTCATGAAAGTGCTCTTCCCATCGCTCCAAGATGCCTTTAGGATCGGTGATCAGATTCCCTTCTTTGTCCTTGCAGTATGTGCAACGTGGTGTGAATTGTGTCATACTGCGGACTCTTTGGTAGAACTCCCGCGCCTGGTGCGGCCGTCGTTCTCTGTACTGTTCTAGCTCACAGACGAGATTTTTTTCCCAGGCTTCCTTTTTCCGTCTGTGAATTCTCTTTTCTTCTTTTCTGAGCTCTTTATAGTTCTCTTCGCGTGCCCGTGTTCTCTGAGACTGCTGCATGGCTCGGTACGCAGCATTCTTGCGTTCAGTTACCAGCTTGCATTCATTATCGAACCAGTCGTTCCGATCTTTACGACTTCTGCCTAAGATGGAATCAGCAGTACTAATGACAGTATTTTTAAGGCGGGTCCAGTTCTCTTCGACGCCCGGCATCTCATCCCCAGGACTTAGGGCGAGTTCTAATGCATGACCGTAGCTGTTTCTGGCCATTTCATTGCGTAGTGCAGCTGTGTTGATTCGAGCCTGATCAGCGGATACAAAGCTTTTCAGCGTTGTAATGCGCTCTCGGAGCACCATACCAACAATATAGTGATCCGAGTCGAAGTTGGCACCTCGGTACGTTCGTACCGTCATCAGACCCGAAAGGTGGCGGCGGTCTATCAACACATGATCTATTTGGTTGCGAGTGGCTCCATCAGGAGATACCCAGGTGGCTTTATGGATATCTTTACGCGCAAATCTAGTACTTGCAACGACCAAGTTCTTACTTGCTGCCATCTCTACAACTCGCTGTCCATTGTCATTAGTGTTTTCATGCAAGCTGTGGTTGCCGACATATTGCCTGTATATGGGCTCCCGGCCTACTTTGGCGTTCAGATCTCCCAGTATGATTTTTACATCATACCTGGGGCAGGCATTAAGTTCCCGTTCAACTAATTCGAAGAATTCTTCTTTATCATCATCCGGGGACTCTTCTGTAGGTGCGTGAACGTTTATGAGGCTGATGTTCTTAAATTTACCTCGCACACGAAGGGAGCATAGCCTTTCGTTTATTGCTTTAAAGCCGATAATGGTAGGCTTCATTCTTTTGCTAACCATAAAACCTACTCCTAGAACATGGTGTTTTGTATGACAGCTGTAATATACGTCATACTTAGGTTTTTGCAAAACACCATTCCCTGTCCACCTCATCTCCTGAATGGCGGTAATGTCAGCTTTATACTTTGACAGGGTATCGGCTAGATGTTTTGAAGCTCGAGTTCTGTACAGAGTTCGAACGTTCCATGAAAAAATTCGTAAATCGTTTTGCCTTTTTCGTTGCCGTGGTCGTCGTCGTTTATTCCAGTATCCGAGGCATGTTGCTCGTTCCGTAATAATTGTTTTTTACGGGTGAGGTTATTAGCCTCACGCCAACCTTACTTGGAAGGGACTAGCCCGATCATATTAGCCTATCCTCTCTCATAGAATAGTTACCAGTGGCCACCGCTAGGAGGTTATGATCGCACTTCCATCAGTCCGAAATAGTTACGGCACGTGCATGTTATGCTACATGTTATTCCCCCTATTCCGCTGATGACTGACCACCATCTTTAGAAAGTAATAATTGCATCTTTAATCTTTCCGTTAATGTATGGTCAAAATTTCATTAAAATCGGTGGCACGGCGTAGGAGCCTATTGCAAACATACGGACATACACACATTAGTCGGATTGGATTTCTGAAATTATCCAATGTTCTGCGCAATATTCTTTATTTTTCTTTCCGTAAGAATCTTGTACAAAGTATTAGAAAACTGCAAAAAAAGATGAATGAAATCGGTAAAATGATTTCCAAGTTATGGTGTGACCAAAGGAAACAGGGATTCATTATTATATATATTTAGATTTACAATTTTTGTTTTAAGCTAAAATTACATTAATAAATCAAAGGCTAACAAGTGTATCACTGCAGTATAAAATATAAGCTGAAGCACTTAGGACCGTAAACATGAATGACAATAATCCTTATTCGTGATTTCATCTTAAGCACTTCCCTAGATTTTAGTGAAACCAGGATTATGGTTAAGAAAATGATTTCGCATTTGTTGTTGAGCACAAAAAAAATGATGTAGCCTTGAATGTAAAGAAATAGCGTTCCTCGTGTTTTTAGTAGCTGTTACTTTTTATAAGTATATGTTCAGGCAAAGTATCTTAAATGGTGGTTATGGTAGTAACGGCTTAGAGCACGTTTGGTAGAGCCGCTTCTTCTTGTTTTTATGCTCCTTTAATCCTTCATGAGAAATAGAGTGGAAACAGTTGCCTTCCAGCGAACAGGTCTCAGCTCTGACCAGGATCTCCCAGTTGTTGCGGCCTCTAATGGTAGGGTTATCCTCCATTTTGCTCTAGGTTTCCAACTCGACGGGATCCTTGCGGATTCCAGTCAAAAGTTTGTTTGGCTAGATTCTCAATATCGCGTCGCAATGTGTGGTCAATCCAATTGATGAAAACTTGAAGGCGCCTTATGATGAATTAAGTCTTTCCATGTTTCGCAACCGTACAAAAGAACTGGTGCTAGTTGAGATCTCCGTTGATCTCCATATGTGAAACAGGCATGCATATGCGCTTCGTGCTTTATTTATTCTGGAACCGATGTCTTCCTCTGCCATTTTCAATAATGATGCTACCGAGGTAGCAGAATCTATCTACCACTTCCACATCACGGTTATTCAGTGTTGACCGTTCAATGGTGTTTGCATCAATCCGCATTTCTTTGGTTTAATTGGATTTAGCCTTAAGCCTGCTGGACTCCTTCTGTTGCCAAATGGTTCCACATGTTTTTGAGGCCTTGATGTGTGTGAGCCAGCAAATAAATATCATCCTGTTCTACTATCTAGAGCTCTGACAAGGATGTCGTTTATTACTATAATTATTACTGTAATTCGGTAGACCGCTCTACTATGATTCTCAAGGTGTTAATTTGGTCTATGCAGGAGCGCCTTTCCTGTATCCAGGGTGCTGCCATCTAAGCGTTCGGTCTTCTGCCTCTTTTATAAGTTCATCCCCAACCAGTGAGCAGAGTAACAAAACAGAACTCCACCTTGAGGGAATCTCTTGCCAGACTTCTAATGTTGGAGACACTCAGGCAGGATAGAAGAAATATCAGGCCCTACAAATATGGCATTTATCCACCAAATTGTGAGACGCGCTTTCGTAACACGTAGACCGTGTTATCGAAAGCACCCTCGATGTCAGGAAACGACTATAAGATAATATCCTTAGTGCCTGTTTAGACAGTTCGCTTTGTCGTTCGCCCTGCAGGCCTCCATTGCGACGTCGTGTTCATATGGTTCATGCTGCGTTCAGTCGTTAGAGGAACAAATGGAAAATAAATATTCTGTCATTTTGGATATTTTCTGTCTTTCGGTTGTCATTTCGCGTAAATTTTTTATAAACAAGAATGAATAAAAACAGGGATAGTTTGGCAGTAATAAGCCTATTATTAGTGACATCAGCTTCTGCTGGGGCGTTACTAGCACTTGAGAAAAACAGCGGACAAAAAAAGAAAAAGCGAGAATGGATAAAAGAATGAAAGGCAAGGCGAGGATCAAAAAGCTCGTTTAAATTGTTACATGAGGAATTAAGGCTGGAGGACAAGGATGCATTTAAGCGATATTTAAGGATGGATGAAACTACCTTCAAATTGCTTTTAGATTTAGTTTCACCGCTACTCAAAAAACAGGATACTTTTATGAGGGACGCTATTCCTGTAAATGAAAAATTAAGCGCTGTTCTGAGATTTTTGGCGACCGGTGAAAGTTATAGAAGTTTAGAGTATCATACCCGGATATCATTGTCCCTGCTTTCAGAACTTATACCTCAAGTCTGTGCGGCTCTTTACGACCAATTAAAACATAAGTATCTAGCAGTAACGTATAATTTTTAAAAGTTTGGCCCCTAGTCCGATTCTCGTCAAACAGTCGAAGGAATGTTAAATCGAAAATGTGGTAGTCCCATTCTCAAATATAGTGAGCCGAGTCGAAGACTTCGATTGCATTTGGATGGTCGAATGCATGTGTTGTGTTTATTTTATTTAAACACAAACATCTCTCTTAAAACAATTTGCCATTAAATGTCTTTTGAAAAATGACTTTTTGTTCTATTAGACTGCGTTACGGACTACCAATCTTTTTCACAATTGAATCGGCTTTCGATTCTCGATCGATTGACGAATCGAATTTCGTACTAGAGGCCTATATCCTACATTGTTAGTATACTTTAATTTTTAGTTTCCCAAAAATCAACAAGAGTGGCGAAAAATTGCTGAAAGGTTTTGTTTACGTTGGCAGTTTCCGCTATGCCTAGGAGCGTTAGGTGGGAAACATATTGCCTTTAGAGCCTCTCAAAAAGATGGATCGCTGTACTATAATTATAAAGGCTTTAACAGTATTATTCTATTAGCATTATGTGACGCCGATTATAAATTCACATATATTGACATTGGAAGCAATGGTCGCAATAATGATTCAGGAGTTTTAAATAAGAGTGACTTAAGAAAGATTTTAGACAGAGCGTCAACTAACTTTCCGGAAGATCTAGAAATTGGTAATAATAGAAAATTACCTTATGTGATAGTTGCCGATGATGCCTTTCCCTTAGAAAAACATATTATGAAACCTTTTCCATACAAAAGTCAATGCGAAAAGAAAGTAATTTATAATAAACGTCATAGCCATGCAAGACACACTATAGAGCATGCTTTTGGGATGTTGGCAAATAGGTTTCGAGTACTTTTGACAACAAATCATCTGCGTCCCGAAAAAGTATCAAAAATAGTGCAAACCTGTTGCACCTTACATAACTTTTTAATAGTAGCAAATTCGCCAACACCGCCAACAAGTGCAACAGTTTTAACTTCTGAAAGTTCTAGTAGTGAACCAACACAAATTAATAATATTCGCACTACAGTTGGAGCTGGAATAAGAGACGAGTTTGCCGATTACTTTGTAAAAGAAGGAATGGTACCTTGGCAACACAGCCAATAGGTAATTTATTATTACAAAAGGAAACATTTTAACGCTTACGTACTAACAAATTTTTTTAGGAATACATTAAATTTGCTAGCTAATCAGAAAAGATATTTGTACCTCTCTCAATCATTATAAACCAATTTATTTTTGGATTAATAAAAATATTTGTAGTTTCAACAACAGATATGTATTTATTTACCAAATAAAAACAAAATAATTAAATTCAGAACATTTGTTGAAAATTATGAATATATTACTTCTTTGGAATTAAAATGAAAACTTGTCCTTCTAAGGTATGGGTGTCGTTGAAACTAAATCACTTTCCTTCAGTGCTCGCTCTTGTGCGGCTTGAACCGCTTTCATTATTGTCCATTTCACGTCGTGAAATATATGCACAGGAAGGCCGCTCAGTTCCTGCTCAACAAAATTAGCCAGGGAACGTTCCGGCGTACATTTATTTTCTTGTAAATGAGCAGCAACTTGGCCGGCTAACGCTAAGGATTCTATAACTGCATTCTCCAGCGTTTGCTTCTTAGTTTTATTAACATTTGGTACCTAAAATAATAATATAAAACTAAATTGATATGTATGTTATACATACTCGAACTGAATACAATAATTACTTTCTGTGGTGGTTCATCGCTAAACGAAGCGGGGAATGACTCCATGGAATCAATGCTGCTATTGAACTAAAGAACAATATCTTTCATCATAACATTACTTTTATTAATTAAATTATTTTACCATTTCAATGTTTGAATTTCCGGGCACAAGTACTGCAGACGATGCAAGAAAATTCAGTTTGTCGTAGCACCATAGTTTTGGTATGTATATATCTTCAACTCCTGCTCCACTTTTTTGAACTTTCAATATTCCGTTTTTCAAGCATGTATTGTGATCTCAGGGTTTTAATTTTTGCTCTAACTTCGTTTACCGATGTCTCAGGCCGAACACCTTTTAATGAAGCACTAATTTCAGATAAGCACGCTTCCCTTTTTACCCTATTTTTGTAATCTATGTTTTGTACGTCACATAAGTTTGGACACTCTTCTAAAAGATCAATTAATTCTTCGGTTTGTATTCTCGTCCAGTTAGTCATTTTGGAAGTAAGTTAACTTGCGTCTTTAGCAAGCATAACAAAAAAATATATTTAATCGTAGACTCAATTATAATAGGAGGAAGGCATGATATCATATACTTGGCAAGAGCCCAATGTGGTGTGTGAAAAAGCCCTAGAAATTGCAAAGGGTTTTCCGACCGGCTGCTATTTCTGATTCTATATCAATTTTTTCAATCCAGCTCCAGCTAAATTCGTTACCGAAATATCTAAGTACCCCTAGATTTCTTTAATTATGAAAAAATAGCTTCAATTTCTGAAATTACTACTATTTAATGAAAATATTATTTATATTAAAGAAAATTGCTTACTAAAAATTTTGACAGCTACGCTTTGCCGGTAGGAACAAGAATGAGCGTGGCACACTCAAATGAAACAGTATGGGAAAAAACGGGCACGTGACCGAGGAAATAAGTCGTGAGTCGCATTCAAATCGAGACGCACTTCCTTCCCACCCGAACCCTCTCCGCATCTACAAATGTCGTGATGAAAGGTCGCGGAAGCGAACAGTCTGAACAGGCACTACCGAGAAGGCCGGTCTCGATTTTTCTGACTAGGTGAGCGAACTGAGAGCTAATTATACAAAGCAAGGGAGAGCTCCAGCTTGCACCTGATGTGAAGAACTAGCATTTTTATCATTTTCAAAATATGCCGACATTTATACACCATTTAGGCAGCTCCAGACGTCTTTTACCCTGTTAAAGGATAATGATCCAGATGGTTGGAATATATCCCCAATTGAAGCTTGCTCTAAAGACACAGACCAGGTTGTCGAGAATCAGATCACACCGAGGAAAAGTACAGGGGTGATTCTATCTCCTCCCAGGCATTTGTAGGGTTGCAAAGATGCCACTGCTCGATCGAAGATGTTCTCAAAGAGGCTCCCGGAATGTGGGTGGTCTATAGAGTACCTGATATATTACTTAATTATTGATACAGAGGTAGCGAGCGTTTTTTGAGAAATTAAGATTTATTTACCAGTATTATATTTATTTAGGTTGGTTTCTTTTATGTCACCACCAGTAATATCTAAAAACTTAGAGTTAATTTCAAAAATAGAATTTATTGATGCAAAAGTCGGAATTCTTTAGAATAAGGTCGATGTGTTATTTGGGTACAAGTCTTTGAACATATCAATAGTGAGGTTTGCTTCTCGTTAGACGTTCACATTTCTGCATCTATTAACAAAAAGCACAAATCAATTGGAATGTTCTCAGCTAGCAATTCAGCTCCTTTCTGTTTAATAGGTTTTGTGTCAACCAAATGGGAGCATATATATTATTTCTATAGAAAAGACAGCCCACATTTAAGTTTTCCAACAACACGATTTTACACAATATTATCTCGCATTTAACGACTTTGCCCAACAAACGAGTAATTTCTTAAGTATGTGCATTTTAATTGATCTAATAAAATGCATATTAAAATCCACCAGGCCGCCAGAAAAACAATGAAAAACAAAAATTCAGTTAAAATCAGTGACAATACTGAACACTTCTGATATTGTTCTGACCGCAGCAATGCGCGCGCGGTGTCGTGCAGCAACAGCGGACCGAGTGTGTCTTTAATTTCGCGCGTCATAACTAACAGCCTCTGCTTAAATTTAAATGAAATTTTATTCATGAGCTAAATTATATGTGATATACGGCCTTATACCGAGAATCGGTCCCAGCACTAGCACTGGACTAAATTAACTCCATTTATGCTGTTCGGGACAATCTAATGACGACATTACGAGATCACAATTCGCTTATATTTATTTTAAATTATTTTTAATTGATTAGTTTCGTTCGAGGCACTGCCGTAATTGAGGCGATGTGACTGGCGTAGTATTGTGTTTGTTTAGTTTAACACATGTATATGAATAGGCTGTCGATGGATTGGTGAAACATGATTTAAAAACGTTAATTTTAGCTTTGTTAACATTGTTTCTGTTTTTAAATTGCGAGAATGCGACCTTGATGTCTAGTTTAACTGATTTTCATTTCATAAATAGAGAGAAGACTTGTAATAATTAGATTTGTGGCAATTACTACAAATTAAACTTTAAATTACAACCAAATTTGTAACAAAATTCCACTGAATTTAAATTGTTTCTAATTTTCAATTAAAATTATTTTTGCTCCTATTTTATTGCAAGCTAGTTTTTTATTGCAGTTGGAGCATTTGATTTGACAAGACTAGCAGATTGGATAGCCTTGGAGTGCCTATGGAGGTTTTAAGACGAAAGTATTGTGCAAAGTCCAGGCCATTAATGACATTTAAAATCTAATCAAAAAAAAAATTTATTTTCTTAGCAATTAATATAGTAGTTTTAAATACTTGGCGTATCTTAAGGAATCTTTTGATAATACATGCACTATGCTAGTAATTATTTTGGCAATTTTGGCGAGCATTTTCGATAGAAAAGGGATGATAAAAAATTAAATTTTAAAAACCAATCCGTGATTCACAAAAAAGGATGAAATAATTGTTTGTAATTCTTAACAACATCAATCCAATTAAAATGGATCTGGAAAAGAGATCACCTTTGGAGATGGTGCTTACACCTGTTTTTGGGGCGATGCACAGTGGTTCCTATGGGTGATAATTCCGAAAAAATGTGGGGTGGAAAAAATAAAAATAAGTTGGTACATTATCAATAATCCGATAGATAAGCTACCCTCAAGTATAAATATTTCAGCCCTATTAGTTAATTATAATTTATTTGTCAAGTTCTGAAGTGATCGCATTTTTCTATCGTTTGTGTTGTGTTTATTTGACATGGAAATCGAAGAACTAGATATGTATAGATTTTTTCAAATGTCGTGGCATTCCGCGCATGTACCCCTGCAAAGCTATACAAAATGTTTAAAAGCTCGGACAGAGCTTTATTTAGCTCCTCCCATCAAATCACTTGCTGCCATTTAATCAGTCACGACTGCGTTTTGCTACCGGGAGATGTATTTTCCTGGGACTCCAATGATTATTTAAAAAATTACAAATTATAAATGAAAAAGTCCCTTTTTATATATTTTTTTATTTCCAGGTTTTTGTATTTTACACATTTGCTACAGAAATAATTTGTAGCAATTCATTCTAAAAAATACGAAATTTGTATTTTTATCACGTTTGTTGACGTTTTCCGCCAGTCGCATGCGCGTTTCTGATCGATGAGGTTGTGCTGCTTGCGACTGCGGAGAACTCTCGTTTCATGAATGAAAAAGCTCATGTATTCAAAAGAATTTTTTTCAGCATTTTTTTAAAATTATTTTAAATTTAGGGATGAGAAATATTTCGCATATTTAAAATAAAATTATACCTATTACGATGAATAAACTGCCTTTGTTGAGCAGGGGCTTACAGGTATGTAAAAGCTCTGCTCAACACATATATAAAGATAAATTAACTTTATACATTTCTCATGCGCGCATCCTTCCCAAATTATTTTGGTGAGTTTTTTCTGCGTTTGTAGCCGTTTTCACTAAAAAGAGGGGAAATAATAGAATATTTATAAAATTTGGCAACGAGGTGCGCAGAACTGTTCAAATTTTTTGTGTCACGGAGTTTGAAAAAATCTATACTTTATACACTGCGCGACACTTGATAACCCTCACTTGGAATTTTGACCTGAATCGTACTGCAATGATAAAATTTCCCGAAACCCATTTCCATTACATTTCTTAACTCTTTTTATATAATTCCTAATTAGCAAGAAAAAAACTGAAAACGAGAATGATTGGAAATCCCGTTATTCGATTTTAGTCCTATTTGCAATGCGACACTTGATTACCCTTGCTTATGAAAACATACTCGCTTATGAAAACATTATTTTTCGACTCTAACCTACTATTTTATAAAAGTTTATATTCTTTTTAGAGAATAAATAGGTAATTTGGTCATACAGTAGGTTAGAGTCGAAAAATAATGAAATAAAAAACTTTTTTGTCTTTTTTGCGGCAAAAAAACTTGTCTTTTGCGGTGGAGTTTTTTGTATATAAAATTGAAAAACTCAAATTTTAAATAATAGTGCATAATAGTACAACTCTTAACGAAGAAAAAGAGCTTCGAAAAAATGTTCTACAAGGTCGAGGAGCTGTAGACGAAGGGTTTTACGAAAACGCCTTTTTTTACAAAAATCGAAATTTCACCCATATTTTACAAAATTTCAAGCCAAAAAAAATGAGTTTTCAGAATGCCAAAAGCAACATTTTTACCAAGAAAAAAGTTTCTAGGTCGCATCAATAAAAAGCAAAAAATAAATGAATAAGACGCGATTTGTAACGGTTTTTAGCATTTTTCTCCATGTATAAGATACTAATCAATATTTTGTACCACATCAATTGAAAGATAATTTTAATATCTATAACTTTCTCATTTAACTTTTTCGGATCTGAGCTCAACTTTTTGTTTTATTGACGAAAAACCGTTTTTTTGACTTTTGCGAATTTTTTAGGTTAAGTTCGCCAATGCAGTTCCGTAAAAAAACATGCTGTCTTTCTTCAAATTAAGTGTTCTACACGCCCATATTTTTTTCCTGCCTTCAATTGTCTGGAGAATTTCCGTAGATTGATTGGACTATTACGGGACCGGTTTTTTCTTGAAGTTGGCTTTTAAAAATTTAATTTATTTCGTACTTTTTAGTCCATTCATTTTTTCGGAGGTAATTTTAAAAAAAAAAATTATTAAGGTAGGTCCACGCGAAGCGATTTACTTGTGCAAATGTGATTGGGCAAGTGAATTGGCACAAAGAGATGGTTACGTGTGGCTTGTACAAAACAAGTTCGGCTACAACCCTCAGCATGCGTGTGGATGAACCGTGATATTCCACCACCTACTCGTCCGACCTTATTATAATCAATGTAACATAATATAACCCGTAGATAGGTATAAATATAATGTGCAATAACTAATGGAGGTGATTTTCACTCATCATTTTCATTCAGTTTATTTACATAAATCGATTTGCGCCAGACAATTTGCAAAACTAGATCGGTGCGTGTGAGCCTACCTTTACGAGAAGTGTGACACGCCGCCGTCGAAAGAACGAGACAGTAAGTAGCTAAATAGTTATGGCAATTATGTATTCGCGTATTTTCGGAGTAATTTAAAAAAAAATATTTAATTAGAAACAAAATTCTTTGAAGGGAATTAAAAAAAATATTGTCAGATTTTATTGAAAAAAAAAAAAAAGTGCCGCCCCACAAACCAGAAGTACGCCTTTAGCCCTCTGCACCATGTCAAATATTAACGGTGGGTTGAATTAATAATGTTAATAAATCATTTCAGAAAATCAGTAAAGTAGTTTTCAATTAAAAAAACTCTTACAGTCTCCATGAGTATACGAAGTTCCTCCCCGGAGAGTTTGTAATTCTTTTCAACATTAATTCAATCAAAATGGAATTAGAAAGAAGAGAACAAAAGAAAAAAGTTGACCCACCCAGTCCAGGGTTTAAACCTGCAATGCTATACTACGCTAGATCAATGCCTTAAGCTGTCATCCATGCGCCTTCTATCAATTTCACGACAATAAAGTAATTTGTTCGATGCCTATGAATGGTGCAGGGTGTACTAACTTTAACAGTTTTCTATGCCTAACTTCGAACTCCCTTATAATGGGGAAACTACCCTTTCAAATAAAGAAAGAAGAAAGCAAAAAATTTATTAAGTTACAAAGTTATGCGTGAACAGAACCAAAAAATACCGACACGTCGAATTGATAGCCCCTTTTAGAGTCGGTTAAAAACTAGCTAATACAGAGCTCTAAGCACAACTGGCTGAAGAGTTGGACAATAAATTACGAAAATTACAGCATGGCGTCTTTCTATGGAAATAATCTAAAAATAATAAATTATTATTTTCGTTTAACAATTCTTTTTTGTATTCTATTATTCTCAGAATAGCATTAATCTGATTGCTTGGCATTTTTTCTAGCCTAGACTGTCATGGTTTCGAAATGAAAAATTAAATGGAAGCTTCTCTCCTTAAACGCATGCGAAAATTACTTCGAGAGATAGAGTTTGAACTATATACCTTTGCTTTTGGTAGGAACTCATTTAAGTGGACATGGCTAATCTAAAGGTTTTTTCAATGGGTTAAAAATTGGAGTTAAAAAAAGGGAATATGTACTTTCAGGGAAAATTAAGCAATATAGGTACTAGGTTTTTTTTATAAACAATTTAACATGATTAAGAAGCATTCCTAAGTAAAGGAAAAATTGTCTGAAAAAGTGGCAGTTTGTATCGCGGCATGGAGTCTGAAATATTAATGTTTTTTAATATGCTTTTCCTCAAAAATTGGGTCACTTGCGGAGAAAAGCAATAAAACTCTAATATGGTTTACATACACGCTCCGGTATATCGCAAAAGCGACCTGTGCATGTACCTTGTACGTATTCTACTAGTCATACCTTTTCATTCTATACCTATACCGCGAAGAGTATTAGCGAAAATTTGATCTGAAAAGATTTTCATAAAATTCGGTCGAATCGTTTTTTTTGTTTAAAACGGCGTTCGTGATTTTTCTACCTGCATTATCCCCCGCGAACCAAAACTATATATCGATGTATCTTGAGGGCAAGGCTAAGTCGAAGCAAATTAATGTTGCTGTAATCACGATATGAAAATGAAAGGATGAAAGTAGAAAGATAAAACGAACGCAGGAATAAAATATCGTGATCAAGAAAGCTCGGAGGGGATATTTGATTGAGCTTTAACACTGAAACAGTGGAAGAAACAGAAATAACATCAAGTAGGGAAGGATTTTGACAGTTCAGAAATATAGGTGATTGATTTAGAATGTGTAATTGCAGAGATTCCAGAACACGTCTAAGTGCGTGTGCACGTGAACTGGCCTGCAGCAGAACAGCATTAAAATCACAAGCAACGATTATATTCTCATAAAGGCGAGAGAGGCTTGAGGCAAGATTGTAGAACTCAACAGCGTTGTGGGGATTAAACACAATAGGAGGACAGTATACATTGATGACAACGCATTATCATATGTAGATTTTATTTCAACCGCAATAACTTCAAAAGGAGAGCCACTGGACTGGATTAGTGCCGTCATTTTCAGTAAATTTCTTCGTAATAGTTCTTGCTTGATGTAATTTCGGCATTTTTGAAATTACATTAAAAAAATATTAACACGTCTTCATTTCATTTTCATTTCATTTATTAACTTCGCAGTATAGGAAGTTATTGTAATCGGTCCGAAAATCGAAATCGAAATTTTCGACGTATTTTCATCATTCAAGGTCCCAGGAGCATTTTAAGCAAAAAATTGGGAGCATCATGACATCCTGGTGGGAGCTCTGGTAAAAGAGCAAATATAAGTGTCCGTTGACACATTTTTATCTTGACGAATTTCAAAAATGTCACATTAGATTTGGTAGGCTGGTCGTGCCGGGGCGAAGGAGTCTCTAAGAAGAGTCATGGCGTCTTTCCATGATCCAACTTCCCGTTTCACTCCCTGCCGCCAAATTACCGCAGCATCTTGCAATAATAATTGCAACCCCTTGAGTCCATTTTCATCGTCAATATTCGTAACTTCTTTATAAATACTGGCGGCTGAAATGAATTCATCCACCTTTGTCTTAGAACGTTCACCATTAAAACGTGCTGTGCAGTTAGCGAAATTCCCTACGTTAGGCGCAGCGTTATGTTACAGGAGAAGGTATGTGTTTATGTGTGCGTACGCATGTGGTCATTTTTTCCTGCACGATATCGCGCGAACCAAAAAAAGATATCGGCTTCGTTGAGGTGTCGTTCGAAGCGTATTAGCCGAAATATGATCTGAAAAGATTTTCATAAAATTCGGTCGAGCCGTTTTTTTGTTTAAGCGGCGCGGCGTAAGTGATTTTTGTGTGTTTGTATGTGTGTGTGTGTGCGTACGTATGTGGTCATTTTTTCCTGCACGATATCGCTCAAAATCCAAAATCCTGCAAAAATTTCGTTACCCTTTGCAAACAGCGCGAACTTTTTAAACCTTGGATTAGCACTTTTTGACGGGGAATTGTTTTCTACGCGTGATACAGTTTCAGAAAATTGCGGTTCATCCCGGGATTTCCAGTAGTTACCGCAAAATTTGTTCTTTTTGGTCAAGTATGACAAGTACTTAACAGTTACAGTTTTGCTAATATCTCCGGAAAGCTTTGGAATTTCCAAATGATGTCATTCGCTTCTCAGTTTGTCAATGGCGCTTCAGCCGGCTCAATACGAATTTGAACACCCGCTTTAGTGCAGCGAACGAAATACGGAGGAAATGTTTGTTTACAAACGTTCAGGAAAAACGAATTCTCTAGAAAAATCTTGTGGATTTACTACTATTATAGTTATTTGAACTAGCTTCTCTTAGGATCGCTTTGTCATCAGTTCTGATACTAGCCAATTTCACTAGTGCTAAACGAATAACTATTTTGTAAGAAGTCAGTTTATTCCATCTTCCTTCATCATGCTGGGAAGTTAATCGTGTGGACCGAAGGGGTTAAACCCACGTCCCAACTAGTTTATTTTAATTTTAGTACATCAAGATTACAATATCTTAAACCGCTAAAAGCGTATGTGCTTTAAAATTACTTTTTTGAAAATTAAATAAAACAATTGTGAAATGTATAAAGTTTTTATTTAAATAACAAATTATATGTGAAAAAGAAAGGTAAAGATAAATAAAAACAAACAAAGAGAAGAGAGAATGATAAACTGAAAAACTAAAATCACTACAAAACAAATAAGTAAATGAGCTGAAGGAATACTATTAACTAGTAAAGTAGCTGAAAATCCGTTTCCTGAATGCACTTAATGACACCGCATACTGCATATCGGCATATAAACTGTTCCATAACTGAATAGAATGAACAAAAAGATCTCTGCGCAACTAAATGGGAGAATCTAGGTAGGATAAATAGTAATCTTCTAGTTGTACGACCAAATCGAAGATACTCATGGAGGTATGATGAGGTACGGTCAGAGAGTAAAGGCTCCCATACACGCTCGAATTGGATGTACATCGAAGGGCTATCGATTGTGGGCTGGTCACTCGTTGCGCTTATGGATTTGATGAAAATCTCGACGTACATCGAATTTGACCGTGTATGGCGGCCTTAAGAGTTTATAAATAAATGTCATTGCCTTGAGCGATAAGTACACATCAAATGTGCTCCCCGGAAGAATGGAAGAACGATATCAAGTTATATGGTCAGATCGACGAGTATTGTAAACAAACCTGGTACAATCGTTGAAGGCTACATTGAGTTTATCACGACATGACGCATCAAGGGACGGGAAGACCAAGATAGGTGAAGTACGGTAAAAATTAACGTGTTGATTACCTTTGAACGAGTACCTAAAGGCAGACTGGAAGCTTACAGCCATAGACGACGCAAATTATCATATACAGTGAGCATCAATATAAAGTTAACACAAATTCCCCTTTATTTTATTTTGAGCCTTTTAGGGAGCCTCCAGGACCCCCTTAGAGGCAAATGCGAATTTTTAAATTATTTTTTAATTGTAGTAGAGACTGTTACGAAGATTTTAAGGGGTCGTGTAGCCTCCTCCGATTTTTTTTGAGGAGGTAAAAACGTGGATTTTTTAGTGTATTTTTGTTGTTGAGCCTTTTGTGTTAACTTTATATTGATGCTCACTGTATATCTACCTAGATTTTTGACTCGCAATTGATAATGCAAACACGTCTTCATGAGAATGGTAGGTGGAAGGAAGGAGGTGTCTACTTGACTCCTATATATTAGAATGCAGCAGGATTAAGATGCATTTAGCAGTAAGTGGCTGGAAACAGATCATTGAGAAATCCGCTCGAGATCGGCATTAATGTTGTAAACACAGTTCTCAACCAAACCAATAGGACAGTTTAAGTAAATTTGGACA
This sequence comes from Thereva unica, assembly GCA_949987705.1. NCBI lineage: Eukaryota > Metazoa > Arthropoda > Insecta > Diptera > Therevidae > Thereva > Thereva unica. Next base: position 52,440,403 of record OX465281.1, on the reverse strand, counting down.
TCATCTGCATGCATGTGCAGTGCAGTTTACAGCTTGTCACGACACTGTTGAGATCATTTATATGCATGCTGGAAAGCAGAGATCCTAGTATGGAATCCTAGTATGGATTGTCAAAGAATCGCAAGTTGAATTTTGAAGCCATACTTTTTGAGATCGATTATGCAAGTAACTCTACAGAGGATGAAAATCTCATGTGGTCTATTAGCTCAGTTTCAAGGAGCGTATGGCTAACACTGTCGAATGCCTTAGTAAAATCCAGAAGCAAAAGAAAAGCAATGTCATGAGAATCAAGAGCCATTCGCAAACCGGTGGTCACTTTCAGTAGTGCAGTTTCACAGCTTTCCCTCTACTTCAAAGTTGTCAATGTGCCTAGGGTTGCTTTTTATTTTTTGGGGTGTAACCTACCCCTATTCGAAAACAGTTTTAGAATTGTAGATTAAAGCGTTTAATCGATAGAAATTATCATTGCATCATGAATTATAAGTTGCAACCCTTATGAAAACAACCTATATAAAAACAACCCCTACTGATTAAAATTTGATTTAAAACACAGGAAAAATAAAATTTTTATATATTATGGATCTTCGTTTAGAAAATCAAAAAACATGATTAAAAATCATTTTCTTCTTCATTTTCACTCCTTTCTAAGTGTGCCTTATCCTTCCTCCCCGTTTTCCTTTCGATCTATAATTGGGGCACTATGCGGACAATTGTCTCCGCTGCTTAACCCTAGGACCCTACACTGGGGTTCTTCAAACCCCACAAAGTTTTACCGGCCCTGGCGTTTCGGCTGTATTAGTGGTAGGGCCAAGCGATTTTTACCATTAGGAGGGGGACCAGTATAGAGAAGAGTGCTGCAGAGAAAATCTTTAGTTCTATTTTAGAAGTGGCACAGTGAATATTTGTTTAAACGTTGGGGTTAGCGTAAGCCCACTAAATGTAAATTTCCTGAAAATTGATAATATTCATCGCTTGCAAAAATTCTGATATCCTTCGAATTTTCGATTCATACATTTTTTACGTGTTATTTATACCTTTTTCTTTAGTACTCAAGCCTAAAGTTATTTAAAAAAGCACGAAAAAAATTTAATCATTTTTTCCTTAAATTTTAATAAAAATTGCAAAAATAATTTTGGTCATGTTTTTAATTGCACTTTTTTTGGGCAAAATTTTATCTAATGCTATTTTGCCATATACCACGCGATTCTGCACCTTCTGCTGATTAAAATTAAAAAAAATGCCTATCTACAATGAAAACTCACTTAACGGTATCGAGTTAAAATACTGGGGTGCACGTAACCCCTATGTAGGAGATTTGTTATATTTGAATAGTGTAGGGTCCTAGGGTTAAACAAGTTGAATTGCAGAAGAGTCCTACTCTTCACCAAACTAGTGATGAGCAAACGCAAGAACAAGACAAGATTAATCTAGTCTCATTCTTGTTCAGTCTGCTTGTTCTTGCGAGCATAACTAATAACGTCATCGATTTGGCAGCTCTAGCTTCGAGTGCGAGCACATTTCATCTGGAGCTGAGCAAAAGTAGCTCGCTCCAAAACAAATTCGCTCTAACATAGAATTGCTCTGATTCAATTTCGCTTGCTCTTCGATTGAATTTTGCTCCCTTCAAGATTTGTTTTGATTAACATTTACACATTTTTGTTTCTGAACATATTACTTCTCAGAAAAATTTACAATTTTGCTTTAATTTCTTTGGTATTTGAAATAACTGTACATATCCCGCGTCGACATCTAATGATTATTCTTAAGATTTTTCGACCATTCATAATTTTGTTGTATTATTATTATAATTTTTTTTTTATTTATTAAATCTTCAAACCATGAATAACTTTTAAATTTTAGAGCACTTTTCAAATCTGTCGATATGATACAGATCTAAAAACTTGATCTTTCTGATCTTTGGTAGAGCACTTTTGGGCAAATCGATGACAAAATCTTGGTTTGTTCTTAGAGCGAGTGACAAATCGATGACACAGCCCTGAGAGGGAGCGTCAAACCGATGATGCAATCTGCTCTAAAAGCACTTTTCGAGCAAAAAGGGCAGCAAATCGATGACGCTATAAGTCTCGTTCTTGTTCTTGGTCTTGCAAAATGTGCAAGAACAAGACAAGACTAACAAGACCATATTTGCTCATCACTACACCAAACGCAGGTTGAATCACAACCCTTTTTGCAGCTGCAAAAAAATAATTTTTGTGTGTGCGCATGCGTGTGTGTCTCACAATGTGTGAAAAGATGAAGAAATCTTTAAAAATACACGTGTTTTGATAACTGTAAAAATTGGTATTTTTACCATAATTCGCTTAGTTTTTGAGCTATCAAGTTTAATAAAAAGCCATTTTGTAGGTTTTTTCAAGAGCTATAAGGTGATGTAAATATTTTTTTTTGAAGCTCTTATTTTTTAAAAGGTTAGAGCTCAAACAGCTTGAAAACGTTACTTATTTGCGAATGAAGCAAACTTGAAACGGCCATATCTTACTCAATTTTTATCGTACAGAAAAAAACCAAAAGTTTTAGAAAACGCCCTACAATTTTATCACTGTACCAAATTTTGCGTATCTTTCATAGTTTTTGGTTATTTTTAAAGAAAGACAATTTTTTGCAACCTAGAAAAAAGCTCTCTTCACTTCAAGCTCAAATTTTTCAAAAACTAAGCACTGTAAACCAGCCAAACTTATAGAGCAGAGCAAGTGCACAAATACAGTAAATTGTAAAGTGGTAACAATCTTTTTCAATTGGGGTGGTAATTAGGGGATGATTTTAACAATTTCTTGTCGCCAAAAATATAATATATTAACCAATTTTGATTTTGTCATAACTCGTTTAATTTCGATACTAGGAACTTCCATAAAAAACGAAATAAAGGTTTTTCTAAGCTACTTCAAAAAAGTTCTATGAGTTTTCCTCAAAAAATGCATTTTTTTGGGATATTTTACGTTGAAACTTACGATTTTGGCGTTTGCCAAAGAAAAACCAACCTTTAAAAAGCTATTACTCCGTTAGTATTGGGTCTAGTGATATTTTTAACCCAGTATTCTGTTTTGTTTTTTTATAAGCTACATTTGTACTCTGAATGATTTTTTCATAAAATACTTATTTTCAGAGTTATTCATGAAAAAGTCTGTAATCGGTTTTTTTTTGTTGAAAAATTGACATTTCCACTCTCGAATAAGTCGAAAAGTATTGACTTTCAGTAAAAACTTTATATAACAAAAGTTGCTTAGAATTAGTCAATCTATCCATTCCCATACTTATTTTTAATAAAATAAATTAAACCCCCGAGAAGGGGTGGCGTCTCCCTCCAGGGTAAAAGCAGCCCCCGGCATATTGACAACTTTGCAGAAGAGGGTAAGTAGAACCTACAGCCAAATTTTGGTGCAAATCGGTGCTGTTTGGTAGAATTTCCAGCAAAATTGTGCATTGAGTGGACTTATACTCGTAGGACGATAATCAGGGGAGCTAAGTATACGGAGATTTGCACATAGGCAGTGCGATAACTTTTGCTTTTTTCCACTGAAGTGAAAAGTAGGATTTTGTGAGGCAACTATTAAAAATATGTGTGATACAGGGAAGAATCAGAGGAAAAATCAACTTTAGGAACATGGGTGAGAGGTTGTCTGGACCCACAGATTCGGATTTAGTTGAATTAAAAGCTTTATAGACTTCCGCGTGATCCACATTGCAAAAACAAAAAAGACCAGTATTGCTATTAGCTGGCCTTAAGTAATAAGGATCTCCGTGTATATTTGATGCAGACGTAAAGTAATTATTTAGCTCATTAGCGCTAAGGTTGGTATGTGTTTCACTTTCATTTTTACCAAGAATACCAAGTTGTGTAGTGTTGGTCCAAAGTTTCTTTGGGGGCAAATTCGGGTTAAGCTAAAACGAAAAGAACTGGGCTTTCGCTTTACGTATGGCGAAAGTTACCAAATTCCTAACCTTTTTGTAGGCTTTTAAGTTCGTATCAGTTTTATTAATTTTGTATTTTTTGAATAAAAATTCTTTCTCGGGGACAAGACGACTGATTTTAGTGGAGAGCCAAGGGGAAATAGAAGAAAGGATGCGTGAAAGATTGGTGCAGATGGAAACATAGCAAGCGAAAATGTTCTATTTGCATGCCTATGTCAGAGATGAAGTATAGTTGATGCCATGGTAAGTAGTGAGAAACATTCTTGCAATAGAGCCGGGGCATCTATGGACTTGTAGTCATGGTACGAAAGCAATTTCTGCTGAGTATTTTTTACTGAGAGTTTAAGGAAAAGGTACAGGATGTCGTCATCGAGGTAACTAGGTGGGCTATGATTATGAAACAAAACGTTATCAACATTCGACAAAAAAAATATATCGAGCAGCGATGGATTATTAGTGTTTAGATATTTCGGAAGTTGGTTAATGGGCTTTAAGCCAAACATTTTGAAGAAGTTGAGAATTTTTTTTGGAAAGGGCGTTTTCATTCGTAGAAATACCACAAATGGAGTCTGGATTGGCGCCGAAAGTCCTCTAGCTCATTTGAGACTACCTTTTGGTTGGCCTGTCTGTACCTCGTTTCTTAATTTAAGGTGGGTCTTAAGTAGCTTCAGACGATCCTCGAAAGTGGCAAACTGTTCGTTGAGCATCCTGTTAAAGCTTAATAAAAGCCTTTCCTGCAAGAGCTCAAGGTTGTTCTCGGGGGCAGATATTGATGTTGATCTCGGTGTTTTGCTGCTGCTACCATCACTGCACCTGGTGGCCGACGCCCCCGGGAGTGTTGTTCCTAGCGGGATTTGGATCATTTGCAATTCCAATTTCAATTTTTTGACGTCATATTTTTTTTTTTTCACTTTTTTACGATTTATGCACCACGAAAAATAACCTGGATAGCGATGTCGGAAATGTTTACTTTTTCTGATCAATTTATAATGAAACAGCGGAAAGTGATTATCGGGAGCTACAAAAGCACGACCACTCAATCGTCATTACTAGAGTTGAAGAAGAAGTAGGTACTTAAATTTTTAAGATACAAACTGCGGAAAATTTAAACAAGACGGGGAGCTTAGAAATACACGCCTCCTCGGTAAACATTATAAGTAAGTGATAAGGTAATAATTATATGTAAGTACCAAGGTTTTCAACTTGCGAACTGACATTCTGGTATGCAGATTAACACTATCTGCTCAAATGCTCGTTGATCGGCACCAACATCTCATTTAAATTGGGAATAAATGTGTGATTGAAATTCACCATTCCCATGAACTTCTAAAACGATTTGATGTAGGATGAAAGTGCGAGATCAACGATACCCTGAACCCGATCTGGGGATGGATGTCGATGTATCAAAAAACAACGTTTAAAAATCGTTCGAAAAGCTCGATAGTTATCTAAAAATTATCTGAATTCCTTCTCATTCGTAGCTGTAGGGTCTTAAAAATAGTTCTATATATAATTTATTTTCCGTTACAAAATTAAAAGAGAAGAAATAAAAAGTTACAGAGGTACTTCCATTAAAAATAATGATCAGTCTTTATTCACGAATACCTCATAAAACATTATAGTTAAATTGCATAACAAACAGAACTGCATCTCAATACAAATCGACATGAGTTAGAAATCCCGCAATAATTTTATTACAATAATTGAAGACATTGGAAGCATCTCAAATCGTGCAAAGGACTCCAAAGACGATGTACAACAGATCAACACACTTCAAAAGACGCGACATTAAGGATGCGTAAAACTGAAAAAGAAAACAATTAAGCAATTTTCTTGTTATTTTGCAATCAACTAAAGATAGGGATCAATTCTTTTGTAATATTAAGATTCGCATTCAACGACTGTTGTTAAACAATATCGCGGAAAATTTATAGAGCCGTTTAGGTAGATAATTGTGCAGCGTGTCTGCAGTCGACGCATAGATCTCTAGCTGCATGATTCTTGTCTAGTTTTAACATTACTTAACCTTTGTAAAGGTTACATCATAATAATTATTAATTATATCATTATGACGCCAGAATTTATATAATCTCTTAATGCATGTAATAAAATACGAAGAACTGACGAACGTAACGAATTAAATTGAAGTAATTATTTTTATTCATTTTTTTTTTAATTATCGACAAAAATTATAGGCTTCTTTCTGGTTGTAGAATTCGTTGTTATTTAGCTGCGGATTGGAGGAGTAAGTAAGAACTTCGTTTAGAATATTTAAATATTCATTTCTATTAGCAACAATTTATGGGTAATAAAAGTGGTGATATTATTGTAGTTGTTATTATAGTAACTACATACCATGTAGAACGAAATTTTTGATATGATATACAAGAGCAACTTATTATAAGCTTGATAAGATGTAGGCTTAATACAGGTGTTGTAGAAAAAGGATCTAACAAAAAAGAAAGTAATTCACTTCCAACCAATGCAGATCTAAAACAATTAAACAATGGATTTACGCGGATTTGAATATATAAGAATTGCATTGGTTACATACGTTTAACATCTTAAATTATTTTTATATCCCCTTTTCTATTTATTATACAGGGTGCTTCAGATTATTTATTTATTTATTTATTTTGCCAAACAAGGCACACTTAAATCTAAGTACACTTTTTAACAATAGCGTAAATTAATTATCACATTAGATGCTAAGTCAGGTCAGAGGGGGCCTCGGTAGCCTAGGGAGTAAGGCGTCTGGCTACTATCCCAGAGGTCCCGGGTTCGAATCCCGGCCAGCCCCACGGTCCTTCGCCTTTTCCACTTTCCCACCTACATAACTTTCCTTCTTTCTTCTTCCCTCTTTACATTCCTGATTCCTTCTGTCATAGCCTTCCTTAGCCCTTCCCCGCTTCACCAAAAGTGCATGTCATCGGTTGGTTGATGAGATTCAACTCGTTTCAGGAGGCATAACACTCCAGCGAGTTGTTTCTCGATGCCCCGATGACAAAGTCGCCAGTAATGGTGGGGAGTAGGTGGACTGCAAAATATCGCTGGTAGGTTGTGACAGTTCCTTTCTTCCCCGACTAGAGCTGCTGTTCGACATTGCACTCTATATGAAGAAAATAGACTGTCGACACAGTATAAAGGGCGTTTCCTGTGACTCTAGTCTTTCACATAAAAAAAAAAAGGTACAGGTATAATTGGGCTAGGCTATATGTAGGCTAAATCTACTATACTAATTTTATTGCTTAAGCAGTAACGGGAGTTTGGGGTTTCATCATTAGTATTAACTTTCTTTTATAGGACAATTTGTTAGTGGGATGGGGAAAGCATTGATTATGATCATTGAAGGCCATGTAACAACTATTACTGGGCTCGTTCCTTGCGTAGTCGGTGCGATGAGAATATTCCTTAAGTAGTTTCGTGTGCCTAGTACACCGAACTACTTCATTGAGTATTATCCTATCCGACAAGAACTTCACCTTGAGATCGCCGTTTAGAATATCCAAGGTGAGGCAAGAGATGAGCATTTTTCTCCTGCATGACAGCGGTAAGAGATCCAAAACTTTGAGCCTGTCTGTATAGTGTGGAAGACTATGATAATTAGCGGGGTTATATAGATTTCTTAGTGCGAACAGGAGAAATTGCTTTTGAATGGATTCAATCCTGTTGCTACTGGCGTGAAATATGGGATCCCAGACAGGGCATGCGTATTCCAGGATTGGGCGAACCAGTGAGCAGAAAAGAGTTTTTGTGACCCAGATGTTATCAAATTCCTTAGCCCTTCTTTTTATAAAACCAAGGAGTTTATTAGCTCTGGCAGAAATACTATCGTGGTGTAGGTTAAAGTTTAACTTATTGTCTAAGACAACGCCTAGGTCTACGATTTGATCAACATGGTTTAATAACTTGTTGTCAAGATAGTATTGCTGCAATTGTACGCTTTTTTTCCGGGAGAAGGTTATTGCATGGCATTTGCTAGTGTTAAGTTGCAACTTATTGGTGTTACACCAGTCCTGCAATGCATTAAGTTTCGTCTGAAGGAATGATACATCGGTGTCTGACCTTATAACGCTACATATTTTCAGGACGTCTGCATAAAAGAGATGTGGTATATTATTTAATTTGTGAGACAGATCGGAGATAAAGATGTTAAACAAGAGCGGACCAAGATGACTTCCCTGGGAGACACCGGAAGTAACTTCGATTTCTTGGGATAAGAATCCTTGAAATCTGACGACCTGAGTTCTACCGCTAAGATATGATTTTATCCATTCCAGGGCACGGCCGGTAATTCCAAATTTGAATAACTTAGTAATCAAAATATGGTGGCCCACAAGATCAAAGGGACCGTTGAGATAGCATCAATTTGATGGCCGTTATCCATACCACATAAGAGTTCAGAGATAAGAATCATTATATTTGAAGTGGTCGAACGCCCCTTTCTGAAACCGTGTTGTTGCTCGTTAATGTTAGGATCTATAAGTGGTGCAATCTTGTCGTGCACAAGCTTTTCGAAGAGTTTAGGAATTGCGGATAGGATGGCAATGCCCCTATAATTATCCACTAATTTCTTGTCGGATGATTTATGGATTGGTGTTAAGAAGGATTTCTTCCAGAATTTAGGGAAACTTCCCAACGAGAGCGATTTGTTAAAGATAAGACGAAGAGGAAATACTAATTCATTTGAACAGCGCTGCAGGAAGCTCGCAGGTAGATTGCCGGGGCCGTGACCTTTATTAATATCAAGATTGTTTAAACCTGCTCTTATTTCGTCACCTGACAGAGATAGATTGTTAATGATCGTTGATTCAGTACAAGTGAGGTCAGTGTGCGTTGTGTTAGATTTGGGAGCGAAGACTTCACTAAATCTCACGGCAAACATGTTACATATATCTTTGGGGCACGAGGAGGAAGCTCTCCCATTCGTCATTGTTGCCGGATACCCTGAGATCTTTCGCTTTGTGTTAACGAAATCGAACAATTTCTTAGGGTCCTTTACGATATTTTCTCCGACTTTGTTTATTTATGTAGTATAGGCCTCACGTGACCTAAAAGTGAATTCAGATGCTAGTCTGGAGTATTCGGATCTTAATTCATCGTCAACATCAGTTTGTCTTCTTATCGTGCGGTACAATTTGTTTCTTTGATTTCGCAGTGATCTAGTATTTTTGTCCAACCATGGCTCCGATAATTTATCCCTTTTTTTAATTTTGGGTACGTGTTTGTTGATGGAGCTAAGAATAATGTTGTAGAAGCATGATACTAACTGGTCTAGATTATCACCCGATAACCTATTTATCCAGTCAATATGGGATAATTCAAAGCAAATACTATTATAGTCTGCGTTTTTGAAATCAAAAACAATTGCATTGTTGTGAGATGCACGATGCAGGGTGACAGTAGAGTTAAGTTCTAATATCCACGCAGAATGGTGAAGCGTGTTAGAAAAAAGGTTCTCCTCTTCACTGGCGGGGAAGACGTTCACCTCGTCATATAGATTAGTGAAAACCAGGTCTATCCAATTTCCACTAGTGTTCGTTTGCCTTATCACTTGATGCAGATCATTGGCGTAAAAATTATCAATAAGCTTCATGTCAATAGCGTGTGTGACATTAATGGGTAGGAAATTATTATCGTCGTCGAGAGTAAAGGATACGTTAGGACGGTTGAAATCTCCCAGTATGAGCACCTCGTCATGTTTGTGGCTGTCAAGTGATTGGAGAACTCCTTTTAGTGTATTTATAAAATCATCATACTTTGATTCGTCAGAATTAGGGGGTATGTAAACAGCGCCCATAACTATGTGTTTTTTGCCAGATTTGACACGAATGAAAACATTTTCGAATAGTAATCGATTCGTGGTGATCAATACACTGTTTAGAGTGTCTTTGACGGCTATTAGGACACCTCCCCCTCTCGAGTGCCCGGTAGAGTGATAGTCTCTATCGCAACGATAGATAGTCCAGTCCAGAGATTACGATCCTAATCCGTTAAGCAGCGATTAATAGGTATATTTGAAGCAAAAAATTGTTTTAGAGATGTTGAACTATCGCTATCCAATAAAATACAGTATGTTAATAACTCCTAAATTATAATTATCGTACAGCAACATAAGAAAGCTCATTTTTTACGTAAATGTGTATTCTTTATATTAATATAAAGAACAGAAACATGAGTGCTCCATTTAGAGGATATGTAAAGTCGAATCCATATTATTTGGAACGTTAGTAAAATATGAATTATTAACTTCCCAGTATAGGAAGTTATTGTAATCTGTCCGAAAATCGAAATCGAAAATTTCAACGTATTTTCATCTTTCAAGGTCCTAGGAGCATTTTAAGCAAAAAATTGGGAGGAAGTATGTGTGTGTGTGTGTGTATGTGCGTACGGATGTGGTCATTTTTTCCTGCACGATATCGCGCGAACCAAAACTGATATCGACTTCGTTGAGGTGTTGTTCGAAGCGTATTAACCGAAATATGATCTGAAAAGAATTTCATGAAATTCGGTCCAGCCGTTTTTTTGTTTAAGGGGACAGCGTAACGGAATGGCTAAAATTTATAATAATTGGCCGATTTTCAAAATTCTTTATTTGTTTTAATCCTTATTGTTCACTTACTCGAAAAAGCATAAAACATTTCAAAAAAATATTACGTCGTTCATGTTATTTGTTAATAACTATCACAAAAAGGGTGATATTTGAACGGATTTTTTGACGACAATTTTCAACCGATTTTATTTTTATTGACGTTAAATTGTTCGTAACAATGTTTAGAAAAAATTGTAAAGACGGATTTTCGATATTAAAAAAATTCGAAAAGTTATAAACATTTTTCTGTGTGAAAACCCAAAAAACGTGATAAACGCGGTTAAAACCGGACATTTTTTCGATCATTTGTTCATAAAATTGTTTAAAACAAAAATATCAAAATTCTGTCTTTACAAAATCTTCGTTATACTTTTCCGAACATTTTAAGCCGTGAAATTAGTTAATCGGATTAAAATTGTAGAAAATAAATCCGTTTGAAGTTAGAAAAAATGGGAAAATAACTTTACGGGAGAATCGGGTTTAAAGTTTCACTTTTTTTTTCGGTGCGCCGGGCGCTTTACGCGCGACGAATCAATCCGCTATGCCTTCGCCGTTAGTCGGACCACATGAAAGATAAAGGTTCAATTTATAATAATATGTAATAATATTTTTTTTCATAATTTCATCCATTTTCATCAATTTTCGTTACGCTGTCCCCTTAAGCAACGTAAGTGATTTTTGTACCTGCACGATATCGCCCGAACCACGAAAGATATTGACTTACTTGAGGTGCCGTTCGAAGCGTATTAGCGACAATATAATCTGAAAAGGTTTTTATAATATTCGGTCCAGCGGGTTTTTGGTTTAAATGACTTAAGTGATTTTTGTACCTGCACGATACCGCGCGAACTATAAACTATATCAACGTCATTGACGTGCCGAAAAATATTAATACATCAATTTTATATACATTTTCGTCATCCTAATCTTGTATGTGCGCACATTTAGTTTGACATTTTAGCGAAAATATTGATAAACTATTGTGACAAATTCTCGGTATTATGCATATATTCTATATTGCCTATTGTTCATTTATTATTAAAATATCCAATCATAATATTCAACATCCATCATACTGGGAAGTTGATCGTGTGGACCGAAAGGGTCGAACCCACATCCCAACTAGTTTCATAAATAGTCACAACAAATTCCTGATATTAATATTATTTTCTTTTTTTTTTTTGTTATTAATTTTATCTAGAATTAATTAATAACAGAGATTGTTAAAAGGTAATAAGCAATGTTCCTTCTAAGTTGTACGGGTGCGCGCACTAATTTTTCGAGAGTCGCGCAGCTCTTTTGTACTCTACGCATAATTGTTCGCTAAAATTTGCTTGGTTTGTCCGAGTAAAAATAAAAAATGGGCTTACGGCGGGCGAATCACGGCCGCACGGGAACACGTACGGCCTCACGACCCCCAAACTTGACCACGAGATTTAAATGGCCAAAAACTAAGCTGTACACACGGGCATTCCACTGCAAATTTGAGCCAAAAAAGAATCTGCCCCAAATTTATTGCTGAATTTTTTTTTCTGGAGACTTGATTATTTTCGTTATGTAAAATGACTGGCTCTTTTTATTTATCCTACAAAATTATCGATTAGTAATAGGAACGAGCTCGAGAGTCGTCGATTAAAATAGTAATAATAATGATTCATTTGCCATTGTAGAAGGTCTGTCCGTTCGCACACTCTTCAAGATAGCAATTCGTTTATCAAAAGAACAACTCGACTATGGAATAATCTCTCGCAGTCAGTATTTCCAAGCTCCTACAAAATCAAAAAGTTCAAATGCAGGGTTCATCACCACCTTCTTTAATACACCCCCGTAGCTTTATAGCCGTTAACCTATTACCTCTCCTATGTACTAAGCATACTGCTAGATATTGCAACATGACGTGACAACTGACATGACGGACTGGTAGTACAAAAGGTAACTCCTGAGCTTGGCACTGGCACATAAAAATATAGCACGGTTCATTATGGCGATCTACCGTCTGCATCTTTAAACATCCAGTGTTGCCTAAGTAAATATTGATCGGGGTGTAGAAACCCAATGCCGTAAATCGAACCAATAAGGAAAAGGCTTCATTAAAATTCAGTAGTATTCTCCTCAACATAGGAAATAGAAAATAATTTGAGATTAATGAGAATCATGGCATTGAGTTGATGGCTGCTCTTTCAAAGTTCGTATGGACGCCGAAATTTTGATGAGCGATATTTATGACTCTCTGCAAAATATATACTCAACTAAGTCGAAGCAACTCAGTAATGCCATAAACGTTGTAATATTACAAGTGAAACAACGAGCATTGTTTATAAAGAAGCGTTACAGTGAATTGTTTACCTTGCATTAATATATTATGCACATTTTTGTATTTCCAGTGCCGTGCGGGCGGTATGCTAAAACATGTAACGACAAAGGATCAAATCAGTAGTTCCGTCTTTTTTATTTATTTTTATTTATTTATTTATTTAAAGAAAAAAACATATCTGTTCAAGTAAGAATAAGCCTTTACACGGCTTACAACCCTGTGCACAGGCGTTGATTATATAGGAATGTAGTACATAATCTACATGACTTTAAATGAGACAACAAAGAAAAATTTGAAAAAGAAATTGAAAAGTCAAAATGGCATTACTACTATATTATCTAAATTGACTAAATTAGGGAGCTGAAAAATTAACAATAAGTTGTCTTCTGAACTTTGCCACAGCACCAGATCGCTTAACATCTACAGGTAGGGAATTCCACAAACTAATGACGTGAATGAAAAATTAAGGTTTAGATTGTAAGCACGAGGAATGGGGATAGACTGAAGGAATGTGAGTTTTTCTCGGATACATTGAGGTTTACCCGAAACGAGGTTATAGAGGAATAGGATAAGCCGAATTTTAAAATATGTCGAGAAGGACCAACCAAGAAATACTCGAGTATATGATGAAAGGTGATTGAATCGGCGGATTTTATAAATGTATCGGATAATAGAATACGTCACTATATGTTATTAAGGACATTAAACGAGTTTTAGCAAGCTTCGAGCGAGTATGGAGGGGTATAAACTTCGACGTACACAAAAGTTTTCGTAGACTACCAAAGACCTTGCCTTGTTAAATTCTTATTCAGAAAAACCTCCAGACTCTTTACCTTATCACAAAACCGAATGATATTACAGTTAACAAACACTGCATACCCAATGGAAACCCACTGGTATTTAGAACATTCTTAGATATGACTATTGCCTGAGACTTGTCAGGGTTTATTTGCAATCTATTCCCTCTCGCCCACCCAGATAACGCCTCGAGCTCTTTATTGATTCGCCAAATACAATCCTCAATCATGCCAAGCTGGCAGCTAAGGTAGATTTGAACATCATCTGCTTACAACAGAGCCTTACAGAAATTCAGTTCTTTTGTAAGATCATTAATGACGAGAGGAGAGCAGCGCACCAAGTATAGTACCTTGAGGTACGTCCTTAGATAGGAGTGAGGAACTGGACTCATGATTGTCTGTGCAAACCTTTTGAGATCTACCGCTTATGAAATTCCCAATAAGACGAACTGCGGATGATGTTAAGTTGAATTCAGAAGATATTTTTTGGCATAAGAGCATGTGATTTACCGAGTCGAAAGCTTTAGAGAAGTCTAGCAGTGAGAGAATGGTTAAGTGGTTATGATCAAGTACTTAAACTGTAATTCTTCCTAAAGCCATGCTGGAATTGAGCCATTTGAAGGTAACTACATTAACTTTTCTAGAATTTTGGAGAGCCAAGAAAGGAAGCTAATGGATCGGAACTCGGAAGTCCTTTGGAAGAGAGGCATTGGCTTTTTTAGGAATTGGAATAACTTTTGCTTTCTTCCACAAAGATGGAAAAGTAGAAGACGCTAGAAAGGAGTTAAAAATATGGGTGAGAAAAGGACGTATGGAAGGAAGAATTTTTAAACTAACGCCGCCAACGTCGATTGCATTTGAGCTAATAGAGTTGATGACAGAAATGGCGTTATCCGCTGACACTCTCTCAAAGCTAAAACCGGAATCGGAAACGATGTTCGAAACGACAATATATAATATTTTCAATGTTCGTCTCAAGCCGAAATGTATTCGATTGGATTTTTTTTTTGGGCGCCAAATTATGCCTTTTTGGACTGCACAGCGGGCGCCAATTTTGCAAAATTGATATCCTTTTTTAGAGCTTTTGTAAAAAAAAAAGTTGAGTCACCATGGCAAGTTCTGTATAGGTTTCAAATTACCTGGGAGCTTCCAAATCCCGATAGATGTTGCTAAGCCTCGAATTTTGAAAAAAATTGTAGGTAACTTAATTTTTTTATAGACTACTATAAATTTTTCTATGTACCCAAAATCATATTTTGCAAATTTATTCATTGTTTCCTTATACTCTTTTCTTACCCCGGACTATGAACACATATATTTTTATGAAAAGGCATTGCGGGTTTTTGCTAGTTCTCAATAGAACATTTATATAATTATTATCAAACAGTTTTCACAATTTCATGACAATTTTCAGAACCCTTAATAGCCCGGAATATGGCACATTTACATTAGTTTCCAAAATTCTTCAAGGTGTCAACACAGACATAGACGTAGTTTTCAGGATTTATGAGTCACTATGACTTTGTTAGAAGTGGGAATCTTTTGAGGCTTGTAAGAAAAAATCCATAGAAAAATGCAGAAGCGATGCCAAGAGAATTATTAAGAGGTGGAGGTATCTGGAGGAAGAAGTATTGTTATATGGGGTTCGCACTGACGCCCAAAACATGTTTTAGAAAGCTCTTCAAATTTCGGAGCAAAACAGGGTAAAACATGTGTTTTACCAATATATTTTATATAGAGCGAGCTTTTCAAAACTAGTTGGCTTTGACGTGTTTTAAAATAAAACGCGTACAAAACACTTGCTGACAATTGCTGAATTCTCGCTCAGCTGTAGTGCGCATGTCATTTTTGAATTTTTTGATAAAACTGACACTTGAAAACATTTTAAAACACGTCGAATTCAGTGCGAACACTTTTGAGCTTTTCAAAACGACTGGTTCATAAAACATGTTTTGGGTGTCAGTGTGAACCCCCTATTACAAGGACATAACCATTTAAGATTAAATATCTTTGCTTCAATATGCCACCAAGGGATTGGTGGCATATTGAAGCAAAGATATTTACCCTTAAATGGTTTGACGAGTAGAGGAAGTGCAAATCTTCATATGACACAGTAACTACAATTTCCCATTCGTATGCTAATTGCATATACAATGAAATCCCTACTCACTTCTCCCTCAAACGGACAAATTTCTTCAGTTGCTATTGTGCTCCATGGAATTTAAACGGAAGCATCATACTATTGGGCGGACACGGACAATGTGTATTGAACCAATGGTGCAAAAAAGTCTCCGTTGGGCGGACAGAGTTCGTAGGCAATCACCAAGCTAACATTTTTTTTGTATAGTATAGTTTGGTAGTAAGTAGGGCTTACGCTATACCTTACAACGACATACAGCTACCTTTTAAGACACAACACCAGGGCGCTCTGTAATATACAGCCCTTTTTTGATTTTGATGATTCCCCATTTTCTATTTTTCTGAACTTTTACGTACGCACTTTCAAATCAGTGAGGTGTTACCTGTTTTTTTGAATCGTGCTTGCGTGTTTTAGTTTATCTCTTAAAGATAAAATTGAATCATTACAATTGAATACTAAAGGAAATTATACAGTGCGTTGTTTCGCAGACCTTTCTAATATCGGGAAAACGCAAGCAGCCGAAACTATAAGGCAAAAAGGAAAATAAATTTAAAGGTGGCATTCTAATGTCAATATAAATGAAAAGCGATCGTTTGTGTGGTGTTATTGCTTTTCTATATTTTTAAAGGAACTCTTTTAATCTCCAGCTGATATAAAACTACACAAATGAAATTACCGCCAACATATGACCCAGTAATTTCAGTGCGCATCATCTGGTTGGTTGGAAAAATTTCGAAAACGACACTGTATAAGCTTCAAATAAATTTGCGGTGAGAAATCAAGTGTCAATTGCGACGATGATTCCACAACAAAGTATCTTCAATCATGGCAAAATATTTACCAAAGGATATTTACAATATTGGCGAGACAGGTCTGGTTTTTCGCCCTTTATTACTTAACAAAACCATGCACTTGAAGAATGAAAAATATGTTGGTGGTAAACTATCCAAAGAAAGATTAACGATATTGCATTACGTCAACACTGCAGGTCATAAAGAAAAATTACTTGTAGTCAGAAAGGCAGCAAAACCTAGGACCTTGAAAAATTTAAGTATATAAATGGCCTTTCTGTCATCTGGAAATCCAATCGTAAGGCATGGATGACCGGTCAAATAATGGTTGGCTGGCTAAAGGAATTTGATCTTGAATTGAATTGATTAAGTCACCAAAAGAGAAAATGTTTACTGTTCTTGGACAATGCGGCGTCTCACCCAAAAGATGATCTGCTCGATAACATACAACTTGCTTTTTCCCTACCTAATTGTACTTCAGTGAGTCAACCATTAGATTAAGGTGATTCCTTAGTTTTTTTTTAACTTTCTACAGGACCTTTATAGTTAAGAATTTACTGACGGCAATCGATTCTGCTGGTTCTGCGAGTGAGTTGGTTCGAAGCTTAAATGTGCTGATTGCGAAAATCTGGCAGAAGATGAATTGCCTTCGGCCAGTGTGCTAAAAGTCTTATTTTCTGTCATATACTTAAAGTGAAGCTACTAGAGCGATGTGCTGATAGTCGATTCTTGTCGTGTCTGTGTCGTTTAAAATTGGACGGCACAAATGACAGCTTATTTAGTGTGCTGACAATCATTTTTATTTGTATTGTAGATTCACTTTCATCAACTCAAACAACTTGTCATGCCACACGACTTTCAGCACACCAACTAAAAAACGAGTCGACACCGACATCTACATGCCACTGACATTCGACTCGACTTCCAACACAGGGACCAATCTTTTTTTGCAGCAATTTATAAAAACTCACACGGAATTGACGTTGAAAGCATAAATATTAAAGATTTCTTCAAAATTGACAGCGATCTTCTTGTTGAAGACACGAAAAATGATGTTTGTTCTGAAAGCCAATCAGTTATTAACCTCGAAGACCCAGATGATGAATTTTCAACCAAAGTGCATCACTGCTTGATAAATATAGAGAAGCATTCGATGAGACGCAAGAATTAAAACAATTGTTAATGCATCAGGGAGACCACCGAGGTATAGAAATGGTTTCAAATTTGGAGTTGCATTTCCAGGAAATTATTGTTAATAGATGTTTACACTGATCGAATATTTTCAACCCAATACAAATTAAATGTATTATAATCTGTGTACGTATTTACATATGTGCCCATAATTATGAAAGTGGTCTAAGTCAAAATTTAAAAAAAATGAGTTTATCAGTTATTTCATGCCACATTAGTTTAAACTAAATGTATTCAATGTAATTTTTACGAAATTGTCAAAAATGAACCATTAGATAGTGGTTGTAATTTCAACATTATATGGAATTCATTCAGTGTGTCAAATGCAATTCATTAAATATCTTCAAACAAGAAATATATGACTTAGACCACTTTCATAATTATGGGCACATATGTATGTTTGTATTTTTTATTACATATATTTAGAAGGCAATTTATGCATGTATTTAGTTATTTTAAACTTTTTTTCTGTTACTTTTTTGCAATAAAATTTAAAATATATGTACGTTCTAGTACAAATCTGGTTTATTTTTTCCATTTTCTCATAACCGGACACTTCTCTTCAACGGACACATTTTCACTGTCCCGTGAGTGTCCGGCTAAGGGAGATTTCACTGTAATGCCTGAAGAGCATAAAATCCAATTGATCTTGCAGATGATCTTCTAGAATACACTGTTCTTTAAAAGCAGGTCTTGATATCAGGTGAAAATAAAATGAGCTTAAGACAACGTAATTATTAGGCTGAAGGATTTGAAGGAAGCATTTTCAAATACAGAAATAGCATTATATAATGTTAGTCTGCAATGCACAGTCGCGAATTGCAGTGCAGAACGTTTATTTTTTGTACTCACAATAATAAAAAAATATCTATGTTCCTCAATAAAGGAAGGAATGTTTGAACAATTTAGCCACGTCCTTAGGCTGACTTAACAAAATCCGTGTGTTATTCGGCAACGGTTTTGTGCATTACAGAAATAGTTTATATGATTATGTATCGCACTTTTTCATAGTTAAAATATTTTTGCTTTTATTCAGTCAATTTATTGGGCGGCAAATCTTATAGGCCGCAGGGCGCCAAATCTTAAAATACACTAGGTACTGTTATATACTGAAAGGCTAGTTAAAGAAATTAACAAGCCTGGTAATATTCTGAAAATTAGTAAATAAATTTATTGCCCTTTATTTATATCTTTTAACAAATATCACGAAAAAAGGAATTACATACCAAAGTTACTTCCGCTTATAAGTCAGCAATTATTTAAAGGGCTCCACTGGCGCTTATTTGACCGCATTTTCCCAGTAATCCTCTTTAAATGGTCTTTCCGCCCCCGAAATCACCAGACGAAGTTTCACAGGAGTTTAGGAGTACGTTACAAGTTGTGCCACTTCACCCCCACACCACGTTGAAATAAAATATCCAAAAAAATATATGTATATACCAAGAAATACGGGAGAGCCGTAAACTTTTTGACTTTTATTTGGCTTGTTCACACCACACACTTCTTCTTCGTTCACTTGAGAGATGGGGGGTTAATAAACATCCCTTCCGGCCCCCGGAGTCGGTTTCTTTTCGCTAAAACCAAACCAAAACAGTCGCCGTGTCTGCACCGAACACACTTTTCAGCTCCACGTGATTTTCCGTATAGGAGTATCTTTACACATACAATCACACATTGATGCTGTAATAACAATATTATAAGAAAAAGCTTTCATTCATGAGAAAGGTCGAGGAAAAGTTGCTTGCTGCTGCTTTTCACACTTAACTGGAAAACGCTAAACGGTCTCCTCCTCGGTCGGTCATCATTCGTCGGGGATGTTGGGGATACACAACATTTAAACGCCGGAAAACATCCCCCCGCCTCTGGTTTTTGTGAATTATAATCTCACTTCAAACTTTTTCTTTACGATGATGATGACGACGATGACGGGCTTTTTGTAGGTGTTCTTTTCGGAGAAACGCGGGAAGGGTAGTGTAGAGATGCCAGGGAAAAACTAAGGGAAATTCCGAAATGTACTTAAAACAATTGCGGCTGGGTTTAGAGGGTGGTGGGTGGCGAAGGTTATTCTTTTACGTTACGGCACTTTCTTTTAGGGAGCACGTGAACCGGCTGACGTGATTTTCCCGCGCATTTCAAAATATATTTTCTTTATGACACACAAAAATCACACTATGACAAAAAGGCGGTTAACGTTTCTGTTTTCTTGTTATTCAAAATATCTTCAATAAAATGTTATTTAGCACAAAAGATAATGTACGGATCTGGGTTAATCTGACAAGGCTCAAGAAAGGATTAGGTTAAACAACAACAACAAAAAGTAGAACAAGCGTTTTTCGGACAGGATAATTAATAATTAAAAAAGGACAGGATTCTTGTCATTCCGCTAGTCCAACTATGATGTCACTATTTTTTGTTTCTGGCAGTCCAATTACATTACTTAAGAGAACATCCTTGAAATTAAGCACCCCCTCGAAAAATCGCACCGAGATATTATTAATATGAAATTCTTCTTATTATATTAGTGAAACGCCATAAACGAAAAACACATTAAGGCTAACCATAAAATTTTCGTATAATTAAGAGCAATTAAAATTCCAGTTAAATTAGCTCATAACGTGCTGCAGATCGTTCCAATATTGCCTCGGTGTTTACTTCGCGCACGCTACTATTAATAATCACAAGATCGAGCGAGGCTGCGATCACAAGTGGCACTGGTCAAGACTGAGGCACTGTTCTGCACAATAATAATAATAACGAGAATATAGGACGACGTCTTCGAGCGGTACATAACCATAATTATCAATTGCATGAGATCATAATCACTAGATTAGTTTCTGCGCTCAATTTACACTAAACTTTTACACTTTGTATATATTTTTTATTTTGTTGTTATTTATTTATTTATTTATATTTGTTTTGCCACCTAAATAAAAGGTATGTCAATCACCTCTGGATGTGCAGCAGAACACCAACTATTTGAACACACTATTTGCCAATAAGCCACAAACACTTGCACTTATATTAATTCACGGCTGGATGCAATTTTGAAACGGGATTTTATGCTGTGCTGCCTAGCATATGACTAAGTGGCTAAAGGGAAAATTATGCTTGGTATCCACCCGACATCCGCTCTATTTGACTTGGCGTCGTTAACTGACTGACTGATGGCGATATATGGAACGAGCGGGCGCCAATTTAATTTTTCGTGCTTGTGCTACTCCTTTCTCGCCCTCTTGTGTTGTGCGGGGCGCCCTTGCACATCCAGGCAATATCTCAAAAACCGGAGGGGTTTTTTAGTCCTCTACTTCATCACTGGAGCGCTTATCACATGTCAAAAAGGGAACACTTTCCCAATATACAGTTGTGCCTACAGAGATATGCTGGCGGAGAGCTCAAGAAGTCCAGACACAGGAGGCACCCCTTTTTACCCGAAGACGTCAGGCACCCCAGCATATCGCAGCAAACAAAACTTTACTTCTCTTTCGGGCTCTCACGATTCGGCATCGACTTCCCCTCAAAGCAAGCCTTTATGGCAAGAATACGGAGGAGAATTTGCATTAATTACCCTTCCGCTTTGTTGTTGCTTCGATTAAATTATTAGTTTCCCCTCCGAGGCGCACTACACCTCGTCATTGATTGAATCCGAAGGAGCTGGCCGTCTTCGTCTTCTGCGGCTGGAACCAGTTCTCTCCTCCACGACCGTCTTGATTGAATCATTCGCACTTGGCTGTGTTCGCTGGCTAGCACGTCATTCTGGCTGCAATTCGCATGCAGATGCAGCTGCAATCACAAGGCACCGGGCAACGTGTGAATCTTTTGTCTTCTGGACTGACCAAACTCAACTGCGCGAAAACATAACACAAGAGAACTCCCCTCCGAGCATAACAATGCCTCAGCCGTGCACACACCTTGGCCATACACGACTCGTCGGTGCGGCTGTGTGCATGTGCATGGCTGTGTGTGCGGCGGCTCGACTTGGCTGCAGCTCGTACAGTCGTAGGTAGGCGAAGGAGCACTAATTGCATGTAATTAAACGCGCACGTACATGACTTTCTTTGCTGTTGCAACTCTTGCTCCGCTCGGCTTTTCGCGGCAAACGCTCTCAAGCAATGGCGAAGTGTGAAATCTGCAAAAGGAAATATTTGACGCATACGTGCTAAGGGTTGACGACTTTCGAATTTTGCGTTTTTGTTATTTGCATTTTTTCCTGTGGCCGCGATAATTTATTAATAAAACCTTTATGAATTGCATTCTGCAGCTGGAAGAAAGTTTGTGCTTTGTTATGATTTTTATTACGTAATTTGTTTGTTTTTTCGCAGGTTTCCCCACTCTGATTTCAACAAACTTCGTCATGTTGGATCTTCTCTTTTTTGGAATGAAACAAGATACTCGCGAGAAACAGTTAGGATCCATTTTTCAAAATAATATTTATTAATGTTTTTTTTACACCTAAAGCAGTAATAGAAGGGAAAAAGTGGTTGAACACCTGAATGTCGATCAAAAGGATCTTTGCTACACTAGAATGGGTCTGCAGGCCGAAAACCCACAACCACGTAAACCTTTGGTCATGGAAACTCAAAAGTAACTTAGGGCCTGTGCGAATATTGGCTAAATTGCGGCTAAACTAAATTATTGGAAAGGTCGGTATTGCAGTGCGATTTAGTCTTTTCACGAGGTAGCTTAAGTTGACAGCTACTTAGATACTAAATTTTGTTTTGATGGTATTTTATGTTTATATGTAGAATTCCATATCTTACGTAAATAAAAAATATAAGCTACTAAAAAAATGTATGTAATATTAAACTACATTAGTACATGGTGTTCGACGGGGAGATAATATAACTATCAAATTTAAGCAACTGAGCAAGCCCCTACTTTAAATTTTTAACTTCAGATCTGTAAAGGTAGATCCATAGTATGAAATTGCGATAGATTTATGATAAATTTCCAATAAGAATCCTTTATGTCGTCGAGAGCATCTAATATCCATCAGGGCTGGTCCATTGTATTTATATAACTGAGAAATGAAACTCAAATCTCATTCTGTCAAAATCAAATTTAGTCAATTGAGAATTCGTACACCCCTACCGATCTAAATTGAACATTGGAAATTTTGTGGAACGATTTAGCATTTCGTGGAAAAATTTAGTCATTTAGCCAGTACATATTCGCACAGGCCCTTCACGACGAGCTGGCATATGAAAAAAGGCTAACGATTTGATATTAAGTACCTAGAACGTAAGATCACTGTATAGGGCAGCAGCACTTGGGTACTCCTGGAAAAATTTGATACATACAAAATAGACATTCTAGCTGTATAGATATATAATCGTAAATCTCTAAAACGAAATGTGCTCGGCGGCAATGGTTAGTGTCAATCAAAAATTCTCCGGTTGCCGCCAAAAATCATCATTTTAATTGAACTTAAAGATAGGGGGGTGCACGTTTTTTTGAAATTTTTTTGCCATTTTTGAACCACCCTAATGGAGTATACTATATTGCTTACCCTATTCTACTTATGATCCCTTTCATTTGATACCAAAATCGAGGGGGTTGTGAAGGCAATGGTAGTCCGCCTTCTTGGGATGGCCGCCATGGATCTAACAATATATTGAATATACTATATTGCTAATTATATTCTACCTATCTTACACTGATAAAATAACTTTTTCTTGAACCAAGCAAATAATGTTTTGGATATAACGAAAACAAAATTGTTTTCGGGTAAGCAATACTCAAAGTCTTGGATTTATTGTCTTGGATGAAAACTAAAGTTGACTAGAAGTAAGAAAAAAAATTTCTTGGTTTGAGATACTCATTTTTTTAATTTAAGCAACTGAAGGTAATAAAAAAGTGAATGGCCTCAATAAATAGTGAGTCTAGTGTCTTACTCTGAGACAGCATTCTCATGTTAAGACTGAAAAATGTTTCTACTCAAGACAACGAAACGAAGACTATGGAATTGCTGGAATCAAGACAATTTTTCTATCAGTGTACCTTTTCATTTGATACCCATATCGAGAGGGTTGTGAAGAAAAACGTTTTAAAAAAGGACAAATCTGCAAAAATTGAACAGTCACTGGCTACTATAAGAGAAGAAAGTCGCATCAACAGGGTGTACCCGCTAAGTTTGCAAAGCAGTCGGCTGACAATTTGTATGCTACGTAATATCTTCTACACAACACTAAAAAAAAAAATTTCCTTGAGAAAATTCAAAACAACAAAAAATTTAGCTGTTATATCTCACAAAAAGGTATATAGTCTAATAGTTGTCAGAGACTTTGACCTAACATAAAATGTGATAGCGCTGAAAATTGGGTCTTAGGTACTTTTTGGGTGTAGAACACGATAAAAAATCTTTGTGTGTAAAGTGTATGTCAACTACAAAATTTCGAAAACAAATTCGAAAATTCATTTTTTGCGTTATATCTCGAAAAAAAAAAAAAAAAAACGAAAAACTAAGTTTCACTAAAAGTTATATTATCGTCTTCTTTAAAGGCTCTACAACCCGGATCCGGTCCTAGCCTATCGCAACTGTTCTCTCCACCGGTCCCAAATCTGAGCCGATGTAATCGAGTTTGGCATCCCTAAGCTCTGAGCGTTGCGGTCTACCCCACCCATCCAGCGAAGGTTGGGTCTCCCTCGCTGTCACACCCCATATGTCTTATCGCAGAGAACTTTCCGAACAGGCTCATCTTCATTCATACGAGCTAGATGCCCTGCCCACCAGAACCTACCGGCTTTATTTTCTTCACAACTTCTATGTCGCGATAGCGCTCGTAGATCTCGTCATTGTAGAGTCTCCGGAATCGTCCTTCACATACGGGGCCAACAATCCTCCGAAGTATTGTCCTCTCGAACACACCCAAGAGGTTTGAGTGCTTTTTGCTAAGCACCCACGTTTCGGATGCATATGTGAGAACCGGTAAGACCATCGTCTTATATAGTAAAAGTTTAGACGTTATGGTTCGATGCTTGGATTTAAAGAGCCTTGATAGACTATAGTAGGCTTTATTGGCTTTCAGCAGTCATGCGCGTATTTCTGGTTCCATGTTGTTGTCGGCTGCTACTATTGACCCAAGGTAGGTAAATGATTTTACCACTTCAAACTCGTGTTCCTCTACCTTGATTGTGGGACCAATGTTAGGTGTTCTTCCAGACGAGGCCACCATGTACTTCGTTTTACTTTCGTTAATGTCCAGTCCCAGATTTCCTGCCGGTTGCTCAATCTGAGTGAAAGCTTCTTGTACAGCTGTTGTTGTTCTTCCAATGATGTCAATGTCGTCTGCCATAAGCCAGCAATTGGGTGTACTTGTGGAGGATTGTGCCCCTTGATGCCACGATTGAATCTCCGATCACTTTCTCCTAGGCCAGGTTGAAAAGGAGGCAGGCCAGACCGTCCCCTTGTCGGAGTCCATTATAGGTGTTGAGTGGTCTGGAGAGTGTTCCGGATACCTTTACTTGGCTTGTCACATTGGTCATGGTTAGGGAATCCAATCCCGCATCAAAATCTCAATCCCGCAGTCCCGCGGGATCGAGGTAAACAATCCCGCGAATCCGCGGGATTTGCGGGACTGTAAAAAAAAATCATAGATTTTGTTCTAAATAATTATATTCATAAATTCATGAAGTATTATGAGATAAGAACGTAACAAACTACAGTCAAACAAGGTATAGAGGCCAATTCTGAACTACGCTGGAATTTAATTTCGAAATTACTCTCAATTATGCTAACGATGTTAGAAAATTCAAGCGGAATCAAACCCAGCGTAGTTTAAAATTGCTTGCATACTAACTCAGAAGTTCGTTTGACATACAATAAATACAATAAGCAGCAAGAGTAACTCCCTTACACTCATAAGTACTGAGTTTACATGCATAGTCTACCCTGGGGTTTTTTCAAAATAGGCCAAAATACGCCCATAGAAACGGAGGTTGAATAAGTTTCGTTGAATCCAAGTAAACTCAAATATCCCAATCCGGTTAAGCCGAGCTGTGTGTGATTAAGTATCTTTTACTGCACCTATATATCAACGGCGACGCAATGTAAAATTATTTATCTATTTTCACCCAGAGCCGTCATGGAAACAGCATCGAGTTAACTTGAGGGAAAAAGCTTTTTGCTTACCCAACGAAAACTCCACCCCTGTTCATGGAAACGCAGTAATGCACGTGGGGAATCCCCTGTCGTAGGGGTAGGGTAACTTGATACTTAAACAAACACATATGCATAACCCAGCTTAATCCGACGGGTTTCGTGGAGTTTTCCTGGATTTAACGAAACTTTACTCAATCCGTATTTCTATGGGTGCTAGGTCTGAGTTAACCGAGGGTAAACTCCGCATGGAAACTCAGTAATTGATCACGTTCGGATACCCTCATATAAATATACTTAGACGATTTTGTGTTATTGCTATATGGCTTAGTAGGCAAATCTCTTCAACTAACGAATTTAAATATTTATGTATTTTGTGGAATGTAAGGCCCCCCGTTAGCGAGTCGATTGATTTGCAAGCCCAATTTCAAACTGGTTTCACAATAATCACGACCAAAACCAGTCGAAATACGAGCACAACTGATTTTAACAAAATGTCAAGTAGTTCAGGTGAAATGAAACCACACAACTGATATCGCTTCCGAACGGCGAGAACAGTCGCACCCGGGCAGTTCAAGCTAAGTTCAAATGGTTTTCGTTTCTGTCGACCCGTGTATGGATTCTCACTTCAATACACGGGCAAGATCATGAAGCAGTTGCGATTGCAACTGGAATTGCAAAACAGTCAACCCGTGTTCGCAGAGCTTAAATCTACTTTTATTGATGCTTTATTAATACATTATAGCTAGTATAGCTCTATTAAGTTCCGGTTTTTATAACAGGTGATTATACTGACCAAATCCCGCTAGTCCCGCGGATCCCGCATGTCTAGTCCCGCATTTAAGGCCTGCACAGACCAACGCGAAACCGCGGGAGCGGGAGCGGGAGCGAAACTTTTGCGGGACCAGATACTGTGGCGGGATACGGAACCCTTCACACCGACGCGGGACTGTTAGGAAGCGAACGCGGGACTGCAGCGTTTCGTTTTCAGTTCGCTGCATGCAGAGTTATCCCGCGGTTCGCGTTGTTCCCGCATAGCTTTTTTTGAACATGGAATTCACTGAGAAGTTAATTGACTTAGTAAAGAGGCATGTTATTTTATACGATCTTTCGCATTCTGATTATAAAAACATTAGAAAGAAAGATAAAGTGTGGGAGGAAATTGCAGGTGAAATGAAGACAAATGGTTAGTATAAAAAAATTCTTTATTTTCTATTTTTGATAAGTTTTGTTATATATTTATATATTACATATTAAAAGGCATACAAAATTAGTTACTGAAATATTCAAAGAATTGTTCACGCACTTTGAATGCCATATTTGAAGCTCGTCTAGGGTCGACTTCAAAATTGGTAAATGTACCAACTGCTGGCTCGGGTTCCTCTAATTCATTTATGTATAAGGAATCGCACTTTTTTGTCCTTATGAAATTATGCAATATGCATGTTGTCTTCACGATTGAAATCGTAGTATCTACATTCACTTCAATTGGCCTGTGATATATTCTCCATTTTTGGGATAACATACCAAATGCGTTTTCCACGACGCGTCTAGCTTTACACAGGCTCGTGTTATATTTTTCTTTCTGGTGATGGGCTCTCGACTGTCTATAAGGAAATGGCCTCATCAGAAAAGGTTTTAAAGCAAAAGCTTCATCTCCTATTAAGACGTAAGGACATGGTTCACTTTTTCCGGGAAGACTCCTTTCTTTCGGTACATTAATTGTGCCATTTTCAAATCTTCTTCCCATATTGGAAGCTTCAAAAATGCCGCCATCACTGATCCCGCAAAAATGGTGCGGGATCCCGCATTTGCGTGATCCTGCGTTCGCGGGATTGGATTCCCTAGTTATGGTCAACCTACAAAGTCTTGTCAGTTTGTTGGGGATGCCGAATCTCTGATGGCTCTGTAGAGTTCTACTCTGGCTATGCTATCATAGGCGGCTTTAAAGTCTATGACAAGGTGTTGAATTGAGTTTTGAAACTCTAGACGTTTTTCCATCGCCTGCCTCAAGGTGAAAATTTGATCAGTCGTTGTTTTGCCTGGGCTAAAGCCACACTGGTATTGGCCTATGTTGGAGTATGCAGCCGTCCTGTTTTGTAGGATAGGGCAGAATATCGTATACACGGTACTCAACAATGTTATACCGCGATAATTAGTGCTATATTTTTTTCAGCTACTTATAACAAAAATTATTGGCTACAAAATACAATTTTGGAAGAAAAAAAAAACAGGTTTTGAGTGATTTTTGGACCAAAAAGTGATATTTGCATAACTTCGAAAGGATTCAGTTTTCGAAAAAATGATAACAGCACTTTTTGTAGGCAATAACGTTTCGTATTAACTGATCAAAAATGTCAGTTTCGAAAATGTCAGCTTTTGAGTGATATTTTGGCCAAAAAGTGATTTTCGAAAACTTCGACCTTGAATAACTTTCAAAGGGTTAATCGGGCCAGCATTTTTGTTAGGACTTAAACTGTAGAAAAATTCAGGATCAATCAGGAATGTAAAGAAGGGAGAAGAAAGAAGGAAAGTTATGTGGGTGGGAAAGTGAAAAAGACGAAGGACCGTGGGGCTGGCCGGGACTCGAACCCGGGACGTCTGGGATAGTAGTCAGACGCCTTACCCCTAGACTACCGAGGCCCCGATATCTCCGGCGGCCATGTTTTTTTGGATTTCGAAATTGTTTTCTTAAAAAGACACAAGAAATCTGTGTACCAATTTTCAGGCATTTTGGAGTATTGTCTCCTTGTATTTATTTTGCTAATTTCCCTGGACTATATGTCAATACATACATTGAATATTTTCAGGAATCCAAAAATTAATGTGCCATTTACAAAAAGTAGTTTTAAAGAATCTAAAGCCTCGAAATTTCACCGAAATTGATTTTTTCGTTAGAGGTTATGAATAGTTACATTTTGAAGTTTTGTATTAATTTTACATTTACCCGTTCTTTGAGGCACTTCTTTTGTGTAAAACTCATATCTCGAAAAATACCAAGTCAATAGATGGTTTTTTGTCTACTAATGGCTTATGGGTGCAGCAAGGCGTACCGGTTTCCAACTAGTAATATATAATTAGTTATTTTAAAAGATTTCCTTTTCATTCTGAAATGACTTTGAAAAATGTCATCAGGATTACTTTCTATTAACTGTACAATTTTTGGTATATTTCGTCTCTTCTTCAATATACATAAGTGTATATAGAAAATGAAAAATATAGCGGTTTATTTTTGTGTACTTTAATTTTTTTATTACATCCTGTATTTTATCTTTTTCAATATCACTGTCTATTAAATAATTTGTTAAAACTTCCTTCATGATGTCTACAATCATGACTGTATGGAAAATGCAAGCTCAACGAACGTATGTCACGATAGACTAGTGCTGCCGCATTATTCGAAATAATTTGACGTTTTTGAAGTTATCCCCGCTATGTACGCTATTCGATGAAACAGCTTCTAATATTAGATTTGGGATAAAGATTACTGCACGCGTAGAGCGACAATGGCATTTGCAAATACAATCAATCTGTTTGTGTTTTTATAAAGTGGAGATTTTTTTAAAGGCACTTTAAATTTTTCAGAATGCCCTTCAGATGAGAAAATTGTGGAATCACAAACGTGCGTGATTAAGCACATCGATTTAGTTTAAAATGACAAACCTTTTCTAGCACTTAATTTCCATACACGCGACACAAAATGTTGTTAACAAAATCTTAATGAATTAACCAAAAATTTCCGAAAGCATCCACGATAAATTTAGTCGAGTCGCGTATTAAGTTCTTTCCAATCAAATTCAGCAGGACTTCTTGCCATTAATTAATCAAAAATATGCAAATTGCTGGAATACAAATTCAAATTATGAAAATGAAGTTTTATTCTCCATCCACTCCCCGTGCACTCGAGAGGGGAAATTAATTTAAAGGGTAACATCACCATTATAAACTCGGAGAATTGGGTTCTGGGTATCCCCGACCATCGAAGGACCCACATCAATGTTGGGGCCAAACAAGGAATACGCCACCGCAAGGAAAAGCAGCTCTCGTGGAGGGTTTTATTGATCGAAGAGACCTCATTTAGGAAATTATTGGGAACTCCAATTCCATCGCATTTACCTGCATTATTTATGAGTTACGTATATATAATGGTGGACGTCAGTATCCTGTTCTGACGGGTGCCTCGGTTTCTACATAGACTGATCTCAGACAATCGCCCCCTCGCCCACCCGCTAGGGGCGGATGGTGCGGCCTAATCTAAGGCTCGTTGTAAGAAGTTGAAATTCTGCCCAAACTGATTTGAAGATTAGAAGTTGTCCTCGTTGATTTATTGATCTTAATTGCAAATCTTCGGTCCGAGCTGAGCTGCCACTAATCAAATTCTCTGCGAACTGCATCATTTACACGCCCACTGCAATTATGTGTACCTTCTTATAGGAACGCTTCGCTTGTGTGCAAGCATCTCTCATAATTTCGTCTTAAGATTACTTTTAATTGTCATAAATCAAATCGTGATTTATTATTGACAGCCACAGTAAAAGCTGCAGACTTGAGGATACTTGATTCTGCTGATTATAGTAATTTTGGTTATTCCATTTATTTGTCGGAATTTTTATGCGAGACTCGTTGTTGTAAAAAGAACTTCTCCTATTTTAGAGACTTTTTTCATTGTAATTATATGTCTGTGAGGTGAATACAAATTTTAGATTGCAGCGTTAATAACAAAAAATAGGTTAAAGCCTGCTAAAAGAGTAGCTTACATATTATATGGGAATAACCTGGGAGTACGCAGGCAAAGAAGGCGCACAGTAATCACGGTTAAAATTAATGAAGACTTGCCGTAAATGTATCTTTTATTACCTTATCCATGCTGGAGTAATAGCGAAAAGCCTTTGATTTGAACTTATATTTCATAATAGCACTAAAAGTATTTGCCACCTGCCCAATACAAAGTGACGTAAAGTGTTTTGCACAGTGGGTTCGGCGAATATGGTACCTTCTAATTAAGTCACCGTCAATATTGAAATAAATTTGTGTTATGGCGAACGACTTGTTGATTATCTATTAGTAAGCTTAGTTGGAAGGATGGAACAGGTTATGTGAAGTCTGGAAGATTTTGAAGGAAATGGCGATGCACGCTGCCCTAGAATTCTTGAATGTTGCACGAGTTCGGAAATACAGACTGCGTAAGATTGTTCCACATTGTTGTTCTGTTTTGGAAGGAATTCATAATCCCAAGCTTGCGCCAAAAGGGCGGCTGTAGGCAAAGGGAATGAGTGACTATAAGATTGCTATGGACGCAGCAGAGCGTTAATTTCGATACAATCGCTATAATAACTGCAATAAAGTTTGATTTCTATACTCCTACTGTAATTGTGAACCTTCGGTTGGTTGCCCGAAGAGGCCAAACTCAGCTCCACCCGGAAAAAGCAAAATACCTGAATACATTGAAGAAGGGAGAATGACTGAAAAAAACCAAAGTTCCAGGAGAGAAGAATTGCCCGTCGACATGCCATTCTGTTAGGAAGTTAGCCCAACACAGTGCCGGCGGATCGTGTTAGGCCCGGGTGGATAGTCAGACAAACACAGCTCCCTACGAAACTGTAAGCTAGTATTTTACCTAAAAAGTAAAATCACTTTCTTGTGAATCGGAAGATGGGCCAACGGTGTATAAAACATCATGAAGAGTTCCGCTGGAATCTGTCCTGGATCGTCTCCCTGGATATCACAACAATAATGATGTGTTGGGCTTACGCCTTCTAAAAAGAGCAGTTGCAATCGATCGCGAATAGCATGGGGTAGTGCTCGTAGGACAACACCTCCATGTGATAGAATTATTGGCGATCCAAGTATCTGGAATATTAAAGTGTAGCCTGAAAGCGGTTGCCTGATCTTTACTGAGCAGAAAACTGAACTTGTGAGTGATAATGGAAAAAACTATCACCTTAGTTTTAAAGCGCATTTGGAGAGTATTGCAAGTGAAGCAAGTAAGTCCGCTATTTGTGCAGCATTCTCAAGATTGCTCTAGGTCTAGACCGAGTCATCGCTTCGCCGAAGGTGATTAGCTTAGTCCTGCTATAAGCAGCGGCAGTGTTAGCAATAGAATTGAACAGGACGGAAAATAGGAAATAGAGGGCCGTATGCAGACTAAGCGCGTTTTGTGCCTACAGGATCACGTGTAACGATGCGGTCCCAATAACCTATTAGCGAGAGAAGGCATTCGTATCTATGATCCAGAATACGTTAAAGGGTAGCGGCGGCATATGACACACGACGAGTCAGTAACGGTCTGACAAGGATAGTGGAGCGAGTCTGTTTAGAGTCGGTAGAGGCACCCACTTATCCCAACCGTGGGGAGATAGGTTACGAGGGAGCATGGGAAAGAGAATTACACAGTTCTTAAGTGGACATGGAATGATATAGAAAATACCTACATCGTTTCGAGTACTCGCAGCTACGCTCAGGTATCCGGCATAAGGTGAAAGCACGTCTTCATTGATTGTGCGAGGTTCAGCGAAGGCAAGTACTGGAGACAACGTGACAAAGTTAACTCGGCGGGGGTTCCCCGTATTCTAAAAGCAGTCACAAGTGTGCGGTGAGTATCAACCTGAAGTAAATTCTGCTGAATGAAAAGTAGAAATGAAGTAGAGGCAACTTCTGGCCACAATGACATAGAAACGAAAGTAACTAGTTGGGATGTGGGTTTGACCCCTTCGGTCCACACGATTAACTTCCCAGTATGATGAACGAAGATGGAATAAACTGACTTCTTACAAAATAGTTATACGTTTAGCACTAGTGGAAAATTGGCTAGTATCAGAACTGATGACAAAGCAATCCCGAGAAAAGCTAGTTCAAATAACTATAATAGTAGTAAATCCACAAGATTTTTCTAGAGATTTTGTTTTTCCTGGACGTTAGCAAACAAACATTTCCTCCGTATTTCGTTCGCTGCACTAAAGCGGATGTTCAAATTCGTATTAAGCGTGCTGAAGCGCCGTTAATAAACTGAGAAGCGAATGACTTCATTTGGGAATTCCAAAGCTTTCCGGAGATATTAGCAAAACGATAACTACCGGGATGAACCGCAATTTCCTGAAACTGTATCACGCGTAGAAAACAATTCCCCGTCAAAAAGTGGTCATCCAAGGTAAAGGGTAACGAAATTTTTGCACGATCTTGAAAGGTTGTCGGATTTTGACAAGTGATGTTTTGTTCAAGGGCTATCGCTGTGCAGAACCCAAAAAAGACCACTTTGTTTAGAACGGGTCTCATTCCATGTTTATTAGATATTAGCAAAACTTGTCAATTTGAGGTCTTTCTGACAATTAGCCGAAGTTTTTCTATTTAAACAAAAAAGGCCCGACCGAATATTATGAAATTTTTTTCAGAGCATTTCTTCGTTAATATTCTTTTTTCGGCACCTCAATGAAGTCGATATAGTTTTTAGTTCGCGCGGTATCGTCGCTAATACGCTTCGAATGGCACCTCAAGTAAGTTAATATCTTTCGTGGTACGGGCGATGTCGTGCAGGTACAAAATTTACTTAGGCCGCTTAAACAAAAAACGGCTCGGCCGAATTTTATGAAAATCTTTACAGATCATATTTCGGTTAATACGCTTCGAACGACACCTCAACGAATTCGATATCTTTTTCGGTTCGCGCGATATCGTGCAGGGAAAAATGACCACATCCGTACGCACACACACACACATACTTCCTCCCAATTTTTTGCTTAAAATGCTCCTGGGACCTTGAAAGATGAAAATACGTCGAAAATTTCGATTTTCGGACCGATTACAATAACTTCCTATACTGGGAAGTTAAAAAGTAAGCGCGAGTCGCCAAAGCTTGTGGTCACAATTTGAGAATAGAGGAAGAATCTTAGCCATTATTATATTTTCTAGGAATACTGTATTTTATTATAGAGTTTCACGAGAGCGAGACAAGACAACAGTCGGCCGCGGTCTCGATCTCGCTGCGCGAGAGTGAGACTACTGTTGTCTTGTCTCGCACCTCAGTACAACAGTGATATTATGGCGTTGTGTCGCGATACTATTGTGTTGTTCGCTCGTGGCGAATAACCATGGGATGAAAATAATCACACGTTTTTTGGTTATTATTATAAGCTTTTATTTAAACTAAATATTAATAGTATTTGTTTTGTTTAAATCACAATAATCACTTCACAATTTGTTCTCTTAGTGATATATATGTATATATATATATATTGCTAATTTATTTCGTTTTGGTATAACGCGTTAATTTAGATGACTCTTGCGATGCACGAGGACAAGTGAAGTGAAGTCAAAATGAAGATGCCGGAAATTGGCTATATCACTAGACGTGATAGGGACGGGACAAAAACGGCCAGATCACTGAACTTTCGTTCGGTGATCGATGGGAGTGTTCCGACTGATCGTTTTGATCGTGCCGGAAGTTGTTGTGTGACATTGCGTAAAGTTTGGTAATTAAATTTTACGCGGTCACTACATACTCCCCCCCCAGCGTAGCGTTAACGGAATGTTACCGCTTTAGACGGCTTAGCTTCGTTGTCGCGGTCGCAACCGAAGGCTGGCTTTAGCCTGTCAATGGATATTGACTTGGTTGTGCCGTTCAATTTGACGACGAAGTGTTTTCGTAATCGTTTGATTACTTCATATGGTCCCTCATATGGCGGTTCGAAAGGTTTTCGAACTCTGTCGACACGTATGAAAACGTAGTCGGCGTTCTCCAGGGCTTCTGGCACATAGACATCCTTTTGGACGGGTTGCCGAGGATGTATTGCCTTAATGTTCTGCATATGAGAACGAAGGCGAGAGAGGAATTCTGATTCTTCAATTGGATTCTCATCCGTTGGGATAGAAATCGAATTGGGAAGTCTCAGATTCTGACCGTATACGAGCTCGGCTGGTGAGCATTGTAAGTCGGTCTTAATTGCCGTGCGTATGCCTAACATGACAAAGGGCAAGTCTTCACTCCAATGAGTAGTGTTGTCCCTTGCCATTAAAGCCGCTTTTAGTTGCCTGTGGAACCGTTCAACCATCCCGTTTGCTTGCGGGTGGTAGGCGGTGGTCCGGATTCGATGAGTGCCGAGTAATTTGGCAACTTCATTGAACAGTTTCGATTCGAACTGCGTACCTTGATCGGTTGTGATCTCGAGTGGTACGCCGAATCGTGGGACAAATTCAGTGACGAATTTCTTTGCCACTGTTGAAGCGGAGATATCCCGAATTGGGTATGCTTCAGGCCATCGCGTGAATCTATCGACTATCGTTAAGATATAAGAGTATCCACGAGATGGGGGTAGGGGTCCCACTATATCCATATGGATATGGTCAAATCTATTATTTGGAAGTTTGAAAGCCTCCAATGGAGATTTGGTATGTCGCGAAACTTTGGACTTTTGGCAACCTAGGCATGATCGAGACCACTCATTGCAGTCTTTATTGATCGATGGCCAGAAGTATTTCTTGGTAACGGCTCGTCTTGTAGCACGAATACCAGGATGGGAGAGACTATGTTCGGAGTTGAACGCTAGTCTGCGTAAGGAAGTGGGTATGTAAGGCCTTGGAATGCCTATACTATTTTCACACCACACCTGATGGGCGGTAAATGGTATTGGTGTGAGGATTAGTTTTACCCGTGAGCCGTTGCTGGGGTGCTCTTGTAGAGCCTTTAGCTCTGTGTCACCTTGTTGAGCCTGAGCCAGTGTAGGCAGGTCGAAGGTGACCGAGTCGACGTTGTCGGTTGCTAGTGAGCGCGACAAGTAGTCTGCGACAACGTTTTGTTTACCCGACACATGCCTGATGTCTGTGGTAAACTGAGAGATTAAACCCAAATGTCTGGTCTGTCGAGGGGATCGTTCGGTCTTTGTGTGAAGGGCGCGAACCAGTGGTTTGTGATCAGTATAGACCACGAAATTGCGTCCTTCAACGAAATAACGGAAGTGTTTGATCGCTGCATAGATTGCGAGGAGTTCGCGATCGAATGCAGAGTACTTCCGTTCGGTTGGTGACAGCTTTTTGGAATAAAAAGCTAGAGGTTGCCACCGATGACCGTTGAATTGTTCCAAAACGCCTCCGATTGCATAATCAGAGGCGTCAGTCGTAAGACTGTATTTTGCATCCTCGATTGGATGGTTCAGCAGAGTTGCTTCAGCCATCGAGGTTTTCACCTTGAGGAATGCCGCCTGACATTCTGCTGGCCAGTCAAAAACTTTATTGGCACGTGAGCGGTTGAGAAGGTCTCTCAAATGCTCGTTTATAGGCACCAGCTGTTCAGCCAATTTTGGGATAAATCGGTGATAAAAATTCACCATTCCCAAAAACTTCTGGATCGATTTGACAGAAGTTGGAGGTGCGAGATCAACGATAGCCTGAACCCGATCGGGGGATGGAAGTATTCCATCCTTTGTGATGCGGTGGCTTAGAAACTTAATCTCTGTTGCACCAAAAACGCATTTCTCTAGCTTGATGGTTAAACCGAAGCTATCGAGGCGTTTAAAGAGCTCTTCAAGGTGAACGATATGTTCATCCTCGGTTTTACTGGCGATAAGTATATCGTCCAAGTATACATAAACGAAGTCGAGATCTCTCGTAACTTCATTTATGAACCTTTGAAAGGTTTGTGCTGCATTCCGTAAGCCGAATGGCATACGTGTAAACTCATATAGGCCGAATGGCGTAATGAGTGCAGTCTTATGCACGTCTTCTGGGGCGATTGGTATGTGATGGTATGCACGTACCAAGTCAACCTTCGAAAAAATTGTGCAGCCGTGAAGATTCACGGAGAAATTCTGTATATGCGGGATCGGATATCTATCCGGCACAGTGACAGCGTTAAGGCGACGGTAGTCGCCGCATGGCCTCCAATCATGAGAGTCCCGTTTAGGAACTAGATGAAGCGGAGATGCTGCGGGGGACGACGAAGGTCGACAAATCCCCAATTGGACCATATGGTCGAATTCTAATTTTGCCACCTTCAGTTTCTCCGGATGGAGTCGCCGAGCGGTGACAAATGGTAATTGCCCTTTAGTTACAATGTGGTGTTGCACATTGTGTTTAACCGGAAGGTTAAAATTGGGCGGTTTTGTTAACGAAGCGTACTTCGTTAATAGCTCTTTGTATATGCCAATAACTCGGCATGGAAATGTTTCGGGGTTGTAGTCGACGGTAGCGCACACGTTAATGCGAAACTTCGTGCGCTTGTCGACTAAATGCCGGTATTCAAAATCGACTGACAATTTGAAGTGTTTTGAATAACTAAAAAAAATTTTCTTTTGGGAAAATTATGTAGCAAAATATAGTGGTATATATATATATATTGCTAATTTATTTCGTTTTGGTATAACGCGTTAATTTAGATGACTCTTGCGATGCACGAGGACAAGTGAAGTGAAGTCAAAATGAAGATGCCGGAAATTGGCTATATCACTAGACGTGATAGGGACGGGACAAAAACGGCCAGATCACTGAACTTTCGTTCGGTGATCGATGGGAGTGTTCCGACTGATCGTTTTGATCGTGCCGGAAGTTGTTGTGTGACATTGCGTAAAGTTTGGTAATTAAATTTTACGCGGTCACTACAATACTATCGCGTTACTCTCGCGAGAGTCAGTGTTGCACTCTCGCCCTCCCCCACCGTCCGGAGAATTTAAATCTATGGAAATTCCTTCGCAGGCGACCGCCACCACGATCTGCGACAATCTGTTTGTGCCTTTAAGGGGGTAAAATTAAAGTCGAATATAAAAAAAGATTTAAAAATTGTTGCAATATTATTAAAAAATTTAGGAAATTTATTTTAATCCCACCCCTGAATCTAAACAGAATAAAAAATACATTGAAAAATAATTTCTTTTCGTAGATGCAAAAAAAAATTAACATAAAATTAACATTTAAGAGAATTTATACTCCCTCCTAATTATTGTTCACTCTGGACGACATATCCTTCTCAAGAGAATCCACTCAGAGTGTTCACTTAGTTTTTATTCACACCACCCAGTGTCTCCGCGAGAGTAGTGTGACTAGACTAGATTAGGGGCGCTTCTCTCGATGAGACAATGGGGTGTTTAGAAGGGTGCACTTGCGCTCTCGCCTGCGTGTTGGGGATTTACTGGCACTTTTAAACTCTAGAAGACTGGGGTTGTCCAAAGTCTAGTAATAACAAGTCTTTCATCTTCATACAAAAATTTCCGACCGTTGATTGTGTGCGTGCATATATGAACATCACTGCTCAGCAAAACTCAACGCATACTTCGTGAACTCGGCCAGACAAAGCCAGATTCTCTCTCTTCGATCAAGTATGCAGACCAGAAAAGGAAAGACAATTGAATCAAAACAAACGAGCAAATATGCACCAATACATCCCCATATAAACTCATAAAATTTTCCGACTTATGGTTGTATTCCAGCGCGTATAAAAATGTTGCATTCTCTCTCTGATAGCCTGACATTGTCATTTGAAAAACTTGTGCATGCAGCTGTTCGCCTTTCACTCATTAACCATACGAAGATGAAAGACTTGTTAATTTCTAGACTTTGGGGTTGTCCAGCTCATAAATATATTACCGACGAACACCTCGAAAGTCTCGCATTCGATAGTGTTGTCTCGACGAGAGAATTGTTCGTCCGTGTACGCTCGTGCAGGACTACCCAATGTAATTTCCAAGTGGTTGTCTTTAGGCTATGTTCAGACGGTGACTATTCGATTCTTGCTGATCACGTATACGGTTGTATCGAATACGAGACGGGCGTTTCACACGAGAATATTCGATTCGAATTAACTGTCAATTAGCATTCGACGCTCGAGTTCACGGTACAGACTAGTTCAAACTAGTTCGAAATTCGGGAAAATTTGTTTATGTGAACGACGCAATATAAAACTAAACGATACTTTATCATGAATTCGATAAAATACATTCGAGATTTATCGAATCTTAGTGACAAGTTCGTATACGATACGCAAATTTTACGAATACGGGATTTGCTCTGTTAATGTTATCAGCTTATAAATCCCTGTCAATCTGGTTTTCGAAAATCCCACACCTGCGATACTGCAAATCACAACCGATATTAGGAAGATGGGAACCGAGTCTGCTATCTTGCACTTTCCAAAGCTTTTGATAATGTTGACCACTCCCTACTTCTCGACAAACTCCACACACAATTAAGTTTCTCCTCGTCTGCTGTCAAGCTTATGCATAGTTTCTTAAATAACCGTTCGGAACAGGTCGATCGTGCTTCAACCTCAACCATCCTCTACTGCGGTGCTCCGCAAGGTTCCATTCCTGGCCCTCTTTTATTCAGTGTATTCATTAATGACCTTCCTGCAGTAGTAAACAGCTCCAAAACCCATATGTACGCCGATGATGTACATCTGCACCTCTATATGCCTAAGGATCAATTGGTGTGCGTAAGGATCAATTGGTGGATTGCGGAAATTATCCGAGGGCTTACAAAATGTTCTTCTATGGGCTTCGGCTAATCGACTATTATTCAGTCCTGGAAAGTCGCAAAATCTGGATTTAGCTCACTCTGTAAACCCCAGTCTGGGCTTTCTCAAAGTCAAATTTGCTAAAAACTGAAGAAAGTGGGAAAATTATAACCTCCTACAAGGCAGCAAACGTAAAATTCTGATTTAGCACCGCAAAAACACTTAAAACAACTGAGAAAGAAACTTCCGAAATTATGTTACGAAAGCGGCAGTTTTTTACACCGATTGACTGCACTACCAGCCAACATAAGTAAAAGCCATAGAGTCCAGGGCTGGATTGTAGTTGGTAGTTTAGTAATGTCGCAAACTATCCATATAGATATAAAAGCCTTGTCCTGATATGGAGGATTTGGAGATGGACCTTTGGGATGGACCTTTCCTTTTCTACCATATCATGCTTTAATCAGCGATGAAACAATAAAAAATATTAAAGGCGAAGTGAACTGTGTGTGATACTACAATTTTTGTGTCAACTCGGTATTGAAAGGGAATCCAGGTTGGGAGTTGTATCCAGCCATTGATGAGCTAGGTTTCTCAGAGGAGTTACCAATATGGTCTTAACCCGGCCTAAAGAACTCCACGCGGCTAGGACATTTGGCTACAAGTCCCTAAATTACAAGTAATGGACGATCGGAAGAGCTGAAGACCCCATCTTCAGAGTTTGCTTCGTGGAAGACAAGATTTCCTTTCATGCTCTCCGCCGCTGAGCTGCAACAGCGCGAGAAGCAGTGTTTTGTTGTTCTGGCCGATGCTTGCCCCAACAGCCTGAGTGAAAAACCTTTATTTTGGGGTCGTCCATTAATTATGTGAGGCGTTTAGAGGGGGGTGGGGGAGTCGAGCCGGATCTCATCCAAACTCACGTGGAGGAGAGGGGGAGTCTCAGCAAATATCACGTAATTTTTAGACCAGGTCGGCCACATGATGAAAGCCAGAGATTACTTAGTCAGACTGAGGGATGATATATCAGGTATCCACTTGACAGGCCGTGGTATGCAGGTGAAGTTATGATTGCCTACAGACATAGGTGAAGACAGCTTAGCATAGTATGTTGCGAAATAAAAAATAGTGCTTAAATTATCAAAAAAGTGCAAAAATATTCGTGGCCTCAACGAAAACTTCAAGGCGACTCCAGATTCACGACGTGAACACGTGCGAACGCGGATGGTTTTCACGCCTTGCTTTCCATTCTTTGCCGTAAATTCAAGGCTTGAGAATGAATAGAAGTTCAGATCTTCGACGATAAATGCCCAAACACGTAGAGATTTTTATCAGTTTTGTTAGATTGCAGGCCTCATACAGTTGACGGGCGGTGAGTGTGTGGTGGTGCTTGGCCTCAAGGCGTAAAATTTGACCGGCGGCGGCCTGTGTGTAAATGGGGACCTTAAGATATGACCAAAACATACACCAACAATTTTACGCGGTTATGCGGACTAAAGAAAGTAGTATAGTAGCCCCGTGATTGTTTAGCCGCCACCGGCAAGCCAAACGCGCGAGTTATGTATAAACCCGACCCTATTAACTTTCAAGAAATTCTAGATAAATATTCGAAAAATAACTCTTAATCTTTGTATGAAGACAAAACAAAAATCTCACATTTCCTTCAATGCAAATGTGACATTTTTGCCTTGCATCATTCTCGGAATTCTTATCGCAATAATTTCACTTCATGACGACCAAGGGTAACCTTAATTCTTAGAAATTTATCGCCTGACAAAATTACTTAAATTACATCAAGGCACAGATCAAGAGTTAGAGAGAATATTCAATTAGTCTTAAGATTCATTTATAACCAACAAGACCCTCAAAAGAGTGGTCCTTAAAAGCATATATACATATAAAAATATTTTTATTTCTTTTAATAAATTTGATTTTGTTTTAAAACTAATTAAAGTTTATTTTCTTTTAAAAGAATACGGAATAAAAATATAACTGGCGCAGTCGGTAGGATTAAAAACGAAAATCTCAGAAAAAACGCGACGGTAAAGTAGTGAACGAAGTGTTTTTTAAAGTACGGAGAAACAAACTGTGTCGCGACTAAAACGGCGGGAAAATTTGTGTAAAAATATATTAATAATTAAAAGTGTTTTCACTAGTTTCAACGAAAAAATTCCTACACTTTTAATAATTTTAGTTAGAACCAGGAATACAAAAGTTGTGTAGCGAGTTTTATATAAAAGAAGAAATTTTTTAATAACAGTGTTTCGTCAGTTTAAAGGCGAAGAAAATACTTACAGTTCTTTTGTTAAAAATCAGTGGTTTTATTGAAAAGAAAAAAAAAACTTTTCTTGTTTATGAGAAACAGCAGAAAACATATTTGTGACGAAAATCGAAGGATGGAGCTAAATGAGCAGGTAAAGAACATCATGGAGCAACAAGAGGCTCAAATCCAGGCTCTTCAGGCCAGGGTGGAACAGCTAATGCAACCAACAATACCAGCAGTCCAGAACAATTTTATTTTAACACCGGAGCAGTTCCTCAACCATATTACTAAATTAAGGTGCTTCAATGGGAAGGACGAATTTACTGTGCAGGAGTTCATAAAAACTGTGGAGCGGACATTGTTACTCTGTCAGGACATACCAGGACTAAGGAACTATGCCATTGCGACGATAATAAACGACAAAATTCAAGGTGAAGCAAAAAGATGCATCCAGCGATTAAATACCAATGCCAGATGGGAAGACGTTGTAGCCGAACTAAAACAGCATTTCAAACCGAGACATGACTACGCTGAATTATTAAACCAATGTAGAACATTAAAAGTAAGTAGTTTAAGAGAGCTTTTCTATTGTATTAAAGAAATCAATTACAAGTTGAATGAATTGTACGATTTTGATGATAAAAAACCACCTACTTATCATCCCAGTAATAATGATAAATATTTAATGGACATAATTAGTAGTAAAGTGCATGATTTTATAAGAGTTACCATTCCTGAGGATTGCACAATCATTCAAGCTTATAATAAATTTGACCAATTAAAATTATTAGACAATGAAGATGCAGTAGATTCTAAGAGTAGAAGGAATAAGTATAAAAACTTTTTCGTCCATAATAAAACTAATAATAAAAATTCTTATGACAAAAATAACTATTACAACAATAATAAATCAGATAGAAATAATAGTGATAATAATAATAAAAACAATTTCAACAGAAATATTTCAAATTTTAATAACAATTACAGAAATAATTATAATAGAAACAGTAATAGTGCTTCCGGGATACAGAGAAGTGATTACAATAGTTTCAATAGGAATTACAATCCCAATTATTCAGTACAGTATCGTAGAGAAAATCAAAAAATTTATCAGCAACCTAGACAAAACTCTGGGCAAGTTAGGAACTATCCTATTCAGGAACCTATGGAAATTAGTAGCTTAAATCAGGCTCAGGATATAAATTTTCATTATCAGGGTGAAGACGTAAATTTTCATTTACAGCCTCAGAAATCAAAGTCCCCATAATAATAATTACACTAGGAAACCAAAAAATAAAATGTCTTATTGATACCGGATCAGTCACTAGCGTAATCAGTCCAAATATACTTATCGATTTTTCTGAAGAAAAATTAGAAAACCCTCTTTTTTATTCGACCATTAACGGAATAAATAAAGTTACATACCAAATTACAACCCCAATGCCTAAAGAATTCAAATTTTTTGGCACTTTAAATTGGAAAATAATTAACCTTAACGGTAGAAAATATGATGCAATCATGGGTCAGAATTTCTTAGTACCTTTTAAGGCTAAAATCGATTTAGGAAGTAAAGACATAGAAGTGAATAACAATAAAATTTTATTTGAAGATAGTTGTTATACCTTTAATATTAGTGAAATATGCACATTAGATGGAATTAAAGACAACTTCTTAGG
Source organism: Thereva unica (assembly GCA_949987705.1). NCBI lineage: Eukaryota > Metazoa > Arthropoda > Insecta > Diptera > Therevidae > Thereva > Thereva unica. The sequence goes on along the minus strand of OX465281.1, from coordinate 52,397,188 downwards.
TAAACTAAACTTAGACCATTTAAACACAGAAGAGGTAGACAAAATAACAAGATTACTTAAACAGCACGAAGATCTATTCTTTAAAGATGGTGAAAAACTGACTTCAACATATGAAATCAAACATGAAATAATTACCACCACCGACAAGCCCATATATTCAAAAATCTATAGGTATCCGCAGATACATGAAAAAGAAATAGAGCGTCAAATACAGGAAATGCTTGAACAAGGTATTATAACCGAAAGCAATTCCCCTTATAACAGTCCATTATGGATTGTTCCCAAAAAAACAGACAACTCTGGTCAAAGAAAATGGAGAATCGTTATCGACTACAGAAAACTGAATGAAGTTACTGTAGACGATAAATTCCCCATTCCAAATATCGAAAGCATTTTGAACAAACTTGGCAGAGCCCAATACTTTACGACGATTGATCTAGCCAAGGGCTTTCACCAAATTTTAATGAAAGAAACTGATAGGAAAAAAACTGCATTTTCAACCCCATTCGGGCACTACGAATATCTAAGAATGCCATTTGGGTTGAAAAATGCCCCCTCAACCTTTCAAAGGTTAATGAATTCGGTATTACGTGAATACATTAATAAACTATGTATCGTATATATGGACGACATTCTAATATTTAGCACTTCTTTAGAAGAGCATTTAACAAATATAGCAAAGATTTTTAAGAAATTAAAGCTAGCTGGACTTAAGATCCAGGTTGACAAATGCAATTTCCTGAAAAGGGAAACGGAATTTTTGGGTCATATACTGACATCGAAAGGAATTAAACCAAACCCCAGAAAAATAGAAGTAATCCAAAATTTAAATCTCCCGACTACACCGAAGCAAATAAAGTCATTTCTAGGTATTACGGGATATTATAGGAAGTTTGTGAAAGATTACGCAAAAATTGCAACTCCTATGGTTAAATATCTCAAGAAATCCGAAAAAATCAATACAAATGATCCCAGTTACGTTACTGCATTTGAAAAGCTCAAAGAAATAATTACTAATCACCCAATTTTAAGATATCCCGATTTCAATAAACGATTCAAGCTCATTACCGATGCTAGTAATTTAGCGATGGGCGCCGTTCTTACACAAGAAGGCCACCCAATCTGCTATGCCTCTAGAACTCTTAACGATCATGAGAAAAATTACTCAACTATCGAGAAAGAATTGTTAGCGATAGTTTGGGGTACTAAATATTTCCGACCGTACTTATTCGGTAAAGAGTTTGACCTTCTTACAGATCACCAACCAATTAAATGGCTTCAATCCAAACATACAGGTAAAGATATTAACCCCCGTTTGCAAAGATGGCTCATACAATTAGGCGAATATGACATAAAAATTGAGCATATTAAAGGAAAAGAGAATAAAGTTGCCGACTTCCTTAGCCGCATCAATTCAGAAACGAATGAAATTAACCATATAGAGGAACATCTTAGTGATGAAACTAATAACGATAATCTAAGCATCACTCCACAGGAATCAATGGAAGTGCAGACACTTCATTCGCAAAGGGAAAATTTTAACGATCACATACCAATACTTGAAACGGTAGTGAACAGATTTAGATTTCAAATTATACTCGTTGATCTAAAACAAAAAGAATATAAACAGGTTTTTAACAATAGTAGAATATTTGTAGATAGAAACGATCTCGAGCAAGAAACAGACATTTTTAGAAGATATATAAAAAAGGGTAAAATAGGTATATATTCAGAACTAGATGATCGAGAATATAATAAGTTGCAAAGGAAATTGATAGAAATGTATCCAAATAGATCAGTTGTCAAGTTTATCAGATGTAGTTATTTTGCGAAAGACATAGATGATGTAGAAACATTAAAGAAGCAAATAGCGATATTCCACAAAAAGGAATCAGGACATTGCGGAATTGTAGCGACATATGAAAAACTCAAAAAATCAATATATCACCCTAAGTTAAAAATAACAATTCACGAAATTCTTAACAACTGTGATATATGCACAGGAGCAAAATATGATAGGAAACCCATTAACAAAACTTTCGAAATAACGGAAACTCCCAAAACAATAAATGAAATAGTACATATAGACATATACACAAATAGTAAACATAATTTTATAAATGTAGTAGATAGATTTTCAAAACATGCAATGTGCTTACATTTAGAAGATAGAAACCACGTTACGATATTAGAGAAAATAAGGCAAATTATAGCTATAAAAGGAAAAATGAAAAAAATTATTTTTGATAACGAATTTGGTTCAAAACATATAAAAGCTTTCTGCGAAAACGAAGGTATAGAATATCACACAACTAAACCAAATAGCCACACAGGTAATGCTGATGTCGAAAGACTTAACGGTACATTAACCGAAAAAATTAGGGTACTAAATCTAGAAGAAAAATTACCTATACGATTACAGATTCTTAAAGCAATAGAAAAGTATAATAATTCATATCATTCAACAATCAAAACAACACCCTTATCTGTACAGAATAGAGAAGTAAATTTTAATACAATATATGATAGGTTAATCAAATCAAAAGAAAACGTTATTCACAAAAGAAACAAATGTAGAGAAAATTATGAAGAGCATAGGGAAATAGGTTTTATTAAAAATTACAAGTCACTTAGGCACAAAGAAGAACCCAAATTTAGAAAATACAATTTGACCAATATCCATGAAACAAATATTAAGCGACCCTTTAAATTTGCAGGTCAAAACAAACCCAATCAAAATTGTACTGTTTTGGATACTTGTGTTTCTAATACCAACGATGAGCCACCAAACCATGATAATTGAAAAAATCGCTTCTGAACACGGATATGCCGAAATAAAAATAGGTAATGCCGAAATTATAGATAAATTTGAGATAATCCTACACAGGATATACCCCAACGAAATATTGGACTTGGTATGCAGCTTGGAATCAACGCTGAAAAATTTAAATTTAGAAGACCACAAGGAACTAATGCAAAGCAGAATCGTTAGAATTAAGAATAAAATAAAAACACTGTTACCGTTTAGGCATAAAAGAGGACTCTTAAATCTAGGAGGAACAATAAATAAATGGTTATTCGGGACCATGGACAATGATGACCGAGTTGACATCGAAAATCATCTTAATGCTATTGACCAAAATAACCACAACCTAATCAAAGGTCTAAATCAACAGATTAAAATAAATGAAAATTTCAACAAAACATTCATAAAAATTAAGAATATCATCGAAGCCGACAGAACAAAGATTTTGAGCCGCTTTAAGGAACTCAATGACACAGAAACAAGGATACTCTCTGAGAATATCTTTTTAGAGCAAATGTTTAAATTAAACTATATAGAAAACCAAGTCGAACATCTCCAGAATAATATTGCTTCTGCACGATTAGGACTCTTACTTCCAAACATATTGACTGATGAGGAAATAAATGAATACAATATAGACTTTAACAAATTGTCTAATATCCGTCTAGCTGTTGCAAAACACATAGATGACTCAATAATTTTCGCCATTAAAATCCCAACCCATAGTTTCGTAACCAGTAAAAGCTTATTGATACCTATTGTAAATTCTCTAAAGAAGCAAGTAGATTCCGATATTGAATACATAATAAGACACAATGGACAAGTTTTAACTTATTCCGAAGGTAAATCATTAAAAGAGTTAATAAAAAGTAAAAATTGCATTAATCTTAAAAACTGTAAATTTATCGATAAAGTAGAAGAAGAAATAATAACGATAGAAGAAAATATAATAATTATTAATAATTTTAAACAAACTAATTTAAACAGTACTTGTGACGAAAGAATCATTTTACTTAAAGGAAGTTATTTTATAAATTTTAACAACTGCACAATTCAAATTAAGGATAGGATATTTAGTAATAAGTTAAGAATATTTACGGAAAAGTTTGTGATACCAACAAACACCAATGATACATTTAGAAATGACGAATTAACATTTGAAAAAATTTTGCTTGACAAACAAAGTAATATCGAAAAAATAGATGAAATAAAATACCATAAAATTGTAAATTACAGCTTAACAACAATAATTGTTATTATTATATCAGGTTTATTCATAACATATTTGTACTGTAAACGTAAACAGATAAATATTAAAATTACAAAAAGGATCCAGGAGAATCCTAAAACAAGAGAGGGAGGAGTTATGTATAAACCCGACCCTATTAACTTTCAAGAAATTCTAGATAAATATTCGAAAAATAACTCTTAATCTTTGTATGAAGACAAAACAAAAATCTCACATTTCCTTCAATGCAAATGTGACATTTTTGCCTTGCATCATTCTCGGAATTCTTATCGCAATAATTTCACTTCATGACGACCAAGGGTAACCTTAATTCTTAGAAATTTATCGCCTGACAAAATTACTTAAATTACATCAAGGCACAGATCAAGAGTTAGAGAGAATATTCAATTAGTCTTAAGATTCATTTATAACCAACAAGACCCTCAAAAGAGTGGTCCTTAAAAGCATATATACATATAAAAATATTTTTATTTCTTTTAATAAATTTGATTTTGTTTTAAAACTAATTAAAGTTTATTTTCTTTTAAAAGAATACGGAATAAAAATATAACTCGCGCGACTCGGCGAATTCTGCAGTGTACGAGCCAAGTAACACTGACCCGCGAAAAGGCCCTTAGAATATAAAACAGCAGGAAGGCACACGCCGAATTTTAGCGTAATGAAATTCTTGTTGAATGAGTGTTCATGTTTTGGTAGTTGTGTGTCCACTACAAGTGGAATAGAGGAAGGGCAAGAAGGAGTCCAAATTATAAGTTATCTCAAATAAAATCTTGCACACAGCTGGCCCGATGTGCTGTAGTTATGAACGTTAATATGAATTTTTTAGTGTATTTACTAAAGGTTTTTTAAAATTGTCACGTGAGATTTGGGGGCCGGGGAAGGGGTCGAGCTAAATCTCACGATATCTCACCAAGGGTGGAGGGGGTCGAAAAATCACAAAAATCGCCTCACGTAATGAATCTGAATCTGAAGCTGAATCTATTCAAGCGGTCCAGCCTAGAAATCTAAATGGCTTCTTCAGTACTCCCTGAACCTCATACCTCGCTGAGAGAAAAAAGGTATCTCTTAATTTAAGAAAGCTGTTTCGTTGGATCTCATTTACTTTTTTGGGAAGTTTCTACTATCCTTCTATCTAAGTGTCTACTATCCTACTATCGATCCATCCATCCAAGGGCACTGCGGCCCAAATCGAGCCTTGGCCTCCTCTAGGGCATTTCTCCAAGTTTGACGGCCCCTTGCAGCATGTCTCCAGTTCCGGATGTTGAGCATTGACTCTGCGTCAGCCGTCACAGAGTCTATCCATCTCCTCCTGGGTCTACCTACTGGCCTACTTCCCGAAATTTCTGACGCCATAAGCCGTTTTGGGATACGATTGTCTTCCTTGTTCTGATTACGTGGCCGGCTAGTCTCAGTCTGTTTATTAAAGTTGAGAGTTGTGGGTCGTCAAAAGTTTCTACAATAACTGATATTAAACATAACTGACGGGCATACAGTCATGTAACAAATATTTTTATTGCAACACCTTTTTTGGAAATAAAAATTAAAATATTTATAAGGGCATGATTAGCGAAAAAGCTAATTAAATCAATTTCCATGTCGGAATTCAACAACAATTCCCTCACACTAGAGAGGCCGTTACTGTTGCTAGCAATTAATCTCTACATCTTTACTTTTTGCCTACTTTTTCTGTCTTAAGTTTGCTAAATCTACTTTGTGAAGGTAGATAAGAACTTCTTTTACTAATTGCTTCCTTCAACTTCCCATATAGAATTAAAAGGGCTCAATCTTCCGATAAGGACACGCCGAGAGTGGACTCCTGCTTATGCAAAATTATACGTGCATTATGCATGCACACCGAACTGCACTAATTCACGTTTGATGTTTTCTCAAACGAAGTGGTCAATAGGTTATCCATATCGGTCCATGTCAGCCAGGTACATTGCTGCAACACTTCGTTGGTTGTTTCCTTCTGCTGGAACAGTTTTTACCTCGTATAGGGTAATTGCTGAATGGCGCCTGGAACATGTAGCAAATTTCACTTCATCTAATTAGAATTTTTACTGTGCGTGCGTGGGTGGGTGAGAGAATGAATGACAGAAACGCTAGTTTTTAATTTTAGACTTTGGCATGCAATGGATGAAGTTTTGGGCGAAATTTTGAGTTGTTTAACAGGTGTCTTTTGATTTTTCATTTCATTTGCACGGTAGTTGCCCTTTCATACGGTGTCGAGAATTTTATAGGAGAATATAGTTTGTAAATGGTTTTCTGTTAACGAACAAAGAATGATCTTTTTGAATGTACCTTTTGTACTGAAGGGAAGATGATCATCGACTTTTTTCTACCAGACTCCAATAATTTGATGACCACATAAATAACAATATTGTATAACGAAGTATAGATCTTTTCAAACGTCGTGACATTCCGCGCATGTGCCCCAGCAAAGCTCTTAAAAATATTTAAAAGCTCGGCAAAGCTTCTTTTAATTCCTCCTATCAAATCACTTTTTTTTTATGTGAAAGACTAGAGTCTCAGGAAAGGCCCTTTATACAATCTATTTTTCCTCTTATAGAGTGCAATGTCGAACAGCAGCTCTAGTCGGGGAGGAAGGAACTGCCACAACCTAACCGCGATATTTTTAGTCCACCTACTCCCAAACCATTGCTATTGCGACTTTGACGTCGGGGCATCGAGAAACAACTCGCTGGAGTGTTATGCTTCCTGAAACGAGTTGAATCTTATCAACCAACCGATGACATGCGCTTTTGGTGGAGCGGGGAATGGCTAAGGAAGGCTATGGCAGAAGGAATCAGGAATGTAAAGAAGAAAGAAGGAAGCTTATGTAGGTGGGAAAGTGGAAAAGGCGAAGGACCGTGGGACTGGCCGGGATTCGAACCCGGGACCTCTGGGATGATAGTCAGGCACCTTTACCCCTAGACCACCGAGGCACTTCCTGCCATTTAGTCAGTCACGACTGCGTATTGTTAGAAGGAGGTGTGTTTTTCTGGAACTTCAATGATCATGTAAAAAATTTACAAATTATGAATGAAAAACGCCCCTTTTTATATATTTTTTTATTTAAGGGTTTTTGTATTCAACACATTTGCTACAGATATGATTTAGTTTTTATCATTTAGGCCAAACCTTAATGGGAAGCGAAGTGAAATGGAGTTAGGTGCCATTGCATATGAATGTATGAGAGTGACCAAAATGGAAGTAAGCGGAAGTTACATCTAATTCAGTGGAAGTAACGGCTACTTCACTTCTGCGTTACTTTTCATTTAGGTTTGGCATTTTGATTACTAGATTGTTGACGTTTTTCTCCAGTCGCATGCGCGCTTCTGACCAGGGGGGGGGTTATGTGTGCTGCTTGCGGCTGCGGAGAACTATCACTTGAATGAAAAAGCTTAAGAATTCAAAAGAAAATTTTCAGCATTTTTTTTTAAATTATTTTAAATTTAGCGATGAGAAATATTTCGCACAATTATAGTAAAATTATGTTTATTATGATGAGTAAACTGGCTTGGTTGGGCAGAGGTTCTAAAGCTCTGTTCAACACATATAAAAATAAATTAACTTTATTCATTCGGCATGCGCGCATCCTTTCCCAAATTAATAGGCCTGCAGCGAATCCCCAAAAAGTGCTCTAGAAATGAAAAAAGTGATGGAAATGAGATAACCGGTTGAGACTAATTACAATCGATAGAGGATGGAAAAATGCATCTACAGTTGATTTTGGCCGAAGTTTGGACATGGCCAACATATAAAAAAATCATGAAAATGCCTTTTTTCCGTAAGTGCGATTTGAACGAAATTTTCACTTTATCTCGCTATATCTCTGTTGATATTTCATATTCAAATTTTAACCTAGTCTAGTTTGACTAATTCCCTAAATATAAAACTTTAACCGAACTGGTTACATCATTTAAAAACAAAATGGCGAATGTTTAAAAAATTTCCAACAGATTCGTGAGATTTTTTTTTTCAAATCAAAAAGTTGTGTTATAGATTTTTGAAATTCGCTTTTTTGGATAAACTACATTGTAGCCAAATCCCTAAGGCAGTTTTCTGTAAGTTTTCATATCAAAATGTCCTCCGGTTCAAAAGTTACAGTAACATTTGTTGACACTCGACATTGTAGCCGTTGCAAAGTACACGAGTAGCAACTACATAAATAATTTTTTATCGTTAAAATAGAACAAAATTATGTGCGTAATTGATCTGCAAATCGGATGGGTTCGGATATTCGCAAGTTGTAGGTATTTCATCGATTTATACCCAGATTTTTTCGACAGCGTGGTGTAAAATTACTGAATCGTTTGTAGCATCAATTTTAATATCACCTACACTATATCAAAAAATTGCACATACAGCAGTTATAATTTGAAATAGAGTCGGTGTTTTTGAAAATAAAAGAAGATAAGTTAACTTAGATTTATTTTATTCTTTCCTTAGAGTTATATTTCTCTGTTCTACAAGGAGCTTTCATTATTTTTCCATATCTCGTTTTCCATATCTCTTAGTCACCTTGTTGCTTTGTAAAATATTTTCACATATTTGTAATGGCCTCGATGTTACTGCTGATAAGTTATTACCATGATTACATATAAAACACAAATTATCCCAGTCAAAAGATCCCGTGCTTCGTATACTTTTCTATGAGTTACTTTCAGTATCAAATTCTGAACTTTCCGAGTCCGCGCTATTCTACAATCATTATGAAGCTTGGTTTGATTCAAAGAGTTGCTATCACGGGCAGCAAATAACTTTCTTGAAATACCATCATTATTTTGGTTAGCAGACTCAAGAAGAGCATCGATTCCTTTTTTGTTTACTTTTGCAGCAAATTCGCGCTCGTTTAAAAAGATATCACAAAAAAAACGCTTCACTTCTTTGTAATTAATAGAGATTTTGAGATTTGTATAGAAATAAATATAATGAATTTAAATTAAATGAATTACCCAATAGGAAAATATAATCAAACCTTAATCGGATAAAAATGTATGATGAAAATCAAACACTTATATGTAATTGTTTAACAAATAAATTAACTAGCAGGAAATATTTTAAATCCGAACGTTTGTTGCGGACGAAGTCGAGTGTCAACAAATGTTAATGTAACGCATTTTCATGATTTTTTTATATGTTGGCCATGTCCTCGGCCAAAATCAACTGTAGATGCATTTTTCCATCCTCTATCGATTGCAATTAGTCTCAACCGGTTATCTCATTTCCATCACTTCGAGCGAAAAAATGGGATGCGCTGCAGGCCTATAAAGAGGGGAAATGATAGAACAATATTTATAAAATTTGGCAAGAAGGTGCGCAGAACTGTTCAAATTTTTTGTGTCACGGAGTTTGAAAAAATTTATGCCTATTCGCACCATATACGAGCTGGGGATGCAGTTTCACCGGATCGCACGAGACACGGGGTTATTCTATTCTTAATAATAGTCTCCAGTGATTCCATAAAATCATCGTGATAATTTCTCAAAAGCTGGAAACGAATTTGTTTTTATTTGTGCATTTCATTAAATAAAGCTAACATGATTGGTTTTTTAATGAGCAAAATCTGTAAAATTTCGTAGGTGATACGTCTCCTTCTGCTTAGGGCTTGACAGTGACAGAGTAGGTGTTTTACACTTTCTTCCTCATCCGGATTCTTACAGCTTCTGCAAAAATCGTAGGTCTCAAGACCTAAGCGGGCCGCAAGCATCCCTATCAGGAAGTTTCCGGTCAGCACTCCTACCATAGCGAAGAGATCTTGTCTCCCGAGGCTGAGGTCATAAAAGGGCCAGGTTAAATTGACCAAAGTGCATTTATTAAGATCCCTCCAATGTTTTTTTCGATTGTTGCGTGATGAGCTGTTTGCATCGGAGTTAAAAAGTAACCCAAAACATACCAACCCCTCTCCTTTCCCGGGGTCGTACCAGAACTGTTTAGCCATCTCGTTAAGAGGTAGTTCTAGAGCCGTTTGTGCAAGAGCGTAGGGTTACCAAAGCCGCCTGACTATCTGAGAAGATGTAGACGGTCCGATTCCTATCGCCTTGCTGGTTGATTAGTAGAACAGATTCTTGTATGGCTAGAACCACCGCTTAGGATACACTGCAAGGATCGGGGAACTTCTCAAAATTCGCACTTGACAGGAATACCCAAGGACAATGCAGAAAACGAAGGTTAAACAGGGCATGGATGAGAATTATAGAAGCGGAGCTACAATCAATAGAACCTAGAGTGAAATAAAACGTAGTGAAATGACGTGGTTATTTTGAGATCCAACTTAGGGTTAGTCATCACCATGGCCCTTCGTCCATCATTTCAAGTTTCTGACTCACTTTCTCCATCATGTTTGTGTAACGATTGTAATGCTTATGTAGTAGTGCTGGAGTACAAGCCAATTTGAACGGGAAACCAGAAAATGTTTGGGTGAACAAATGATGGAAAATTATGGAAGAAAAACTGTCTTCCTTGTGACCAATTGCCTATAAAACCGGTTTTTGTTCTGATATGATGGACAAGTGTGCGGAGAGCCCATCACCATACCATTCATAAGCAATGTTCTGTCGTGGCAACAGAAAAATGTATCGTCGTTTCAATCCTGAAAAAAGGAAACAAATAATCACCAAGAAATAAGTTCCAAGTAAAAGAAAACTTACCTGACAACCTCAAACCATTCCATCAACCAAAAACGCCTTCTTCCATTGTTCCCAAAAAGAAATTAGACACAAAACAGAAAAAAAACGAAATAATAAAACTTACCTCCACATATTCCACAGTGACAGATCGCAGCTGACCCATCAATAAAACAAATACACGATGGAGGGACAGGTTCCTAAGTTCCCCACCAACATCTATCAGACAGCACCAAAGTAAATATCGCAGCACGTTGTTGCAAAAATGAAGATCACTTCAGATCTCCGGAGCGGATCGAGCTCGGAGAAACCCAGCAAGCTAGTGATCCCAATCCCCATTACATCGAACGAATCGAGTTGATGTAAATTTTGATCACATTGAACGGATCGAGTTAATGTGAAATCCAGCCCAGATTACATGTAACGAACCGAGTTCATGTAAATTCCCAATTCAAAAAAATTGAATAAATATCCTCTTTCCCACCTAAAATTGAATTTAGTGTAGACTTTCCCCAAGCAGTATCCAGATCGGAGAACTATTCGCGTGGCCCAGAATATAATAACGATCGCGTTTGCACAGAAATAACATAACATAGGCATAAGAGCCCATTCAACAAAGAAACCACATCTTGGAGCCTGTTCTTTATAATACGTTTCTTGTATCAAATAATGTTTTCCTATTTATCTACATATGTATATTAAACTAGCGGGACCCGTACGCCTCGCTGCATCTATAAAAGCCAATAGTGTCCATCCATCGCGTTGGTATTTTTCGAGTTATGAATTTTACACAGATAAAATGCCTCAAAGAAGGCTGAGTACATGTAAAATTCATGCAAATCTTTAAAATGTAACTATTCATAATATCTAACGAAAGAATCAATTATTATTTCTGTATAATTTCGAGGCATTAGATTCTTTAAAACTACTTTTTTGTAAATCGCTCATTGCTTTTTGGATTGCTTAAAAATATTCAATGTCAATTGGTATCAATATATCCAAAATTTGTTTAAAAATCTTTTTTTTTATGCCGGGAAAATGCTACTTTTGTAACTTTTGAGGTATTTGAAAATGACAATTTCACATTTTCGGAATTAATTGCAGTTATCTATTGCGCAGCTGTCAAACAATAAGTGGGCCACAAAACTATCATACCTTTTCATTTGATACCCATGTCGAGGAAGTTGTGAAGAGAGTGGTAATCTGCCCTCTCAAAACGGCCGCCATGGATCTAACGGTATATTGAGTATATTACATTGCTTATTGTATTCTACTTATCAGACCCTTTCATTTGATACCCATGTCGAGGGGGATTTGAATAAAGTGGTACCAGTGGCGTAGCGTCTGGGGTGCCGAGGGGCCATTGCCCCGGGCGGCGTAGATGTTGGGGGCGGCGGCCAAACTGGGCAGAGCTAGAGATGCTGCTGGTAACATCAGGCCCCAACCATTGCCACATCCAGCACGATGTCCTGGCTGATGGTGTCTATAGGCCAAACCTAAATGGGAAGGGAAGTGAAGTGAGGTGAAGTTAGGTACGTTAGGTATGAGAGCAAGGGCGGCGCTTTCATAGGTGAAAATGGCGCACTTGCACCGGGCGCAATTTCAGAAATTAAAATTTAAAAAAAAAATTGAAAAAGTGATCCCATTGTCATATATTACACGAAATACACCTTCTGTGCGTTTTACCATTGCCTTCTGCAAGGTGTGGCCAATGCAATTTCATTTGGCTCGCCTGATTTTGTCGTCTATCCTTTCTTGGCTGGCACGGTGCCATAGGTCATGATTTGTAATTGAAATTAGTCGTACTATTATAGATCACTACTTCGACGAGAAACACCTGGATCCGTCCGTTCTGAAGTTTTTGAAAGTGGCTTCTATGTCCAGTAAGGCTGTTAAGTGGACTGATTTGTTATGCAAGACCCTACCGTAGAAACCAATACATGCAGTGCAGTGACCACCTGTTATCCTTCGAAATATAAACGATCTTACTTAAAGCGAACTTAAAGCGTAAGTAAACTCAGCACAAAAGCAATATCGCGAAGCAAATCCTGATTGGACAAAAGGCAGGGGCGCACTTTCATAGGTGCAACTGGTGTATTAGCTCTGGGCGCAATTGGACAGGGCGCAATTTCAAAAAAAGTGAAAGAAAAATTCTGTGCCTTCATTTTCAATGAGTGTTTGTGTCTTCTTTCATTTCCCTTTACTGCCATCAAAAAATGAACAAAAATGAAGGGATTACAGAGAGAAATTACTGATACCAGATCTCTGGGTTTGTTAAAGTTTATAATTTATGTCAACTTTGAAGCACGGATATAGCCTGCGCCAAAACAATTGGAAATCTCAAAATCGATTTTTTGATGCCCAGTGAAAGTCTCAAATCCTCACCACGAAAGTAGATTCGAAAAGAAGAGTGCACCTCGTCATTCCGTTCGTTTAAAACCCCAAATCACCCGCTCATTTATATTTTCAATCACAATTCAATCCGTCTCACTACGACTCTTGTCCTGGTCAGATGCTATGGTGGAGTGTTGTTCCCGATAAACGAGTTTCAAAAGGGAAAATAAAATGCATGTGCGCTTGAATTTTTTTCCATACACGGAATGTTAATGTATGTGGAGTTGCCATTTCCTCGCCTGCGCGTAAAATTCCCATTTATTTTGGCGCGCACTATACCTACGCTTAGTTACATATAATTCATTGCATTTGCATGATTCTTGGATTGAAAATTACGATGGATGATGATGAATTCTTGGATTGAAAATTACTTGAAATTCAAGTTGGGTTTTCGATTCATTGATTAAAAGAATCAATTCGAAAGTAGGGGGCAGCAAATTTATGGTTCGCCCCGGGTGGCAGAAATCCACGCTACGCCACTGAGTGGTACTCCGTCTTCTTGAGCCGGCCGCCATGGATCTAACCGTATATTGAGTATGAGGGCCTCGGTACCCTAAGGAGTAAGGCGTTTGGGATCTCTTCCCGGGTTGAATCCCGGTCAGTCCCACGGTCCTTCGCTTTTCCACTTTCCCACCTATATAACTTTCCTTTTTTCTTCTTCTCTCTTTACATTCCTGAATTCTCCTGTCATAGCTTCCCTTAGCCCTTCCCCGCTCCACCGGAAGCGCATGTCATCGGTTGGTTGATGAGATTCAACTCGTTTCAGGAGGCATAACACCTCAACGAGTTGTTTCTCACATGCACCGATGTCATAGTCGCGATAGTAATGTTTGGGAATAGGTGGACTAAAAATATAGCGGGTAGTTTGTGGCAGTTCCTTCCTTCCCGACTAGAGCTGTTGTTCGACATTTTTTTATTTTTCATGTGATAGTCTAAGCTCAGGTGTCGCGTGTTGTACTACTAGTACGTCATGTCGTATAAGTCTTGGTGCAATGTCCAGTAGCAAGCTTAGCTCGAAGGATAGAGAGAACGATAGAATAGGTTAGGGGCAGTCAAGGGGGTGTTGGAGAAAATGGCGATGAGCCGTGCGTTTGAACTCTTGGGTGTTGTATAAGTTCGGGAATACTGTCTTTGGAAGGTTGTTCCACAGACAAGTTGTTCTTGTTATAAATGAATTTCTAGATCGGAGTGTGCGCGGAGATAAGGGCTGTAAACTGTACGGGTGAGCCGAGCGGGCAAGTCTTGTGTTGTACGATAAAATTTTGCAAGAGCTGCTACATTCCTACAGTGACTTAATGAATATATTGAAGAGCAATTGGCGCTATAATCAATAAATTTTAGAGCGCGGTTTTGCACCTTGTCCAGCCAAGCTAAGATGGACATTGCACTCTATACAAAGAAAATAGATTGTCGGCAGTATAAAAGGCCTTTCCTGAGACTCTAGTCTTTTACATAAAAAAACACTACATTGCTTCTTAAATCTAATTATCATAACTTTTTATTTGATACCCATGTCGAGGGAGTTGTGAAGAAAGTGGTAATCCACCCTCTTCAGACGACTGCCATGGGTCTAACGGTATATTGGGTATACTATACTGCTTATGGTATTCTACTTATCATGCTCTTGCATTTGATATCCATGTCGGGTTGTGAATTAAGTCGTAAACAGCCCTCTTAAGGCGGCCGCCATGGATCTAACGGTATACTGAGTGTATTATTAAAAATTGTCCGTTGAAAATTTAACGTTTTTTTTACATGTACAATTAAATTTCAATATTTTTTCGCCCCACCAACTTAAATATAATCAGTGAAACATTGAAATTCTCTATGTTTCGTCAACAGATCTGTCACTTATCTTTCAATCTGGAACCAACCCTACACAGTCCCAAATTTTCATTTAAATCTGTTGAGCGGTTTTGGAGATTAACGTGTACAAACATTGTGATTTTATATAGATTAAGATGGGCAGAACTTGCTGATAAAACAACTTGGAGTAAAATATGGCAAGATAACTTGCCCGTTGAACACCTTTGTTGGTGTGTGTTGAACGATAATAAAATTGAATCTACATACATATGTTTTTTCAAACGCCGCGCCGCTCATTCGTGCATTTATTTTGAAGCGGAGTATGTTAAGGTGAATTTATGGCCTAAAACCTGAAAATCGATTATTTATAATTGCTTAGTGCTTACCATGTTTAATTAATAATTTTCCCCATTCAATGCTTCTACTTTGTATAATAATTATTATTAACAAGCTCCATGGAAAGTTACAAAGCTGCCGCGCAGTGAAACGAGAAGCAAAACTGCGCAATCAAAATATAATTTTCATATTATGTATATTTTTTTGTTGGAATGATCCCATTTTAATAATTTCATTAATTTCCGAAACAGCCCCAAGTACGGAGCAAGTTAAACAAAAATCAAGGGAAATAATAACTTTATTTCGCACATTACGACGACCGTGTCCAGCTTTTGTAGCGGTCTTCATTTTATATAAAATCCAATCCAGAATGAATTAAACCAACACAACGAAGTGGCGGTGCATAAATTCGGCTCAAATTGTGGATTAGCATTTCTCATTAATGCGGAGTAAGGCTTAATTGGGACTTACCACCGCAGCAGCCCTGGCCGGGTGAGACGAGAAAAACGTTCGGCTATTCTGGAATTAGTTTTCCTTACGACATCCTAGTTGCATTTGCCTCCACCCCCTTCTGTCCTTATTGATGCTGTTATATTACTGGAACCAACCTACGGGAATAAGATCCACTCTGGATGGAAGTTGTTGCTACAGTCGCTGCTGTTGTTGTTGCTTCCACAGCTCACTCGATATTAGAATTTGCTGTTGTGCATAAATTAGAATTAATGTGGACGTTAGAATGGGAAAATTCAATTAAATCATGTTACATAGAGGTTCAGAGGCCAAGTAGTGAAACATTGCTCCTCAAAGTTGGCGACCTGTTCAAAATCGATTAAAAGATTTTCTTATAGACGTTATGCATTACGGAAGCTATTTCATGCTTAGAATCTGTATTTTTTAGGAATGATACAATTTTCAAGTACCACAGAAACGTCAAACTAGTAGATTCAGCAGGGATAGACAGAGGTAGTGATGTAGCTTAGTGTAAAACTGTCGTTTAGTCATTGAGGACAAGAAAACTAATTACTTTTGAGATATTACAGTCGGTCCGTGTAGAATTTTTCACCAATTCAAGGTAACAATTTGATTAATTTTAACTTACATAACACAAAACGTAGTGAAATTATTTTATGTTTAATATACATGTACTAGCTGGGACCCGGTGCGCCTACGCTGCACCCATAAGTCAATAGTAAACAATAAAAACCATCCATTCTTAATATTTTTCGAGATATGAATTTTACACAGATGAAATGCCTTAAAGAACATGGGTCTTGCGTCGGCCGCCACGAATCGGTATATTGAGTCTACTACATTGCTTAATGTATTCTACTTATCATTCCCTTTCATTTGATACCCATGTTGAGGGGATTGTGAAGAAAGTGGTAATCCGGCCTCTTTAGACGGCCGCCATGGATCTAAAGATATATTTTGTATACTACATTGCTTATTGTATTCTACTTATCATACTCTTTCATTTGATACCCATGTCGAGGTGGTTGTGAAGAAAGTGGTACCCCGCCCTCTTGAGACGGCCGCCATGGATCTAAAGATATATTTTGTATACTACATTGCTTATTGTATTCTCCTTAACATACCCTTTCATTTGATACCCATGTTGAGGTGGTTGTGAAGAAAGTGGTAATCCGGCCTCTTGAGACGGCCGCCATGGATCTAAAGATATATTTTGTATACTACATTGCTTATTGTATTCTACTTATCATACCCTTTCATTTGATACCCATGTCGAGGTGGTTGTGAAGAAAGTGATACCCCGCCCTCTTGAGACGGCCGCCATGGATCTAAAGATATATTTTGTATACTACATTGCTTGTTGTATTCTACTTATCATACCCTTTCATTTGATACCCATGTCGAGGTGGTTGTGAAGAAAGTGGTACCCCGCCCTCTTGAGACGGCCGCCATGGATCTAAAGATATATTTTGTATACTACATTGCTTATTATATTCTCCTTAACATACCCTTTCATTTGATACCCATGTTGAGGTGGTTGTGAAGAAAGTGGTAATCCGGCCTCTTGAGACGGCCGCCATGGATCTAAAGATATATTTTGTATACTACATTGCTTATTGTATTCTACTTATCATACCCTTTCATTTGATACCCATGTCGAGGTGGTTGTGAAGAAAGTGATACCCCGCCCTCTTGAGACGGCCGCCATGGATCTAAAGATATATTTTGTATACTACATTGCTTGTTGTATTCTACTTATCATACCCTTTCATTTGATACCCATGTCGAGGTGGTTGTGAAGAAAGTGGTACCTTGCCCTCTTGAGACGGCCGCCATGGATCTAAAGATATATTTTGTATACTACATTGCTTATTATATTCTCCTTAACATACCCTTTCATTTGATACCCATGTTGAGGTGGTTGTGAAGAAAGTGGTAATCCGGCCTCTTGAGACGGCCGCCATGGATCTAAAGATATATTTTGTATACTACATTGCTTATTGTATTCTACTTATCATACCCTTTCATTTGATACCCATGTCGAGGTGGTTGTGAAGAAAGTGATACTCCGCCCTCTTGAGACGGCCGCCATGGATCTAAAGATATATTTTGTATACTACATTGCTTGTTGTATTCTACTTATCATACCCTTTCATTTGATACCCATGTCGAGGTGGTTGTGAAGAAAGTGGTACCCCGCCCTCTTGAGACGGCCGCCATGGATCTAAAGATATATTTTGTATACTACATTGCTTATTATATTCTCCTTAACATACCCTTTCATTTGATACCCATGTTGAGGTGGTTGTGAAGAAAGTGGTAATCCGGCCTCTTGAGACGGCCGCCATGGATCTAAAGATATATTTTGTATACTACATTGCTTATTGTATTCTACTTATCATACCCTTTCATTTGATACCCATGTCGAGGTGGTTGTGAAGAAAGTGATACCCCGCCCTCTTGAGACGGCCGCCATGGATCTAAAGATATATTTTGTATACTACATTGCTTGTTGTATTCTACTTATCATACCCTTTCATTTGATACCCATGTCGAGGTGGTTGTAAAGAAAGTGGTACACCGCCCTCTTGAGACGGCCGCCATGGATCATTTTAGTTTCAATAGCGTCATGGCCTACCTATTGTTTGACAGCTGCGTAAAATTGAAATTTTCATTAAATGTAATGATTCAATTTAATGACAATTTTACATTTGTCAAACAATAGGTAGGCCATGAAGCTATTGAAACTAAAATGAAGTGAAAATTCCTAAAATTACCATTTTTGTTTGGATTTTGCAGCTGTTTTTTTGGTTAAAGGTATAAAAAATAGCCTACGACCTATTCTCAGACCTACCAAATATACACAAAAAATTTCATGCAAATTGATCAACCCGTTTCGGAGGAGTACGGTAACAAACACTGTGACACGAGATTTTTATAGATATAGATGTATAGGTGGTCAGTGAATTAGACGCACACGTAAATCTTAGAAATTTTAATCTTATAGGGAGTAGTCTCCGAGTCCTGTGGCACAGGTTCCCCAAAAAAATAAGTCCTGTGAAAAGCCATCTATTAATACAATCGTAAAGTGCCCTGGTGGAACGACAGGTTAGCTGCAATACGTAGAGATGTTAGAAGGTTGTTCAATAGGGCAACATTTACTGGATATTGGTATGAATATAGGTTCACCCTAACCGCCTACAACACGTAGTTGAGACGTTCCAAAAGGATTTCCTGGAGGAAACACTGTGAGAGCTTTCAGACTCTACCATAGGCGTGTATACTCCAAAAGCTACTTTCCAAAGACTCCTTCAACAAAGTGGACCTTTTCAAAAAGGAGGATGGATACTACACCTCTAACCATGAACAAACCTTGCGGGATGTACCTGTCTTTCTTTCTTTCTTTCCCGACCATGTCAAGGTTAAATGGGCAGTGGCCTCTTCTCAACCCTTTATGTCCCCGGGAGGAGATTCTGGACAACCTATGATCTGTCTCTTTAGAGCCAGCTTCAACTGGAGATACATTTCAACCATCTGGAAGAAATTCGTGGTGGTTTTATCCCCAAACAGGGCAACAGACCCCTGGAGCTGCCTAAATTGTACAGATCTATTAGCTTAGCCTCTTTTATTTTGAAAGCGATGGAAAGGCTGCTAGACCTTTATATAAAGTGCGAGCTGGAACTCTCCCTTCTTCTACAGCCCCAGTTCACAGTTCGCTTATTCGAAGGGTAAATCAACAGAGGTTGCTTTACACCACCTGCAAAATCGAAAAGCCTTCCTCGCTAAATAAACTGCTTTATGTGCGTTCCTTGATATCGCTGGCGCTTTCGATAACACTGGCTATTATTCAATTTCCAGAGCACTGGCTCTCAGAAACCTGGATCCTCACACGATTGAATGGATAAATGCCATGCTTGTGTTGACATTACTTCTACCCTAGGTGCCTACACCGTTACTGTTAAGGCTATTAAAGGCTGTCCTCAAGGTGGAGTCTTATCCCCGTTACTCTGGTTATTAGTTGTGGATGACCTTTTGAACAAACTATCTGAATCTGGTTTCGATGTCATCGGTTATGCACAGTGGCGGTTCCTCTTTGGAAGCAAAGAAAGCCGTGCTTCCCTTGACCAAATAGGCAACTTCATACAAATAAATTTATATAAATAATAATAAATTTAACTTTACATCAAGATTAACCACAAAAATCTTAACATAGTTCCTCCTCTGGAAACATTAAAGCTGGAGATATTACAGCTTCCCATTGCTGTATTAGACCTCGAACATGATATGAGCGGCGAGCGGCAGAGTGACAATACTAAAGTGGCTCTCTCCGCTTATTCAAATTTTCCTGGCGCCGCTCTTATTGTGGTCGAGACCATATACAACATGGGGAAGCTGTAATATACAGCTTCTTTGCCACAGAAAATCAATGTGGAAACTCCAACACATCCAAATGAATTGAACTCACACTCACGCAAAGGTTTGCGTTAATACAGTACCCTCAGAAGCTGAGCTAAACGCAGCTTCTTCGGAACCGAACAGCGAGAATTGAGAAGTCGAAGATAGAGAAAAATTTCTGTATCCACCATATTCTCTTTGTGTTCTTGGTTTCTTTTTCTGGTAATCTGTTCTGGCTTCGAGCAATATTAAATTTTCTCTTAAAATTTTGCTTCGTATTTTTGTTTTTGACTCTTCTTAAAATTTGAGTTTTCGTTTGTAGATTGAGTCAAGAAAAAAGAGATGGAGGATAGGTGAGATTTCTCTTCATCTATTATTTATTCTAGTGGGGTGGCGGGCGGTGTTTATTGAATATAAGCTGATATGGGTCGCGCCAACTGAGTTGATGCCGGAGCGCGCAGCTGGGGAAATTAAAGCTGCACACAAATAAAAATTGCGCACATATCGATAAGAAATGCGCTTATAGTCCATTCAAAACGCGGGGGGGGGGGGGTGTTCCAAAATAACACCGTTAAGAAAATCGAACCCTAAATGTTTTTGGGGTCGCTGATCAGATCACGAAAATCGAGGTCCCGCGGTCCTAAAACTAGGGCGTCACCCCTAAAAATGCAAAAAACACCCCTTTTTAGAGGGTTTTCGCGATTATTTCAGTAATAATGAAAACTAATGCGATGAAATGCACTTTTTTTAATATTTATTTGCGAAGGTGGTTGATTTGTACTAAATTAAGGCGAACTTTATGATAAGGGGAAATTTTTTAACCCTCTTAAAGAAGTTAAACCTTAGGGGTAAATTGAAAAAAAAAATTTCTTTTCGTAGATTGCAATTTAAATTTTTTTAATGAATTGTTTGAATAAAAATTCTTTTTATTAGAAAATATAAATTTGTTACGATATGATAAATCTGGTTATTACGTAAAATCCCCGGGTATTATATAATTCTCAATTTGTAATGGCAAATATAGGCCCAGGGCGAGCGGTGGCGGTCGTGCTGCGAGTAGGGCGGACATAAGAGATTGTGCCGCGGTAGGTAACCTCTGTACAAAGGGGTTTATAGTGAAATGTTCCAAATGTTGTAATGATTACAAATGGAAAATAAAATTTAAATGTAAAACAATAAATTTTAATTTGTTTCAATTACAATTTTAATGTGGGGGTAGTTGTACCCCCTTAAGGTTGAAAAAATTAATATTTTTGCTGATAATAATTTGCAATTTTTTTTTATATAAAGTTGTTTTTATTATAGTAGGGGTAGTTTTAACCCCTTAAGGGTTGAAAATAATTTATTTTTGCCTGACAGTACGCCCACAATCGAATTTGAAGCATAAACTTGTAAACATTTTTTTACAATTTTTGGCATTTTTCGCCAATTTAGGGGTACTTTCAACCCTTTAGGAGTACCCCTTACCATTAAGTTCGCCTTAATTTAGTATAAATCAACCCCCTTCGCAAATAAATATTAAAAAAAGTGCATTTCATCGCATTAGTTTTCATTATTACTGAAATAATCGCGAAAACCCCCTAAAAAGGGGTGTTTTTTGCATTTTTAGGGGTGACGCCCTAATTTTAGGACCGCGGGACCTCGATTTTCGTGATCAGCGACCCCAAAAACGTTTAGGGTTCGATTTTCTTAACGGTGTTATTTTGGAACACCATAACGCGCGTTTTGAATGGACTATTATGTATTTTCAAATTTCCCCTTCGAAATTTGTTGCGACTAGAGCAAAGGGACGGGAACGGCATGCGGGGATTCTACTGCGCATGGAAAACGCGACTTTCTCGGCATCAACTCAGTTGGCGCGTAGTCTAACTTTGTAGTTTCCACTATATTTTTATAAATCTCTTTATTGATGATTTAAAGAATAGAGAATATTTTTATGAAATGCATTTTTGAGTACGGGTTGCCTGAAGTGTTTTTTTTTGCAAGAAAAATGTAATGATGGTAGGCGAAGGTTACAATCGGGTTTTATTAACTTCCCAGTATAGGAAGTTATTGTAATCGGTCCGAAAATCGAAATCGAAATTTTCGACGTATTTTCATCTTTCAAGGTCCAAAGGAGCATTTTAAGCAAAAAATTGGGAGGAAGTATGTGTGTGTGTGTGTGTGCGTACGGATGTGGTCATTTTTTCCTGCGCGATATCGCGCGACCCAAAAAAGATATCGACTTCGTTGAGAGGTCGTTCGAAGCGTATTAACCGAAATATGATCTGAAAAGATTTTCATAAAATTCGGTCGAGCCGTTTTTTTGTTTAAGTGGCATGTGATTTTTGTACCTGCACGATACCGCGCGAACTTAAAACTATATCGAGTTCATTGAGGTGCCGAAAATAGAATATTAACGAAGAAATACTCAGAAAAAAATTTCATAATATTCGGTCGGGCCTTTTTTGTTTAAATAGAAAAACGACTAATTGTCAGGAAGACCTGAAATTGACAAGTTTTGCTAATATCTAATAAATTCGATGGAATGAGACCCGTTCTAAACGAAGGGATCTTTTTTGGGTGCTGCACAGCGATAGCTTTCGAACAAAACATCACTTGTCAAAATCTGACAACCTTTCAAAACCGTGCAAAAATTTCGTCACCCTTTACAAACAGCGCGATTTTTTCAAACCTTGGATAAGCACTTTTTGACGGCGAATTGTTTTCTACGCGTGATACAGTTCAGGAAATTGCGGTTCATCCCGGGATTTCCGGTAGTTGCCGCAAAATTTGTTCTTCTTGGTCAAGCCTGACAAGAACTTAACAGTTACAGTTTTGCTAATATCTCCGGAAAGCTTTGGAATTTCCAGAAGTCATTCGCTTCTCAGTTTGTCAATGGCGCTTCAGCCCGCTCAATACGAATTTGAACACCCGCTTTAGTGCAGCGAACGATACCGAGGAAATGTTTGTTTGCTAAAGTTCAGGAAAGTTTGTTTGCTAAAGTTCTCTAGAAAAATCTTGTGGATTTACTACTATTATAGTTATTTGAACTAGCTTCTCTCGGGTTTGCTTTGCCATCTGTTCTGATACTAGCCAATTTTCCAACAGTGCTAAACGTATAACTATTTTGTAAGAAGTCAGTTTATTCCATCTTCGTCCATCATACTAGGAAGTTAATCGTGTGGACCGAAGGGGTCAAACCCACATCCCAACTAGTTATTACTATCTTTTTTAGATTTTGGCTTATAATAGTTTAACAGCTTTTCTTTGGACGTTTTAATTTTCAACAGAATTTGAAAAAATCTCGCAAAACGCCCGCTAGCAGTGAAACTATTTCGACAAAATTCGAATTCGATTTTTTTCACTTTTTTTAAGTTTAAAAAATTTTCTGCATATTAAAAAAAGGAAAAACCTCATGCGATGTACAAAAATTAAAGGGCAATTAATTTTCAAATTTGAAGTCATTTTTTGGGACTTGAATAAGATATTTTCACCTGAAATTGTAACCATAAGTTGATATAAAAAAGTCTCTTTGCCTTTGGTTGTTCTAGATATTGCGAAATTTTCGCGCGGTCTATGATTTTCAATGTACGTATTTCTATAGGATTTCCGAAAAATAGCATGTTCAACACGTTAAGAAAAGTGAGTTTTCCAGATGGTGTAAAACTATCAATTTGCTTTACTTGTACAAATATCTACTATTTTCATGATATTAAAACAAAATCGAGTGTTTTTTTAAATCGTTGCCTTGCTGTATGTGGTATATCTGTCTGTCTATTTGTTAGGGCTAATCTCGGAAACGGCTACGATGGAACTTTCACTAAAAGATTCAATATATTCATGGGCATGTGGTATTTTGATACGCTTGATATTAGCTTCACCTGTATGTATGTATGGATGTATGTATGCAGACAAATCTTGCAACTTGATTTTGACCAACTATCATAAAACCGATCAACTTCAAATTTTGCTCATATTTATAGTTTTCGTAACAATGCGGTCTAAACATTTTGTAAAAAATCAAGATGGCGGCCGAATTTCGAAAATGTGCTCCGGGACCCTCGATGTGGGTATCAAATGAAAGGGTATGATGAGGAGAATTAAATTAGCCATGTGATGTCATTCAAACTTCAAAATGTCGTACTATCTTTTTTTACAATCCACTCGGTATGAGTATAAACTGCAAAGATATGACGCTTTTCTACACTTCGAAAGGTAGGTTGCTTTCATATACATATGTACTGGCTGAAGCGATAAAAACTTTAAATTCAAAATTATTTTTTATTTTTCAGTTCATTTTAAAATAAAAGCGTGTTTTTTAGTTTTTTTAACTATTTTCACTCGAATCCGACTATCGGTTTAAACCGAAAACTTGAAATTGAAGCGAGTGAAAACCTTTTTTATCATTCCAATTCTAGATGTACGACCAAATCAGGCGAAGGAAATGGAATTGGGTTGACCACCCCTTGCGACGCGAACACGAAAATCTAGCCAAACACGCCCTTGACTGGGATCCGCAAGGATCCCGTCGAGTAGGAAGACCTAGAACAACGTGGAGGAGAACCCTATTAGCAGAAGCCGCAACAACTGGGAGATCCCCTGGGAGTTGAGAGCTGTCGCGCAATTCAGAGTCCGCTGGAGGGCCTTATGTTCCATGAGGGATTAAAGAGCCTAAAGAAGAAAGAAGAAAAGACTTTTATGTAACTTCTTGCAGGCTAGTAGATTGACTATTTCTTCGCAGAAGGCTTTCCATGACCTTCTTGTAGAGGTCACAGTTGCCCGAGACCGTAGCCCTATTAAATAGTTTTCTGACTTTTCTCCTTTGCCTGCAGAGGTCATTGTTCCACCATGAAACCTTTTGGTTGGTGCTTCGAGGTTTCGCAGGGCAGCCTACGGGAGAATTCCCCAAACATTTAATTTCTCCGTGCATGCCGCTGCCTTTGTGTTAGCACATATGGTGGTCCGTGTTTTTTAAATGTCGTTCCCGTCACTGTCGTCTCAGCCGTTGGCCGCCGCCGTTCCAATCTGCTTGTACCTTAAACCTGGAAGGTTATAACCACGGGGTGGAACAATTGACAAAATAAAATATATTACAGGGTCCGCTAAGGTACCCTTTTGTGCATAGTAAGCCCAAGGAGAGAGAATATAATATAGCGAAGGAGATGCAGCAGCGAATTGTATAAAATTTTTGACTGCCCAAAACACTCGCTTCATGATATCAGAAATTTTGCGAGATAGACCAGCAGGCGGACCCAGGAGGAGATGGATAGACCCTGTGTCGGCCGACGCGGTGGCAATGCCCAACATCCGATACTCTGAACTTGGAGAAATGCCCTAGTGGGAGGCCAAGACTCGGTTTGAGCTATAGCGCTATTGGATGGGTGGTGGAACAATCTTCCACAGTCAAAATCTCCGAGCTTCTACAATATCGTTCAGCGAGACCCCATTAACCTATCATATTTTCTTCTATCCTTCAAACTACTGGACATTGCCCTATGACCTGAGCATGACTAATTGATAATGTAAAAGGTGCTTACTATTCTCGGTTTTCTCATACATAAAAAACACATACCTGTTTTTTCACTTTAACCAACATTAATCAATAAATGAGTAGAAATCAGACATCAAGGAATAATGTCCATAAATATTATTGAGTAGTCAGATATGCGGAAGCAAGAGTGAGAGACATTACTGTGCTTGCGAAACGTGGAGTGGCCTAGAATGGAAGAACACGAAGTGGAAATCTTAAAGGTGTTTAATATCAATCATAATATACAACGAGGCAAATCAAAGTCTTAAAATTGAAGAGGAAAATAACGATGACTCATCTCGGAATTTGCAGCGAAATTTTTAAACCGTTGTGATTGCACTCACTAAGTAATTCGACCGCTTTCTTAATGATTTTCTTCTTAAGAGGATGTTGTGGGAACGAACATTACTGGGATCTGTCATATTACTTAGTATTTTGTGCAAACCCGATCAGTTTTTAACGATCTTAAAATATTTGCTGTAATTCTAAAAATAACGCCATTGAGTATCAGCTAATTGTGAATTCTCTGATAATTGCAAAACAAAGCAAGCTGGAAGGGAAACAGGCATGCTTCAGTTGGCACTATTTCCAGGCAATCCTTCCTATGCCATCATTGAAGAAAGAAAAAAATTATTCTTCTAATTCCACTAATTTTCATCCTTCAAGAATTTCAATTTTCGAATGTAATGCATTCAGCCGCAATTACTGCGAATTGCAGAAGCAACTAATTGGCTCCAGTTTTTTTCTAAGGTAAAATTTTGGGATAATTTCACTTCGAACAGGTGAGCATGACATGTACAAATTTAAGTGTTTTGTGGCGTATTCCAGGTGCATCGCATAAGTGCAGCCATGACAGACTAGCAGCTCTCCTGCCCTTGGCTAACGTGCAGCGACAGTTCCCATTTGCGAGCGAGCGAAGGTAATTCAGTTCGTGCGGCACACAATATCGCGACTGCACCGAGAGCGGCAGAATGCCCCCGAAGTGTTAAGTGCGAGTGACTAACCGCCGATAAATTCCTCGCCACCCACCACTTGTCCAGCGGGCTCCGCCAAGTCAACAAACTGCAGCGAGTCCGTGGAGTTTTGCGCTTTTTCTGTAGCTGCGTTTGGGAATTCTGCATAATTGCAACCGTCTGCATGGCAGCCGCGGACGCCCGGCCGGGGCTGCGAAGGAGGACCTGCCAAGGGAAGAGTGCGGGTGGCTATAATTAGAACGTGTACGTACATAAACGTTGGCGTTGCTTGCCAATAATTAGGAAACCGTTAGATACCAGGCTCAGGGTGGAAGTCAGCTGCGTTGCTTATCCCCAGGAAGAACTTTAATTTTAATCATGTATACACCGGGGCACGACAGGGACAGCAGTCTTTAAAAATTAACGGGGACTCCCTTTAATTCATAGTTGTAATGTCCGCTTAGACGCCGATGGCTAATGATATCAGCACTTAGGCCGTTGGAGAACCCCTTTTACCCTCACCTGCATTTGCAATGAACGGACGACACCTGTTTGAGGATGGCGCTATTTAGGCTAATTTCGGAATGCACTCAAATTTTAAACAGTAGCTGTTTTAATTTTCACTTAGTGGTTACGATATGAGAATCGATATCGCCGCTGTGAAATATCGAATGTGAAAACCATTACTTTTCACACTAGTTTAAAATGTAACTGCTTGCACCTTTGAAGGTTGCTTATAATATTTTATCAATAATTGTTATTATTTCACAATATGTAAAAGTAAACACAAGTAAATCCACTTTTTCCTAAAACTTTAGGCATGGACTATTGAATATCGGAAGAATATCGTGTCGATCCCAAGACTAGAACGCAGAATAGTTTAGTACAAGGGATTATAGTAAGCCCTAATAAAATGTGTAGACCTATTGTCCAGCGACATAACCAAACCCACTGGCCTTAAGAAAACATAAATATTCGAGGCCCGTCCTCCGAAAACCATCCTTCTTATAGAATCGGGACATCAACATCAGAACTGTCAGGATTAACGCAAAGACTTCAGCAACGTTCTTGAAATAACGATTTAAAGAACGAAAGTTTTAAAGAGAAAGCTCGCTATATGGAATGTCAGGACATTATCTACACATATAATGTCTGGAGTATAATAATAATATGTAATAGAGTAAACCCTTCTAGAACAGAAGGCGCACTTCTCAGCTGGGCCAAGAAAAATTTACTTACTCAGCACAACCAAGCGCTGAGATGAGGCTCTGATGAGGACAACTAAGCACGCAATAATAAAATTAAAAACATCCAAATTACATGTAACCCACGCAACCAAAAGGAAACATATCTAAACGGTCTCAAAAGATTAAACAGACTTCTTTTTAAGGGCATCTTGACTAATATTCACGCTAAACATATTAATATTATTGTTCACGTTAATGAACATGCGATGGACATGTTAGAATCTGCCGTAATTCGTGTTAGAAGAGTTGATTTGTAAAAGAGGTGGTCCTCTCAGATTATAACGACTCTCTCTAAACGACGCACGGCGACTTAGAAAACCAGAGTCAACCTTTCCATTAAGGAGCTGATGAACAAATACAACATCGGCCACCTCACGATGCTTATGAAGAGAGCTTAAGTTGAGTAACTTAAGCCGGGATTCATATGATGGAAGAACTATTGGATTTTCCCAAGGAAGATGATTCAATGCGAATCGAACAAACCTTCGTTGAACCGATTCAATAGTTCTAACATGTGAATTGTAATGAGGAGGCCAAACCTGGGACGCATATTCGAGTAATGTGTAACGAACCACGTTTCGTTACTAAGAATTTCACTCCACGAACATAAGGAAAAATATTCACTCAGCAGGCGGGAAATTCTCTTAAGTAAGCTTTAGGAAAATAAAATATTCAACCAGCAGGCTGGGCGATTATCCTTTGACAGTCTCACGGCTATAAAATAAACGGCTTCACCAGGCTAAAATTGAGTCTTTAACCAGGCTCGTTCCGGAGAGGTCACCCTCTCTGGTCCTAGACCGTGTCGTGGTGTACGCTCCGACCATGTGCCGAAGTGGCAGTTCCTATACCGTCATTTCCAGAGGAATGTTGCCGAGGCCTTGTCGTGGTGTACGATCCGACTATGTGCCAAAGGAGCTATTCCTATACCGTGTCGTGGTGTACGATCCGGCACGGTTAGACTACAGACATAACACCTACCGACCACATACCGACACACACACACACACTCACACACACACACACGCACATCCTGCTAGACCATTGACGGATTGACCCTCGCTTACGCACAAGTAAACCTATCGTAGTGAGTAGATAGCTGCTTAGCAATATACTAGTACTTACCGTAGTTAGCTATGTAGATATACTTACCCACCGTATGTAAACATGTATCTAGAGATTGTAAGCATTTACTTAGATTTAAGAGACCTAAATTGTTAGTACATAAGGAATATTTTGAATAAATAAAGAAATTTTATTTTGTAAGAAGGTGTTTGTTCTCACACGACCCTGGACAACTCGAGAGCCCCCGGCAACCCTCCCTTAAAAAAGGAGGTTAGAGAACACTTTCAACGAAACACCATTACAAATGGTCTGTAAAGGTGTTTAGTGATCAAGGGGTTATTCAATTCTTTGGACCACCTTTTTATAAAACCCAGGAGTAAACTACTTCTTGAAGAGATATAGTTGATGTGAGTAGAAAACTCCAGCTTACTATCAAATCTAATCATAAGATATTTAAAAGCAAAGGAGCAATGACAAAAATTATAGATAACCTAAGACGACATAGAAATATTCATCGCTGGACTTCAGGAACTAAGATGGACCAATAAAGTAGAGCTAGAACGAAGAAACACAGCGACAAAAATTGCTCTATGAAGAACCTGTGTGCTCAAAACTCTCACAGAAAACGATATAGACTCCACCGATTAGGGACCAGATCAAGAATCAAATCCAGGTCATATGATCTAAAGTTCGTCACGGTATCCACAGAAGTAAAACCAGAAAAGGAAAAGGATGCCTATTCCAGAAGTAATAAAGAAAGGGTCCGACCTCTCCTTGAGAGGAGGATGGTATTTTAGCTAGAAGTGTCGATGATCACCTTAACTATGTGTATTAGAAGTACTTTTTCAAAGAATTCATGGAGAAGCAGGCAACCCCAGTAACGATGACCCAGAAAATGAAACGCCATAGCCAACAATAGAAGAAATTTAGTCCAGAATTTGAAATAAATTTACCCTACGATTTTTTAACACAGGAATTCAATGAATGTGTTTTGGATATAATCGGTCCAGGTAGGGTTTGCAAAAATACCGGATTTTTCAATACCGGTATTGCGGTATTTTTTTCACGAATACCGGTATACCGGTATAATACCGGCATTAATAATAAGAAATACAATAATTGAAAGAGCTAGGTATACGTTGCATGTGTGCGCTATAGCGGGTGTATAGAATTTTTCAAACTCCGTGACACAAAAAATTTGAGCAGTTCTGCAATTTTATAAATAATGTTCTATCATTTCCCCTCTTTTTAGTTAAAACGGCAACAAACACTGAAAAAACTCAACAAAATAATTTGGGAAGGGATGCGCGCATGCCGAATGAATAAAGTTAGTTTATCTTTCTATGTGTTGAGCAGAGCTTTTAAATTCATGTAAAGCCCCTGCTCAACAAAGGCAGTTTATTCAACATAATAAGCATAATTTTACTTTAATTATGCGAAATATTTCTCACTTCTCAATTTAAAATAATTTAAAAAACATGCTGAAAAAAATTCCTTTGAATAAATGAGCGTTTTCATTCATAAACCGATAGTTCCCCGCAGTCGCAAGCTACACAACCTCCGCAGGCAGAAGCGCGTATGCGACTGGCAGGAAATGTCAACAATCTAGTAATCAAAGTGATAAAAACACAAATTTCGTATTTTTTAGTAGAAATTACTACAAATTATTTCTGTAGCATATGTGTAAAATATAATAACCTTAAAATAAAAAAATATATAAAAACGGGTGTTTTTCAGTCATAATTTGTAAATTTTTTAAATAATCATTGAAGTCCCAGAAAAATACACCCCCTTTAGCAATACGCAGTCGCGACTGATTACATGGCAGCAAGTGATTTGATAGGAGGAGTTAACTGAAGCTTTTGTCTGAACTTTTAAACATTTTTAAGAGCTTAGCTGGGGAACATGCGCGGGATGTCACGAGGTTTGAAAACAACTATACCAGTCACCACAGAGCTTCGAAAAGGTCCGTGGGGGTCTTCCATGAAACACCTCGAAGCTCCATTTTCGAAATTCAACATGGCCGCCGAAAAATGACCGAAATTCAAAAGGGCCTCCCAAATATGAATTTGGAAATTGTGTTCCGATTTCACTGAAAGCGGTTAAATAGAGGTTTTAAGTCGCTAATAACGGATTTGTAGTCAGAACTTATAAATTCAAAATGGCCGCGCCAATGTGGCCGACTAATTTGCCAATTGTGTTCCGATCCCAATGAAAATCGAAATCTGGGAGATTTTAAGGTCGCAAGTAACGAATTTATGAATTGAAAATGGCGGACATATCTTTTTCAATTGTGTTCCGATCCCAATGAAAGTAAATATCTAGAGGTTTTTAAGGTTGTATCCAAAATCAATTTTGCAGATTTGTTCTCTTTTTCATTATATCTTTTTCTTACCGCGGACTGTGCAAACATAATCTTTTTTTATTTAAAGGCTTTTCAACGCCACGCAAAAATAAAATATTCTTAAGTGTTTGCTATTAGTCCAGTGCAATTAGTCGAAAAAAGGGCATGAAATTGCATTTCATGATGTACGACATTTTTTTTGGAATTTGTTTGGGTACATCTGACAATGTTAAAATCAAGTTTGTGGGGTCGCAGTGTGTTGGGAAAAACCGCCATCTTGAAAAAGAGGTAGAGGTCGTTTATACCAAATAACCAGTTTCCATGCAATGATAGCTGAAAATGATCATGAAGGTGTTGGAGAATAAAATTATCTACAAAATGAGCCCTCAACGAGGTCTGTAAATTGATTTGGCTCAAAGTTATGGCCGCTCAAAGTTCAACCTTGATCATGTGGTTGGGGTTGAATGCAGTTTTTTGCGATTAACTCGTAAGATATTAATTTGTGTGGGTTAATGCCGATTACCAAACTTAAAGTGCTAGTAATTACCTTTAGAATAAGCCCTTAGTCGTCATTCTTGCTGGTATAGTTTGCGAGTAATCCAACGCCAAAGTTGGTACTGCACGTGCCTGAAATAACTGATAACGCCATTTTTTTGAATATCTCCTTAACGGTTGCTCATATGATAATGTAGTAAGCAGCAGAAATACGGGTATTAAAATATCTTTCAAATGGGCTATTGACCGAAACTCTATGTCGTTTCATGTCCGCGAAACAGCGGGTGAAAAGTCAACCTGGGGGGTTGGGGGGCGAACGGCTAACAAAGACCTCGGAAAGTGGTGACACCCGATTTGTCACTTCTGTCAAGATTCGAGGAAAGTCACTGCAGACGAACACCTAGCAGACCTGTTAGCAAGTCCTAATCCCACCTCCCCGCGGTGCCCTCTGGGGTACTTCTTCGGAAGGAGCTAACGGGAGACGGGCGAATGGCGAGCTCTCTGCGCCACAAAACAGAGTTTTAAGTCGGTTGGGCTGAGGGTTAGCAACCCGCTCCCATAAAAAACACTATTGCTACGAATCGGCAAACAATGCCTCGGAACCGGACGGACAACACGACGACGACCTTTGCTTTTCGAACACGGACACGAATCGGATCATGGAATGTGAGAACACTGCTGGCTGAGGGACGGCTGGATGAAGTCCTCAACGAGATGAATCGATATAAAATCAAGATCATGGGACTTAGCGAGACCAGATGGCCCGATGCGGGGGAACATATCTGCCCAAACGGCGAGTCCTTCTTATATTCTGGTAGAAACGAAACTGAAAGCCGTAGGAGTGGCGTTGGCGTAATACTCACCAAAGAAGCCAGGTCCAGCCTCATTAGCTGGTCACCGGTTTCTGAGAGGATTATTACCGTGCGCCTGCGTACCAGACTAAGAAGTACTACGGTAGTCCAATGCTATGCTCCAACTGAAGACGCCGAAGATGACATCAAGGACGAGTTCTATATGCGACTGAATGAGGTTTTTCGCTCTATTCCAAGGGGAGACATCATTGTTTTAATGGGTGACTTAAACGCTCAGATCGGCCGTGACAACACCGGCCTTGAACACACAATTGGAAACCAAGGCCTAAGCCAAGTTACCAATAACAATGGTGAGCTTTTCGTTGACTTTTGTAGTTCCCACCAACTCATGGTAGGTGGAACTTACTTTTGTCACAAGAAGATACACAAAGAGACCTGGGTATCGCCCGATGGTAGAACGAGAAATCAGATAGATCACGTGGCCGTTAGCCGCAGATGGAGAACTATTCTTGAGGATGTCAGGAGTTTCAGGGGAGCGGATACTGGAAGCGACCACCATTTGGTTGTAGCAACTATTCGCCTTAAAATCGCCGCAATCAGAAACGTGCAACATGATGCTATAACCCGTAGACGGTTTAACGTAGACCTTCTGCGGGAGAGCGTTAAAAAGCGGGAATTCGCTGGAAACTTTTTAGAATTATTAAACCAGCAAACCGTTTCTGACGACACAAATATTGAGGAATTGTGGAGTACGACAAAGGGCGCGATATTGACGGCTGCGGAAACAAGCATCGGTTATGTCCAAAGAAACCAGCAACACTGGATCTCGGACACAACCTGGCAAAAATAGAACGCAGAAGGGCCCTCAAAAATAGCGTAAACTCCACAAACGACCCGGAAAGACGTCACCAATTAGAACGGGAATACTCCCAATTACACCGGGAGGTTAAGAGAAGTGTCCGGCATGATAAAAGGCAGCAGATAAACGAGCTCGCAGAAAAAGCGGAAAACGCGGCAAACACAGGCAACAGTAAGGTGCTGTACCAAATCACTAAACAGCTCTCGGGAAAGCACTCTACTAAAAAGCATGCCGTTAAGAGTGCGGATGGAAGGCTGCTGTGCAGCGACGAAGAGCAACTCCAAAGATGGAGAGATTACTTCTTCGCCGCCCTGAATGGTACACTTACACAGGAACCTCAGGAAAACAGCAACAATGCACAGCCAATAAGAATCACCACCCGGGCCCCATCCAAGACGGAAATAGTAACCGCAATTCATGCGATGGCCAATGGTAAAGCAGCTGGGAAAGATGGCATCCCGCCAGAATTGTTGAAAGCCGACTCAAGCCTCATAGCAGATGCGCTTCAGCCAATCCTAGAAATATCATGGAACACCTGTACCTTTCCGGAGGATTGGACGGAAGGTATCATAGTCAAAATACCAAAAAAGGGGGACCTAACAATATGCGACAACTGGAGAGGCATCTGTTTACTATCTACTGTGGGCAAAATATTGTCCCATATATTACTATCTAGGATAAGTGAGGCAGTTGACCGAACGCTTAGGAGGCAGCAGGCTGGATTCAGGAAGGGCCGCTCCTGTATTGATCATATTAACACCTTGAGAATAATAGTGGAGCAGTCTACTGAATTCCGATCCCCCCTTTACCTTGCTTTCGTAGATTATGAGAAAGCGTTCGACTCGGTCAATAGGAGCTTTATATGGCAGGCACTACGGCGACGTGGATTGCCTGATAAAATAATAGAATTGATAAAAGCCCTATATAACAATTCCAAATGCAGAGTTCTCCATAATGGAAAATTATCCGACAGCTTTGAGGTGAGCTCAGGAGTACGACAAGGATGCCTACTTTCGCCTTTACTATTTCTTATAGTAATAAATGACATCCTTGTCGGCGCTCTAGATAATCGAACAGGCGGCATACAATGGGGTTTGATAGACCGCTTTAAGGACCTCGACTACGCCGATGATATCTGTTTGCTGGCCCACAGACACCAGGACCTCAAAAACATGTTGAACAATTTGGCAATAGAAAGTAGTCCAGCAGGCTTAAGGCTAAATCCGACTAAAACAAAAGAAATGCGGATAAATGCAAACACCATTGAACGGACAGCGCTGAATAACCGTGACGTGGAACTGGTAAATAAATTCTGCTACCTCGGTAGTGTTATTACCGAAAATGGTGGGGCAGAAGAAGAGGTAAGTTCCAGAATAAACAAAGCACGAGGCGCATATGCATGCCTGTTCCGCATATGGAGATCAACGGAGATCTCAACTAACACCAAATTGCGGCTGTTCAACTCCAACGTTAAGGCAGTTCTTTTGTACGGTTGCGAAACATGGAAAGTCACCCAATTCATCACAGGGCGCCTACAAGTCTTCATCAACAGATGCCTTCGTCGTATCCTAAAAATCCGCTGGCAAGATAGAATTTCAAACGAAGAACTTTGGCGCCGTGCCGGCCAAGAAAGGATAGACGACCAAATCAGGCGAAGGAAATGGAATTGGGTTGGCCACACCTTGCGACGCGAAAACGAAAACCTAGCCAAACAGGCCCTTGACTGGAATCCGCAAGGTTCCCGTCGAGTAGGAAGACCTAGAACAACGTGGAGGAGAACCCTACTAGAAGAAGCCGCAACAACTGGGAGATCCTGGTCGGAGCTGAGAGCTGTCGCGCAAAACAGAGTCCGCTGGAGGGCAACTGTTTCCGCCCTATGTCCCATGAGGGATTAAAGGAGTTTAAAGAAAGAAGAAGAAGAAGAAGTTTGCGACACTTCTCGACGAATAACTCGCTTCCAGCCAGTTTCGTGTGTCGGATGAATTAGAATTTTATGTGACGCCCTGACTTATCTATATTTTAGGTTATTTAACTACTTTGGAAAATTATAATAATGGGAAATAGTAGCTTAGAATCATCATTTTCGAGGTTCTAAAAGTAAAGTTTTTGATGAGACTGCCTCAGATGCGGAAAATGACAAAATGTGAAATGTAAAAAACATAACAAGGTAACTTCCCAGTATAGGAAGTTATTGTAATCGGTTCGAAAATCGAAATCGAAATTTTCGACGTATTTTCATCTTTCAAGATCCCACGAGCAGTTTAAGCAAAAAATTAGGAGGAAGTATGTGTGTGTGTGTGCGAACGTATGTGGCCATTTTTTCCTGCGCGAACCAAAAAAGATATCGACTTCGTTGAGATGTCGTTCGAAGCGTATTAACCGAAATATGGTCTGAAAAGATTTTCATAAAATTCGGTCGAGCCGTTTTTTGTTTAAGCGGCGTAAGTGATTTTTGTACCTGCACGACATCGCCCGAACCACGAAAGATATCGTGATAATATTTTTTTTTTTTGTATTTTTACTTAATGTTATTGTTTATCTCTTCCATTATATCATGAACTCTTTTACTTGTTCTTGAGCTCGTTGAATTATTGTTCTCTCACCATCAGTCTCTGTCTTACACAGCATTTCTGCCTTGATTCGATTTTTAACTTGGCTGCTAATATTTATAAGTGATCAATAAGTATTAATGCGGGATTTAATCGTTACGGATGAGTTGCGCCGCATTTATGTACGTGCATACTTTTTGTATTGATATTATTTGATCATTTTTCAATTTTACGATATTTTTGGGATTTTTTTTCCTGTCTGGGAAAAAGTTGAACCAACTTTAACTTTTGTGCGGCGGATTTCAATACTTCAGCCTGTAGTCTCAAAACAAGATTTTTAAAGATTCTAGGAGTTATTAACTTATCATTTTTGAAATTCAAATTTACATATTATAGGATTTTACCAAAAAAACTTTGACAAAATGCAAATCATACAAAAACTGCGGCGCACTTTATCCACAACAATGAATCGCAGTTCAGCTGATTCTCTTTTTAGTGCAGGCACTGGAGGTAGTATGCAAAATATGAGGACCGAATTCTGTCAACTGATTTCAGTTGAGAATAGCTCAAAGAGGAATAATGCAAATGTTGCCGGAGCATTTTTGGGTCCATTTTTTATCCCCTCTTTTTTTATTGGCACCTCTACTGTTTCTGTGGCCCGCTTTTTGATGATGGATTTTGATGAGCCCCCACAAAATAAGCCCCCACAAAATGTGAAAAAAAAAAATTGTTCGAGATATTGACACTTGAAGTTGACGTCTTGACGCATTTCCACAAAGCTTCTAGTTGTATCAGAGCTACCATTTACGTGGCGTCGATGTTTTAATTATGAATTTCGATAAAACACCCTAAAACAAGACGAAAATATGAAATATGTTTTTTCAATAAGTTGCTTCGTTTTTGAGATATAGACCAGTGCCGATAATTTTTGAGAAAAAAAATTCTTAGCAGTATATGGATGGCGGGAAAATTTAGTAGAAATGCTACTTAAACAAGGAAAAATCTAGAGCACCGCAGCAGATGACCGGAAGGGGACCGGGGATGCCAAAATTTGGGTTTTGGGGGGTTAATCGTGTTTTTTTGCGATTGCTTAGAAAATTAGACCTCTTATCGAAAAACTTTTAATGTAAAAGTTGTAGATAATAATTAAAAAATCTAGAGCCTTTATTCAAACCATTTTTCGACATAAAAAATGGAGAAAAACATCAAAAACCGAGTTTTTCGTTTATCATTTTTATCTTTCACAAAAATTATCCAATTTTAATGAAATTTGAGGAAAATGTAGATTTTCATGTTTCGAAAGGCCTAATTTTTTTCAAAGCGATTGGTTGTTTAGTTTTGATTTTATGACCTTAATTTAAAAAAAGGCCCCATTTCCAATCAAAAAAGTTGGCGAACAAAATTTTGATTTTTTAAATTTTGAAGACGGTTTCCCGACCTAAAAGCGGTATTGTTAAACACAATGGCCCAATCTACACAAGTATTGCTTTAGCAGCAGTAGAACCAATTTTTAGAAGAAGGAAGGTCAAGAGGAATCTGTGGTAACTGGATCACGAGAAAATTTCTGCGTGCAAATTAAACTAAACCCATGCACAATTCGCATTCACCTACAGATATCTCCGTTTAAAGATAAGAAAGTTATTCGCGATGAAAGAATAACCGTGTAAAACTAGATTAATTGGTTCTGCTGCTGCTGAAGGAATACTATTATATTTACCTACAATGGTATTCAGCACTTCATTTTGAAATCATCGAATATGTAGTATCAGATCAATCTTCTAATTATACATTCACAAACTTCAACTAGTGGGATGTTGTGCCTAGAGACTAGCCACTAATTACGCTTTTTCATGGTATTCTTTCTGTTGAATAACACTTCAGACTGGATGACAATATACATATTAAGTGGAGATTCCCAGCAGGAAATGCAGTCATTACCGAAGTAGATATGTAATTCATTACAGTAAGCTCGGACGGATACTTTTAGCATTACAGAATAGCTTACTTTTACACAGGCATTTCATAGGCGGTAATCAGTACATTACTTTCCCCATTACAAAAGAAGGCCTTTTGTAATATATGAATATGTCATAGGCATTACATATAGCATTACAGGGTAATGTAAAGTGTAATGACTTTGGAATAATGCACTCATTCGTGAATTATTTCATATATTACATGACAATTTATTACTTTTCTCCAAATGTCATCATAGAAATAATGCATTACGGCAGTAATGACATCCAAAATTTCCTGCTGGGTTGTGAAGATTCACGAAAACAATCCAACAACTACACCACATACAAATACAACTACATATAATATTGTTAAAAATTCGGCTTACCGCACCTTTTGTTAACCGACTTCAAAAAACGAGGTGGTTACTCAATTCGACGTGTAGGTATTTTGTAGTCCTGTTCACGCATAACTTTGTAACCCAATGACTTTTTTGCCTTTTTTTGGTTCACTTGAAGGGGGAGTTTCCCACGGTGATCCCGTCAAATTTTTTCGAAATTCTGATAAAGGAGTTCGAAGTTAGGCATAAAAAACTGTTAAAATTAGTTTAACCTAAACATTTCATAGGCACCGAACAAATTACTTTATTGCTGTAAATCCGGCAGCAGGCCGATGGTGGAGCGGGTAGAGCATCGGATCCTCGGTTCAGCGGCGTGTAGCGTTGAAGGTTCGAGCCTGGTCCGGCAGCATTTTTGTTTTCTTTTTCTCTTTTTCTTCTTTCTGAAATGATTTATTAGCATATTAGTCAACCACCGGTAGTATCTGCCATGGCGCAAGGGCTACGGAAAGGTCCTTCGTCTGTGGGGCTGCGGGTTCGATTCTTCGGCTCGCGGTGCTTTTTTTTCGTCATAATAATTTATTTTTTATAATTTCCTTCGGGGAATTTTGTTTCATTTTTTTTTATGGCATATAGCGTAGTATAGTATAAACTATTGTATATTACATAAATAAAGAAATACACCATGACGTGGGCGAAGAATCAAAAAATTTTATTGTTTATATTTGATTTCTCCGATGTCAATGGCAATTAAGCTTATATTTCCTAGATTTGTATGTGTGTGCAGTGTAAACAAATCTTGCAACTTGATTTTGACCCACTTCCATATAAGCGATCAGCTGCAAATTTTACACATGCGCATAATGACGAGTATAGTACAGTAGATAAGCTATTTCTTTTAATTTTCCCCAGAGAATTTTGTTTCATATTAAATAAGTTTTTTTTTTAAATTTGTCCGAAAATATGCAAAGACTTTACTGCAAAAACTATTTAGCTGCTGTTTCGATTTTTTCAATGGCGCAGCGTCGGTTATACTTCTCAGAATGGATTTAAAAAGAAGAATCATTCTCGCAATACGTACGCTGCGTCGTCGATTAAACGATACTACGGCAGCGTGTTATACTTATCGTAAAGCTAGGTTTATACGCAACGATTTAGTTTTTTAAATTGTCTGGCGCAAGTCGAATTGTGTAAATAAGCTGAGTGCAAAAGACGAGTGAAAATTGCCTCCATTAGTTATTGCTCATTATATTTATACTTATCTACGCGTTATATTATGTTACATTGATTGTGATAAGGTCGAAGGAGCAAGTGGAATTTTAAATTGTCCAAGCCAAACAGTTGAGTTCACACACAACGATCTATTTGTGCCGTGTAGACCTACCTTAATAATTTTTTTTATATTGCCCCCGAAAAAAATGAATGGACTAAAAAGTACGAACTAAAAAAAAAAATTAAAAACCGCCTTCAGAAAAAAAACCAATCCTGCGATGCACAAAAAAGGATGAAATAATTTTTTGTAATTCTTAACAACATTAATCCAATCAGAATGGATCTAGAAAGAAGAATCACTTTTGAAGACGGTGCCAGGTAGTAGTTGACTTTGATTGCACTAACTCTTGCTTGGGGAATTGTTTTCATTTCTTTGTTAGGCTTATGTCCTTAATACATCACTCACAGATGTTAGCACCGTCTTCCAAAGTGATTCTTCTTTTTAAATCCATTCTGAGAAGTATAACACGCCGCCGCGCCATTGAAAAAAATCGAAGCAGCAGCTAAATAGTAAAGTCTTTGCATATTTTCGGACAAAAACTTATTTAATATAAAACAAAATTCTCCGGGGAAAATTAAAAGAAATAGCTTATCTACTGTACTATACTCGTCATTATGCGCATGTGTAAAATTTGCAGCTGATCGCTTATATGGAAGTGGGTCAAAATCAAGTTGCAAGATTTGTTTACACTGCACACACATACAAATCTAGGAAATATAAGCTTAATTGCCATTGATATCGGAGAAATCAAATATAAACAATAAAATTTTTTGATTCTTCGCCCACGTCATGGTGTATTTCTTTATTTAATATAAACAATAGTTTATACTATACTACACTAGCCGTGTTTTTTAATGAACTATATAGTTCTTTCCCATACAAATATGAAAACCCAGGTTTTATCGGGGTTTCTATCGAGGTTTTGGGAAATTTCTTAATTTTCTTATTGCATACGTTCAGGTTTTGGCATGTTGTTTCGGGGATTGGCATGTTGCATTACTTTCGGGGGTCGGAAAGACGTAATTTAAAAATAAAAACAACAGGAAAGTGATGAGAGCAAATTTATAATAAATAATTAATTTTTTAGAAGCAGATTTATTATTTTCTAGCGAGGAGTTCGTGTAACAGTGCAAAAAATAACACTTAACTTCCGTTTTATTTTGAAAATTTTTAAGCAGCGAAGTAGGCGCTACATGAAATTTCCCTTGTCGTTTTAGCTTTTTTTTTAATGAACTCGATGAAAGAACCATATAGTTCATTAAAAACCCATTAACGGACACTTTTTATAGCATGTCGTTTGAAAAAACACACTTTTTTTATATGTTAATATATTTATAGATATACGGTATTTAAGGATTTTTTTTATATTTAATGTGTTCGGAATGTTATGGGATCGGTTTAATATAGATTAGGGCCTAAAATATTGTGACGGCTATTCCCGTCATTTGCGTAGCGTTTTTTTCAAATACAACTTTTATCCCATGACTGCAACAGCCGTCATTTGTTTTTGAGGAGGTAAACTTATGACGGCTATAGCCGCAATTTCCGCCAATGCGTTAAAAAAACACGGCTACTATATGCCATAAAAAAAAATGAAACAAAATTCCCCGAAGGAAATTATAAAAAATAAATTATTATGACGAAAAATAAGCACCGCGAGCCGAAGAATCGAACCCGCAGCCCCACAGACGAAGGACTTTTCCGTAGCCCTTGCGCCATGGCAGACACTAACGGTGGTTGACTAATATGCTAATAAATCATTTCAGAAAGAAGAAAAGAGAAAAAGAAAACAAAAATGCTGCCCGACCAGGGCTCGAACCTTCAACGCTACGCGCCGCTGAACCGAGGATCCGACGCTCTACCCACTCCACCATCGGCCTGCTGCCGGATTTACAACAATAAAGTAATTTGTTCGGTGCCTATGAAATGTTATCAAGAAAATGATATTTTTGCACTTTTAATTAAGTAAATGTTTATGTTCTCCTGAGTCTCATTATTAAATAATATAATTTAGTGAGAAATAGAATCAAAACATGTTACACCGAAGTAAAAAAAAAATTGTGAATTGTGTTTCACCATTTTGCGGCCGAGGATTGAACTTGGTTCTCCTGGGATAGGACTACAGCGCCTTACCTCTAGGCTACCGATATATGGACTTTATTAGAAATCTCTTTTTTGTTGTTAAATATACTTCTGGTTGAAATTTCCAGACCATTTTCTCAGTTTTTGGTCTTTTGACCAAGAGCTACATTTTGAGATATTTTCCAAGTCTGTAGCTGCAGTACTTCAGAGATGAAAGTAGGCTTCAGACGGACAGACGGACAGAGCCTCTGTATAAGCTTTTTTTTTTGAAAAAGCTAAAAATCATTTAATTGGGTTATTACCTTACAGCAAGTACACTGTTACGGTGTTAGTAACCATGTGCATCGTATGAACGAATAAAATGTAAGTACAGCAGAGCAGCAAGCGGAAAGCCGGAAGATATTTAAAAAAAAGAAGTGAGCGGGCACTCCAATAAGAGATTATAAAAAACTAGCCCGCCATAATTCAATCTTTAATGTGCAGATAAAAATAATATATGTATGTATGTTAATCGAATTGTTTTGAAGCTATATACGTCCGTAAGGGATAGAACAATTTGTACTTGCCTAAAAATGTAATTTTTTCGCTGATTTCTTGGGTGAAATAATATTTTAAACAATTTTTGGCACATCTGAAACTGTTACATGAAGTTCCCTTACAATTTACAGTTTCGCACCACTTTAAAAGCTTTATTTCAAAGATAGATAAAGAATTAGTGAAGTTTACGGAAAAATCGATATTTGAAAAAGGTTTTCTTGGTTTTTCGATTTTTATCGATGTTTTCCCATTGTGACACTATCATCTTTTTACGCCATCTAAAAGTAAAGGATTTTAAATTAAAATTTTGTTCGCCAAATTTTTTGATTGAAAATGGGACGTTTTTTTTAAATTAAGGTCATAAAATCAAAACTAAACAACCAATCGCTTTGAAAAAAATTGGGCCTTTCGAAATATGAAAATCTACATTTTCCTCAAATTTCATTAGAATTGGATCATTTTTGTGAAAGATAAAAATGATAAACGAAAAACTCGGTTTTCGACGATTTTCTCCATTTTTTGAGGTTATGTCGAAAAATGGTTTGAATGAAGGCTCTAGATTTCTTAATTATCTACAACTTTTACATTAAGCGTTTTTCGATAAGAGGTCTACTTTTCTCAGTAATTACAAAAAAACACGATTAACCCCCCAAAACCCACATTTTGGCCGGGCCGGGCCCCTTCCGGTCATTTGCTGGTGTGCTCTCGATTTTTCCTTGTTTAAGTAGCATTTCCACTAAATTTTCCCGCCATCCATATACTGCTAAGAATTTTTCTGGTTTTTGGCTTTTCAAAAGCGTTTTTGCACTGGTCTAATATCGACACTTGAAATTTTAAGTATTAGGCCAAACTTGAATGGATCTGAGCTCTTTAGCAGTGATTCGAAGAGTACCTCCCATACAAAAGTACGGATTTTCTCATATCTGGTACATTACAGCTGCCCGAAAGTTCGATGTACAGCAAAATAAACCAATAGACGAACCATAATTTCATAACAAAAAAAAGTGCCATGGCTTCTCGATGGCACAGTGGACATGAAATCTCTTATACTATATAACAAAAATGAAACGAAAGATTTAAATGGTTTTATGTTTTTTTTTTCCGATCTGTTATATACACTATATACATACAAACATATATGTAGGTACATACAAACATAGAACAACAATCAACAAATCCACATCACACAACTTTTTTTTTTAAATACTTAGGGGAGGTAAGGGACCAT
Organism: Thereva unica; assembly: GCA_949987705.1. Taxonomy (NCBI): domain Eukaryota; kingdom Metazoa; phylum Arthropoda; class Insecta; order Diptera; family Therevidae; genus Thereva; species Thereva unica. The sequence continues at coordinate 52,353,856 of OX465281.1, read as the reverse complement.
TGGGCACTTTTTTACATAAATGTTAATAAAACTGTTATTTTTTATCATAATCAAAATTTTATTCCAAATATATCGAGCACACATATTTGGCAGTAATTATTGCTAAGAAAAGTTTTGTTATCGTAATTAGTTTCAAAGTTACAAAAGATCTTCGAACACATGTCCAAAATGCCCAAACCTCCCAGTGGGAGGGAGGTTTGGGCACACCTGTAGGGAGGTTTGGGCACTGTATTTAATATGCACGATATTGCTTTACTATACTAGTATGCTTAATTATTATAATAACATTGATATAAAATATTGTAAGACTTTAGAAAAATTAAACAATGTGACTTACAATTAATACTGCCCGATGTTGGACTCAATTAAACTTATCTTATATTTGGTATGATCCAGAGAGGCTTGTCAAATTTATATTTTAAGCTGCCACGTTTCATCCATGTCGTTGGTGTAGGCAATTTTGTCTTTATATCCTCCAGGGGGACGCTGGCTACGTCCTCGATGTCAGCAAATATAAACGTATTTCTTATTTTACTCACTCTCATGAATTTGACAGTTGCCATGGAGTGATTAACCTCTTCGATTATTCCAACATAATGATAGACAGTTTTTTTTGTGTCAAATTTAACCAACACAAAGTTATTGATCTGGAAATTTCTATCCAGAACGATCACATCGTCTTCATCAAAATCTTCTTCCGATTCAACAAGGGCTACGTCAGAAACGGAAACATTTTCTATTTCGCTGCCAATCTTCCTGTTTTTCTCTGCTTTGGAAGTAAATTCATCAGCAAGCTTTGGAATTGTTTTCTGTCCTGTATTTTTAGAGCATTTTCGTTTTTTGTTGAGCTCTTTGATCAATTATCATTAATACACTAAAAACAGAAACAGTGCCCAATGCTCCCCATAACCTGACTTTTCAAATAGATTTGAATAAATTTATTTTTATCAAATGTTGAATCCTAATTGACAGCATTTATTGGAATGTTAAAAAAAAAAGTGTTCACTCGCTTTCGTTTTCGGTCTAATCCGGTAGTCGGACACGATAGTTGGAATCGATAATCGGATCCGATGATCGGATCCAAGTAAAAAATAACCTAAAATATGCCCCAGAAAGTATTTCATTTTCTAGTGAAAGCCCTATCTTAATCGGATTAGCCAGACATAGAGACAGACAAAAGTTTTGATTTTGTTTTAATAATAGCTGTGTTCCTTTTCTACTTTTAAGTACTCCGGAGCAAAATATTAAAGGAACGCAAAATTTGTCGGTTTGAGTAAAACCTAACCTTATATTTTTGATGTTATTTCATTTACATACAAATAAAAAGTAAAAAGGATTTACTACATAGTAGAAATTAATGCGACAAATTTTTAAAGTAAACGAAAGATAATATTCGATTGAAATTTTATTTATAGACGTTTTCATATAAAATAAGCTCCAAACGATCAAAAGCCATCTATGAGATTCTCAGTAAATGAAAAATAATTCATTAATAGACTCAGTGTTGGCATATTAATTACGAAATTACTCTGGTCATCTAATCCTCTATGAGACTAGGTGTAGTTCAAAGTAAAATCGAGTAAAAAATAGCAGAAAAAGAACGTGGCTTTTATTATCATGTAAATATTTGAACTTAGTAAATAACAATTATTTTGAAATCATAAACAGAGACTCTAGATGAATGAAATCATATCATTAGTAGCCCAGTAGGGCCCTATTAAAATTTCCAGAAAAGCTTCTATAAGTGCATTATCTTGCTGATCGAATTTGCTTTGGCTTTTTCAGGGGGTATGACGGCCGTAGAATTTTTACCCATTTTTAATGGGGCACATTCGGCCTTTCGACGGCCAAACTTGACCAATAGATTTAAATGACCAATAACCAAGCTGTACAAGCGGCCATTCCACGGCAAATTTGGGGCCAAAAGAGAATATGCCCCAAATGTATTGTTGAATTTGTTTTATGGGAGTAGCTCTTTAGTGGCCCCAGTCGGTTTGTTGTAAGGGAAGTGTGTAGTGCGTGTTGATTTATATTTTAATGGAACATTTTATTAATAAATCGCTAGAAGAAAAAATAAAATATATAGTTAAAAAAACCAAAAAATACGCTTTTAATTTAAATGAACTAAAAATTAAAAATAATTTTTAATGTAAAATTTTTATTGCTCCAGCCAGTATATGGGAACAGCCTACGTTTCGAAATGTAAAAAGCGTGGGGCTCCTTACCTATTTCCTTATTTTATTAACATTGGAACTTTTCGTTAGCGCCCCACGCTTTTTTACATTCGAAACGTAGGTTGTTCCCATATACTGGCTGGAGCAATAAAAATTTTACATTAAAAATTATTTTTTAATTTTTAGTTCATTTTAAATTAAAAGCGTATTTTTTGGTTTTTTTAAACTATATATTTTATTTTCTACTTTTTAGTCTATTATATGGCTTCTACCATTTTCTTGTCACCACCATGTTAAAAGGTAATCGCCATTCCGCTATTTTGTGTTGGCCGCTATTTTGAATTTAGAATTACGCTACGCAGATAATTGTATTGTAGTTGGCATACCCATCCATTTGATACCCATGTCGGGGGGTCGGCGAACACAATTGCAAAATTCAGCCGCCATCCTGGACCCGTCATCTTGATTTTTTTACAAAATAGTCAGATTGCATTGTCATCCAAACTAAACGTGTGTGCAAAATTTCAATCGGAAACCGAGAAGGGGGTCAAATTTAGCTTACAAGATTTTATTACATAGTTACAAGTGAAGATAATAAAAGCGTATTAAAAAAACAGTGTGTTGATGATGTTTTTCTCAATAAATACGCGGTGAGTTTTGTATCTCTACATTTCATGTGTACCTTTTGAGCCCCAAAAATTGCGCAGTTCATCTCCACCTTGGTACAACAATGAACTGAAGCATTTAAGGAATCAGAAAAATAGACTCTGGAAGACCTATTTAAAGAGAAAGGACCCTCCGAGTCTTACTACATTTACTGATTGCTACAACAGATTTCGTTAACTCTCTTCTGCTCTGTATAGTGAATATCTCAGCAGCATGAGGGACCAGGTGTATACTGATCCTAGAAACGTCTTTAAATTTGCCACCTCTAAGAAAAAAGTAACTACCCAAATACTATACAGCACAATAACTGGTCTAGTAGTGAGTCTTCCTGGATTTGCAACATGTTTGCTTCTTTCTTTCATCAATCTTTCACTCCTTCCAACTTTCAGCCTAATGACAATTATTTTCGTCACATAACTCCACACCGAGAGGCTGCTAGATTATCTCTTTCAATTTCCCCTGGCGATATCGTGAAACATATTGATGAACTCCCATTCGATTTCACTTCAGCCCCTGACGGTATCCCTCCTGCTGTCCTTAAATCCTGTGTGGAGGTTCTCCAGTCTCCACTGAAAACCTTTTTTAAAAAATCCTTAGATAAAGGGTATTTCCCTACTCTTTGAAAAAATTCGTTCATAATTCCTATTCACAAAAGTGGTAGCAAGAACTAAATATCGAATTACAGACCAATTGCCAAGCTGTCTGTCATACCAAAGCTTTTTGAGTCAATCATTTATTCTGCAATCGTGCCCATCTGCAAGAAACTTATCATTATTATCATTATACTTTTCAAACTAAAAAAGTTAGGTTTCCCTCAAGCCCTTCTAGTATGGTTCCAGTCCTACTTAGCTGACAGGACCTACCAAGTCCTTTTCTGTGGATCCAAATCCGCGACCATTGAGGCGTCATCCGGTGTCCCTCAAGGCAGTCATCTTGGCCCTATCCTCTTTTTTCTTTCTATTGATGACATGGTTACCTTGCTAAGACACTGCAGAATCCTGATTTATGTTGATGACATCAAATTGTACCGTCACGTAAAGAGTATGGAGGGCTGCAAACTTTTGCAAGTCGACCTCGACACCTTCTACTCCTGGTGTGCTAACAACAACCTGGTTCTTAATATTAGTAAATGCGAAGTCATGACTTTTTGTAGGCAACGAGACCCTATAATTTATAACTACTCATTTTCTAGTGAGGGTGTCCCCCGTGTTAATTTTGTCAAAGATCTCGGGATTAGATTTGACACCAAGCTGGACTTTTCTACTCATATCAACTATATTTCTTCCAAGAGCAGTCTTGGGTTTTATAAAAAGGTGGTCCAAAGAATTTAACAGCACCCTGGCCACTAAACACCTCTACATTTCGCTTGTCAGACCTTTACTTGAATATGCGTCCCAGGTTTGGTCTCCTCACTATTCTTCGCATGTTGGAAAAATTGAGTCGGTTCAACGTAGGTTCGTTCGATTCGCATTGAATCACCTTCCTTGGGAAGACCCTTTAATTCTTCCACCATATGAATACCGACTTAAGTTACTCAACTTAAACACTCTCCACAAGCGTCGTGAGGTGGCCGATGTTATTTTCGTCCACCAGCTTCTTAATGGACGTGTCGACTCAGGTTTTCTAAGTCGTCGTGCGTCGTTTAGAGAGAGCCGATACAATCTGAGAGGACCACCGCTCTTACACATCAACTCCTCTAACACCAATTATGGACGATTTGAGCCTGTTAATCGCATGTTCATTAATGTAAATAAAAATATTAATGTTTTTAGCGTGAGCACGAACAAAGACCTGCTTAAAAGGAGTCTCCTCGTTCTCTCATGACTGTTTATATGTTTCGCATGCAATTTTTTATTGGTACTTAATTTTTTTGTTTGCATATCTCAGCCGAGCCCACGTGGTCGTGGTAAATGTTTCTCAGCCCAGCTGAGAAGTGCGCCTTCTTCAAGAAGGGAAACTCTATTATTATTATTATTAGATGAATATTAAAATGAATTTTTTAATCGCATTATATACCTACAAACGTATATCCGTCAACGCGCTTTCATATGGCCGTAGACTATGTTTAAGCACTTTTGGTGTTCGCCCGTTGAAAGGCCTTATTTTATTTTTACTCGGGCCAGGATATTAATAGTAGAGCGAATATCCACGTCGCTGCCACTGTACCACCGTTATATGTCCTTAATAGTAACCACACGGCCGCCATACCACCGTCGTATGCCCTTAATAGAAACCATACGGCCGCCGAACAACCGTCGTACTGCAAGGCCATCATTCGACCGTCAGTCGCCCCCCGCATGGCCGCACTGTCCTGCAACGGACCTTCTGATGCCCTCCATATGACCGAGAGGCTACAATCACGCCCGTTGTAAGGCCATAATTTATTTTTAGGCTGCGGTTACTGAAAATGGCTAGTAATGATAGCGTTAGCAAGCGCTAGTATTGCTGGCGCTAGCTCGCTCTAGTTGTGTGGTTATTATAAAAGCTAGCTGAAGCAAGCTCGTTGTTCAGTATTTGTGTGTTGACTTGGGAATATCACCATGGCTTTATCTTTAACAGAGGAAATGATGGCATCTGAAAGTTTATTATTAAAACATAGACTTTTTTTTAAACGAAAGTGAAAATACATGCAATAAATACAGAAAAAAATTCCAAACAACTACTCTGCGTAATTTATATATGTAAGTCTTATTTTGTTTATAAGAAATAATATATTTTTCCTTTCTTTCTTTTAACCGATAAATATTTCATATAATGATGAAATAAGAAGTAAAAATAAAACATTGAATATCAACTTACTTGTGACTTTCATTTCATCAGCCACTTCATTCCATAATCTACCAGTCAAATTTCGGTCGGTGTAACCTTTAATTTTCATGTCCTATAATGGACGTCTCTTTTGCACTTCTAAAATTAATTTGTCGCAATCCATCTTTACTAAGTACTTTAGCAAAGCAAAATGTGAGTTACCTACTTTTCAAACACTCGCGCTAGTATCAATGTTTCAATCGATTGCAGAATATGATTAGCGCTAGGAAGTGCTAGCTAGCGCTAGCGCTCGAGTGTGTTCATAACCACCATGCACTGTTTACATGTATTATATTTGCTAGCGCTAGCTAGTGCTAGCATTACTAGCGTGTTCAGTAACCGCAGCCTTACTCGGGCCTGAAATTTCAAATTCTACACTTCTATTTCCTGATCAACTTAAAATTTTGTACTTATGTATGTATATTTGCAGTCTGACTTTATTGTAAAAAATTGCGGTTTCAAATGGCGGATAATTCTTTTCTGTACAATCCCCTTCGGTATGGGTATTAAATGAGAGGATATGACGAGTAGAATACAGTAAGCTGTGTCATTCTAAATTCAAAAAGCTGCTATTTTTTCTCGCACCTAAAAAATAAATGGGGTGCGGAGTCAGGGGCGGATCCACCGGGGGGGCGATGGGGGCGATCGCCCCCCCCTAAAATAAAAATTTTAGCATTTACAGCCTCAACCTCTTTTTCATTTCACTCAGATTTCATTTTATTTCTTAGACATATCCCGAAGTAGAAGCATTCAAACAGTATATTTTTAAATACATATTCACAAGTTCATTAACATATAAACACTACAAATAATAAATATCGTTAAAATTTTTTATTACTCAGATCGCCCCCCTAAAAAACTTTTCTAGATCCGCCCTTGTGCGGAGTGAAGATCAGTTTAAGACTGACAGCCACGTTTCTAAAGGAATCCGTTAATTTTTGAACCCCTCAACTGCAGGATAATCCTTTTGGTAGTTTTTATTGCATCCTAATTACTTCCTATTAATGTTGAAACTATCAATGTAAAATAGTGATGTTTACCATTAGTTTCTTTGCATCTACGACCACTGTACAAAGGTCTCAATGAAGCATATATTCCTTAATAATCTACGGATGCGATAAGAAGCGTTAGAAATCATTATTGCATGTCGGTTTGTCACGTGCAGCTTGTATCCAAGAACTATGGCTTATTGCAACAAGTATTCTGGCCTTTCATCAAGGCCGAGCGTCATTAACGGCAATGGTATATTTATAAGACAAATCTATAAACATAGATTTATAAAACTTATTCTTACTAAAGATCGCCAAGTGTGCCCTCGACACACGCGATGTTTTTTTATTCCCATACTTTGTGAAAAGGCTTGTTAATGTTTACTTTCGACGGTAACAATTTAAGAACGGAAATATTTTGAAGTATTTGTTGACACGATGAAAATACTTAATACAAAATTTCTTTTTTTTAATAACGCGTTAAAAACAAAGTGAAAATCTCGGCAAACGTTGATGTAAAGTACAGCGGTAGCTCGGGTCGCGCTTGGCGTTATTCGAGATTATTTTATGAACCAAAAATTCTCGGCAAGAATTACTTTTATTTGACCTGAAAACATTTTTCATTTCACTTTTATTGGGCCCACTTGGCTGATTGCAGCGAAAAAGAGTGTATTTTAAATGCTATCCTGGAAAGCGAAATTTGCAGACCCGTTTCCACCCAACAACATTAACTGATCAATCTCACAAATAAATGCCTCCCCTGCGGGCATTGGTACCCTCGCCTTGATTATCAGCGTTTCTAACCAAGACTACCAGCTTTAGACGGACCTCGTCATTATCCAGGGTGTAGGGGTGTAATTAAATTCATTTTGCCTCGTTTAAAAAATGTGTGCTTTTTTCCTGTTGTGCCGGGCGGCCTCGAATTTTTTAATTGCACGTCAGTTTTATGCGCAGTCGAAATTTATGAGGGTTCGAACAGTATTCGCATTCGGACGTATGGATGGCCGGGCTTCAAAAATGGCACCCCATCCCCGTCGGCCGTCCCTCTGTCTTATCCGAATTATAATTTCGTTGAGTAATTAACGAGCACATACGAATCCCTGCTGTAACTCCATCCTGTGAAGCCTGCTTGACGGACGAGCTCTGCACACGCATACGCAAGTAGGGACTTAACGTAAGGGGAGAATCTTGGACTTGGGGCCCTCATCCACTATCCGGTGGTTCCCCACTAATACTTGCAGTCGATAATGAGTATGGTGGTGTATGCATATGCACTCGGCCATGCCACTTGGCTGGCCATCCAGCATTGGGACTGCTTTCCTGTGTTTGTGTGCCGAATATGCAATTTAATTTGCAATTCGGACGTCTGCATTAACTCTAATTTGCATAACATTGAAACACTGAACGAAATACGAAAGGAAAATTGAACGCCGGGGGTGGCACTGAAGGCTTAGGGGTTGTCTGGGGATGGGTCCGAGTGGCTCAGTATGGATATTGGGGAGCAGCAGAGAAGTAAACTTGGACTTGGCTTGAAGTAAGGTGTTCTGATGATAAGAGAATTGTACTGGGTCGGGTATTACGTGTATAACTGTTCCACCCAAGTATGATGTGGGTGGTTTTTCCGGTTGGCGGCGGTTTGTATGGGGATGGTATTTCTGGGACTATAAGGGGATGCCCGAAGGATTGGATAGGTGACTCTGGGAAAGATTGGGAATGGTATGGCCGGGGGAGTCGAAACTAATGAGAGGGTGTTTTAAGGGAAACTAATTGTGGAATGGTCAGACTGTCCTAGAGGTGTATGGCTGAGTTTGTGAGTAGCAGTTAAGCTTCAGTCGGAATTAATGAGAAATTCTAATTTATGTTTCATCCTACACAGGCTGGTCTTTTAGGTTTTAGGTGCATGGTGGGCACCAGACCCAAGGCAGGTGTTGTACAGTTTCTTGTATGTTTACGTTTTATACATTCAGAAATAGGTGAGCAAACGTATTGGTTTGGTGGTCATATGCAAAGTGTTCCATTATAATAGTAGAAATAGAGCTTCTCGATCAATAATTCCGGATGGTTTCGTGAAATGGAAATGTTTCTTATGATTATCGGTTGCTTGCAACTAAGTTTATTTTGCATAAATAGAACAGTCGACGTTGGATTAATCAAGATTGAAATATTTTTGAAAATTTTTTGAGAATTTGATTAGAATTTACGTTGCGGAAATAGCATTTTCAGTTTATGTGGCTTGGTATTAGTACAGTCGTCCTGAACAGAAAACATGATTTTCTAGTGCTGAGGCCGTTAATTTTTTTTAATTCAAACTTTATAAAATATCTCGTGTGTGTGGTGTGTTTATTGTTCATGAAAATACATTGCTTGAGAAAGGCATGTAAATCGGCCAGTAAGGACGTTTATCTAAATTGCGCAAAGCTGCTGCTAGAGCCTATAGGTACATGAGCATAGTGAATATAAGCTATGTAAATTTTCTTTGAATGAATCATTTACCAAGCAGTTGTTGACACTAGCTAAAAAATTGCTACAAATTTACAATTAGAGAATATCTGAGAATTTTGATTTTGTTTGAAGTAATTTAAATTTGTTAGTGGGTTATTGAAAGTGATAAGATTTCGATGAATATTTTCGTCGTTTTTGGATGAATGAGTAAAGCCTAACATGTTCCTGAAAATGAAAATTAATAAAAAAAAAAAAAAAACTTGGAAGCAAGACAATAAATTATACATACATAAAAGCACTCAAGGTATGGAAAAAAAAACTATTTTAAAGCTTAATAGCCAGAATTTATTCGAAAAATTACCGTACAATATAATTTTAATATCAAACGACAAGTATGGGTTTAGTAATGAATGAATCTGAACAATAGCCCAAACATTGAAACGGTGACCATTCAGAAGGTCGGCCGGCTTCAATACCTGGACGAATTGAATTTTGTGTACTTTTAAACCAAGATCCTTACGTAAAATACCTATACGTCTATTAGTCCATTCAAAACGTGTTCCAAAATAACACCGTTAAGAAAATCGAACCCTAAAGAAATCGAGGTCCCGCGGTCCTAATATTAGGGCGTCACCCCTAAAAATGCAAAGAACACCCCTTTTTAGGGGGTTTTCGCAATTATTTCAGTAATAATGAAAACTAATGCGATGAAATGCACTTTTTTTAATATTTATTTGCGAAGGGGGTTGATTAATACTAAATTAAGGTGAACTTAATGGTAAGGGGTACTCCTAAAGGGTTGAAAGTACCCCTAAATTGGCGCAAAATGGCAAAAATTGTAAAAAACAAATTTTCCAAGTTTATGCTTCAAATTCGATTGTGAGCGTACTGTCAGGCAAAAATAAATTATTTTCAACCCTTAAGGGGTTAAAACTACCCCTACAATATAGTTCATTGAAAACTAAGGGGGGGTGTTCCAAAATAACACCGTTAAGAAAATCGAACCCCAAAGGTTTTTGGGGTCGCTGATCACGAAAATCGAGGTCCCGCTGTCCTAAAACTAGGGCGTCACCCCTAAAAATGCAAAAAAACACCCCTTTTTTCAATAATAATGAAAACTAATGCGATGAAATGTACTTTTAACCCTTTAGGAGTACCCCTAACCATTAAGTTCGCCTTAATTTAGTATTAATCAACCCCCTTCGCAAATAAATATTAAAAAACGTGCATTTCATCGCATTAGTTTTCATTATTACTGAAATAATCGCGAAAACCCCCACCCGGGTGACGCCCTAATTTTAGGACCGCGGGACCTCGATTTTCGTGATCAGCGACCCCAAAAACGGTTAGGGTTCGATTTTCTTAACGGTGTTATTTTGGAACACCATAACGCGCGTTTTGAATGGACTATAAACACACAAAACAGAAACACATTCCTTGTAAATTTTCATACTACAACTTTTCGTAATACAAGCACAAGGCCAGGAGGTTCCATTATGAAATGTAAAACAATGCTGGACAAAAAAACCATGACAGTCGAAATTCATGCGGTTTCAAATAAAATGCAACTGGGGTTCTTATAATGTTAAAATAAATTTATTTAAACCTCAATTATTACCCACAATATTTCGCCAGTTTTCTGCTTAATTCCATTGACGGAGTTCTGCAGGCAGATATCAGAACCAGTGACTGTCAAAGTGTCTATGTCTGAACTATTGTCTTCCAAAACAAGAGCATCCACCGTTTTGGAAGATACCAAAACAACAGTTAGGTTCCACGTCTCCCCATACTGGCTTTTCACGTCCCCTTTAAATACCATGACTTTGCAATTTCGCAACATGAACTTTTAAGACTAAGGTTCCTGTCTTCGCTGAGAAAAAGCTGTAGGGAATGTTTTTAAAAGGATTGTATCTTCTGTCAGACGAAAGAGAAATTTTGATCAGGCTCGTGCCTGCTCTAGGATGAAATTTTGCTGGAGTGAAACTTTGATTTATTTCGCCTTGCGCGCATGTGATTTGTTTTGTAGCTTGTTACCCTCCCCTACTAGGTTAGTGTTGTTGTTAAGCACACATTTTTGCTTTATTTCGTCATTTGCCTTTATTTTGATATTATTTTTAATTTAGTCAACTTCTTAAGATTTTCATGAGTCATTATCAAATGACCAGAGAAGCTGACTTGACTGAGCTAGGTTTAACTTCCACAACTTGCGAAATTGTTTATGCAAGTCTCAAAAGCACACGAAACACGTTTAGACATATAAAAGTGGCAGTCTACTGCACTAGTTAAAAAAGGTAGGAAATACGATGGTGGTTCAAAGACAAAAGAAAGATCGAAAATTAAATAAATTGGGGTAGATTTTTTTATTTTCAAACAAAATCTTCTTTTAAATCAAACAGGAGAGTAAACCTTTTCTCCAACTTTTTTAAGCGGCCCGGAAAGTAGGATTTCTGAAAGACTTAGGGCATCTTTATGGGCGGTGGCTTTAGGCTGAGCCTACGAGCATGAGTGTTCACCGACCTTGAATAAACTTGAGGATTGTCCGTTCGATTCTCGTAAGTTACAAACAGCGCCGTAAGAAGATCACAAAACGCAAGCATCCGTAAGCGCCATCGGCTCCCTTGGAATTTTTCGGCTTTCCTTTTATTTTACTGAGTAAGTGACGTTAAACAAAAGTTATTAACAAATTTAAAAAACGTGATTTTCGACAGTTTTTCCCATTTTTCTCTATATTTTGTGCCCTAACCTATAACTCAATATATATCAATCGAAATTTGAATAGCTACAACTTTATGATTTGATTTTTTTCGATCCGAGGTCACGTTTTTCTTTTATTCGCTAAAGAGCGTTTTTTAAACTTTCCGGGATTTTTTAGGTTAGGCTCACCACTACAGTACACAGCCAGAAGTGCTTAAGTGCAAAATATGCGTTTCGAGAAAATCGCCCTCAAAGTTTTTTTTAGATATAGAATTGTGCACAAAATCACTTTTGACGGTCCAATAACTCAGCAACCACAGCTCAGTTTAAGATAAGAATTATAGCAATGATTAAGTATAAAATACTGAATACAAAAATGCAAAAAACTCAAAATCGTCAAATTTGCACTTAAGCACTTCTGGCTTTTTACTGTAGACCATTCCAAAATCCAAAAAAGAAAACGCTATCTTTTTTAGAATTTTTTTCCTATATGACCATATTTTTTGTTTCCTGGTGGCAATTACTAGATGGATTTTCGTAGATTGATTGGACTATAAGCTGTTTATATTCCTTTCACAAATAAATCAAATAAATCGCTTAAATCTGCCTTTACGGAATCCAGTTTATACCCGTCACTTTACATTTTCATTTAGGACCGTGTGTGAAAATATCACAAGTTACCTTAAAATTGTTCAGTTTTCTTAGGGCGCGAACGTCATACTAGGTTTAAGGTCGATTCGCACTATACGGAACGTCAACGTCACGTCACGGAACGGCAACGGCACGTCAATTTTGCTTTCAATTCGCACTTAAACATCACGTCAACGTAAATTTTGCGTTCAGTTTAAAAAAATGAGATATGGTATTGCCTTTATTCCGCATTGGTGATTTTAAATTATTATTTGGAATACCAAAGTTTAATAATACCAAGTTAGCAATGATAGAGAATGTCGAAGTAGCAGTTTTATATACTTTTAATAAAAATTGAACATAAAATTTAAAAAAACACATCTTTTCGAGACGCTATTAGTGCTAAGCAAAAATTGATGGTTTGTTTAATACATATAATTAAAACAAGTCAACTTCGTTTAATATAGAAAGTAAAAATTAGATTATATTTCATTGGTTAAATGTGTGATGGGATAGCTTTCATAAAATTCTTGTGCTGACGCGGAAGAGTTGAATTTTGAGATGGGGATAGTGTTGGTGTTGCCGTTTGAGCATATAACATTGAACATATTGATTCCTGGGTATTTGACGTTGATGATGATATGCAGGAAGAACTTGTTTGAATTTACATTGGTTGTGGGCGTTGCATATCATATTGGTAGCTACTTTGCACCTGAGGCGAGCTTATCGGCCTTGTAATGCTGTACGTTAATGGTAATGTAGTAGAGGGTATAAATCGTTCTTTTAATTTCTCTTCTTGCAACTTCGTCCATTGTAGTTTAGAAACTATTGCGAAAATTAAAACCTAACACTTACCTGGGGCAGTGCCGGATTTACCAACAAGCAAAACAAGCAATTGCTTGAGGCCCCTACCCTCAGGGGGCCCCGCGCCTCTTATATTTTGTTTGGTTCGTCTTTAGATAAAAGGGAAGTAAAAAAATTGTTTGGCCATCGTGTTTTCATAATATATTTTTGCGAATCAAATATACAACCGTCATAGTTTTGCGACTAAAATAATAAATTTAAAACTAAACGTAATTACGGTAGTCATTGTTGGGGGCCCCATCACGAGGTTGTGCTTGGGGCCCCGCAATTTATAAATCCGGCCCTGACTGGGGTCTTATTCTCTATTAGAATACTCGAAACTGTTATCCGAAACTAAAATGCTTCCGTATTCCCTATTACAATATTGCTTCCTTTAGTAGGAATATGAATATCCCCGAAAGAAATGAAAATGAGTGCAAGAGGTTTCAATTGTCTCCTCCATACATAAAATGTTATAAATTGCTCGATTATCCGTGAGCTTTCGAGTAAAAATCTAACAATATAGTTACAGTTTCGAGCAGAATTTAATCAATTTGTAATACAGAATACCATTTTGGCATTTTCGAGAGAAATTCTCACAATATTGTAATTGAGAATAAGGCCCCTGGTGTATTTAATTCTTTGACAATATTTGACCAAATTTTCTCTTTGTGAGTATTGTCACTATACCTTTTTTGCGAAAGATCATACAGCTTCTCCTATCGCCGAACCTTTTCAATCAATTTTTCATCTTCCATGATGAATTAGTTTCTTCAAAAAAAGATTATTATTTGAAAAATTCGAAATGCTGCCGTTACTACGTTCGCATTCAACAGAATAGATCAGTCACGTCAAGGCACGGCACGTCAAAATATAGTTTGAAACTAATCTTGACGTGCCGTTACGTTGACGGTTCGTGACCTTGCCTATATATGTGAACGTGTAGTGCAAAACTCATTGAAGAATATTTTGACGTGACGTTGCCGTTCCGTGACGTGACGTTGACGTTCCGTATAGTGCGAATCGACCTTTAGGCTTTTATTGTTTGATGCGAGTTTTTTTATGCCGGTAGTATAGCTATTCCGTTACGAGCTCAGTGACACGAAAGAAGAAAAGGTGTGATGAGTTTAAGAAGAGACCGCCAGTTGTTTGTCTCCGATGAGCTTTAAGTGATCGATGAGCGTCTTACAAGTGATCTTGTGGGGGCTTTGAGGTTATCATGTCTCGGGCGGACTTTCATGCTGCGGGAAGTCTTGAATGGAGTGGACACTGGAGGCATTTCGGATTCGCGTAAAGTTTTCAATAATAATAAGAATTAGCTTTCATTCATGCTGGGATTGAAATCCAATTCTTATTAGAGTTTACATATTAGTTTTAGTGATGTTAAATTTTTCGTTGATTTTCCACAGTGAGTAACTGTTTGATTTAGTGGCAGAGATTGCCGCAAACATTGCCAGTTGTCACGATAGATACGCGACCCGAAAAAATTAATGCGTGTCTAAAACGACCAGTCTCTAATTTTTTATATGTACATACCCAAAATCATGTTTTGCAAGCTTTTTTTTCATTATACTTTTTTTTCCTAACCAGCTCTCAAGACTGGTAAAATTGAATCCGAGACCCAATTAGAGGAAACCTTCAAGCCAATAGCCAGCAAGCTAAATGGGCTCATAGCATCAGTAAAACGTGAGCCAAAGGATGAAGAAAAATTAAACCAGAGAAAAGGCTGAGAAATTATGAAACATTTAAAGAGTGATCCAACTATCAAGCTTTTTAATTATTGTTTTGATGATAATGATTGTGATGAGTTTGCACAAGCTATCAAACACCAAAAATTGTGTCCCCAGACCAGATACTAAATAAATACAAACAATAGCACGACAATTGATAAAAGTATGGAGTGTAATATCCAGCGATGTGTTGAATATTGGTAACTCAAGTTTAAAATTTATGAAGAACACTTTCTTATAAGCGATAAGCAGTATAACATAATTGAAGGCTTAGCTGTCCTAATTTTTATGAAAAGCCACAAGTTTACTCAAAACTTGACCAATTATCAAACAATTGTAAATGACGCTATTTTAAGGTAAACCAGCAAGTAAAAGGAACGAATAGCTACAAATATAGAAACATAATAAAAAAATTGATTGCGCTCCTCATACAGTAAAAGGAATAATGCAAATTTGGAATGTAAGCAGAAATAAAACAGATGAAGATAATGATCATCGCTAATGCATGTTGAAAATAAATATCTAAAACCCCATGGAGAATGAAGATTCCAATGATTGGAACAGCTATATATACAGCGCCGGCCCTAGGGTAGAGCGAGTGGAGCGGCCGTTCTAGGCGCCAGGTGGTAAGGGGCGCCAAAATGAATGAGAAAAACAATTTCGAACAAAAAATAAAATTTTTAAGGAACTTTTTGAGGGTGTTGTTTGTAACTATCCAAGTCTTTGTACTCATCAATATGACTCGAACCCGGCACAAGCAGGGAGCACTGACTGCAAGAGCGATCGTACATGGAGCAGGCTGAATACGGCGGATCTAAACTCGATAAAAACCGCAATCCTAATTTGTAAACAATCGTGCTGAAGTTATGAATGGTACTGCGTGAATGTACTAACGATGGACTGCGGATACCAGGCAAACTTCGGTTTGGATTAGCCTTCCATTGGTGATACGGAGCTCTGCCATGGGCGACCGTCCTTTCTCGCCCAGCTCGTGGTATCAATATAAAATTACCGTAAAAATCTTTTGAAGATGGAGCACTTCTTAAATCTCCAAACATTTCTGCGGCTCCCACAGCTCCCAAAAAAAAAACGACCTACAATGCCAGTTAGATATTTTTGGATCCATGCTTTAAGGTGTCGAATGTGGTCCCAGTGAAGGAAAGTTTTCGGGATTCTTCTTCAAGGAGGGCAGTCTGAATTCGTAAACCCAGGATTGAAGTACGTGGGGATCAGTCCTTTATTGGGAGATCTTCTGCGGAAGTAAGGGCACCTAATCGGAGAAGCGACTTGAAATAACGACCGCATTCAGAAGACGGGATGGCGCAGCCAGAAAATATTTTATGCGATATCTAAGCTGGATACTCCCGTGTTGAGGCTGGTAGCAAAAATTACTCAGAAAGATAAGACAATGTAATCCTTTCTGTGCGAAGAAAAAGGAAAGTAAAAATCTATGATCAACTTCTCTATTCATATACGCGCTCCGGAATGGCGAGAGGGCGGAGCAACGGCAAACTACACAAACACATGCAGAGCAGGAAGTACACGAAAATGGTACATGAATTCACACAAGCAAAATAAAAGTCCAGACGGCACAAAAAATTGCGGAGAAGAGAAATCAGTGCGTCTCTTTCGCACTTCGTGAAATAACATTTATTTATTTACCCTTTCTTTCTTCGATTTTTGTTTTGTTTTTAAATTGAATTTTATCTCGCTTGCACCTTGTCGATTAATATATTCACTCGCAAGGGAGCTTATGGGAAATTTTGAGAGTGTCGTATCTTTGTGGGTAATTTTTGCTGGTAGTCTGCGGGTTCTGCGTGGCCCTCGAGCAGGAAAGGGATACCCATTTTCTTAATAAGAAGAGGGTTAGATCATCTGGATGTTCTCTAGGGCATAATAACCCGGCAACAAGGGGGAAGGCTTTGGCCATACGGTTTGAAAAGCCTTCAGAATAGTCGGACGCACTCATAATGAAGTCTAGAACGACTCCAAAGCCAACCTCCTGTCAAATAGCGGAAGGTGTCAGAATTGGCGTGCTTGTGACTAACAATCCGGAGACTCTTCTGACCACGAAACAACTAGTTATTGCGCAAGGAAATATTCTGGAGGCGGTAGCCGAATTGGCTCAGGGCTCAGAACAGCCCAGGTTGGTAAGGGTCGGTGCGCCTTCTATGGTGGGCCGTCTTAAGCCTTGAAAGGAGCAAGCCTTGTTGCTGTAGAGGGGAACAAGCTGCCGCGCAGCCTTTTTGTAATCGGGTACTTTCTGGCAGCAACAAAAGGTCCCACTGGCATTATGTTGAAAGGATAGGGGTCCAAAAGAAGACCCTAAGGATGTAGGAGTCCACAAAGTGCACCGCATAAAATTAACAGAGATGACGTTGTCAGGATGGTGAACACTGCAATTTTGGGCTGATGGCAGGAGATGCCTCTTTTATCGAGAAGGCGACTCTCTCCACCTCTCTCATCAACCTTACTCGTTGGAGCAAGCCCTAATGCCCAACCATACAAAGAAACCCAAACATACAAACAACCAAATAGCCTCCAAAGAAGGTGGTGCTGTTGGCGAAACATTGGGGAAGCAACTCTGAGAAAACATACTTCCTCTGTTCCCGCTACAGGCGGAACTGTGACCCTAAAACCACCATCGTAAAAAGTAAAAAGATATCTGTATTATCTAGAGAGGTGTTGGATATGTTAGATACAGGCCCAGGAAGAGGGGGGGGGCAAGAGGGTCGTTTGACATGGGCCTCCGAATTCAGGGGGCCTCCATAATATGTAGCAAGACCATAGCTTATAGATGACAATCAAATAAGAGTTCTTTGAAATGAATTAGTCGATTCAACTATAATTGATCGATTGAATGTGTCAGTGAGAAAGTTTTCAATTGCGAGGAGGATATAACAAATATAACAAATCATTTTTAATATCTTAATACAATTCAAAATATTTTAATATCTTTTCCTGAACAATTGAGTCAATTAGCTCGAAACCCAATTAAATTGTGAAAAGAGCCTGGGACTGACTGCCAAATTTTCTTGGAAAAGCAGTAAAAACGTGAAAAAGTCCTAGGTTTTCGGCCAAATTGCGCGAATCATGAAAGATTGGTGTGGTCAGATCAGGAGTTAGTTTCGCAAATATGGAATCGGTTTTGATGGTATTTTACTAATCTAAATTATAATTTGTCTATGACTATACAATACTATTAAAGGTTTCAGGTAGGGCAATAAAAATAGCTCTAAAATACCAAGGCCCTCTCAACTACAGGCCATGAAGTTCTCTCTTGAACTAATGCAACCATAGCTGAAGTCGGTCCAAAAAATTTGACATTTGGTTAGAATTTATATGGCGCGGAATAGATTCGGGACTGCTTTCGTTATATTTTTGTGGTAAAAAGTGGAAAAACATTGTAATTTATTACTTTAAACTATACATAGATTATCAGTGATAAGTTCTTTTAAAGAAATTAAAAATGAATGGGATTCGATTCTTTCTGAGTCCAAGAAAATTGCAGCAGGTAATGAAATTGTTACAGAATTTGCGACAAATCGCCGAATAAAAGATCAAGTATGCAGATATAGAAGCATATTTTCACAACCATATTTTTAACGAGATCATTGACTCAGTAACATATGGACTTATAAGAGGATTTCAAGCTGTTCCTTCTATATGCAATTTATTCGAAGTTCTGTGGAATTTTGTTGAGATGGAAGAGAAGAGCTTAGTTGAAGCAGCAACAATTTTATAAAAGAAATATGAATATGAAAATGGTGAGGAAATTATTGAAGAAATTAAATTTCTTAAAAGAGCGTATAAAACCAATTTTAAAGGCTGCACGAAACCATCCGAGCTTTTAAACGAAATTATTGAAAAGGGGTTTTTAAACATTTATCCAAATGTTGTTATTGCGCTTAAAATAATTTTAACTATGCCAGTAACCGTAGCAGAGGCAGAGAGAAGTTACAGCGTACTTAAACGTATAAAAAATTATTTGCGATCAACGATGGAACAGGATCGCGTTAATAGTTTAGCGACGCTAACTATTAATTGGGATATTGCCAGAAATTTGGACTATTCCCAATTAATAAATTCTTTTGCAGCTATGAAGGCTCGAGCTCTTTTTAATCTGTCTTTTATATCCATTTATTGTTTTTTTGTAATATTTTGAATAAGGTTTTGTGTTTTATTTTGAATTAATATATTATATACCATCAAAAACGTAAAGGACACCGCACAAATTATATGAGAAAAGGGTCCCGGCGGATTTGGCTGAAATTGAAGTATGTTAGTCAGTGGGGGTAGACGAACAAAAAATTGTAAGGGGGAGGGACGTAAATCGTAACGGTTAGCCGCTAGGGCGTTTTGAAATTTTTTGATAGATGTTTTTATATCACCCTGTATTTTTGTAACCCTGTGAAATATTTTCGTGAATAAGGTGGCAATTTACGCAGAATACTCCCACCTATCTAAAACTGTAAAAATCGAGGTTCTAACCCACCAACTTTTAGAGTTATGGGTCGTCAAATTCAAAGTTTTGTTTTTTTTTTCACTAAAATTTCAAGTTCAACCACCTTTTCTCCAAAAAATACGTAGTTAATTAAATTTTTTTTTACAAAATTGGAAAGCTTGGACAATTTCCTATGAATAAGGTCAGGGCAACTTTTATGCTACGGCCTTTACTTTTGAAGTTATAAGCAATTTTCCACCGCAGCTTTGTCGAAAAGTACCAAATAAGTACGAAATAAAGCCAATTTTCACATTAAAATTGCTTATAACTTCAAAAGTAAAGGCCGTAGCATAAAAGTTGCCCTGACCTTATTCATAGGAAATTGTCCAAGCTTTCCAATTTTGTAAAAAAAAATTTAATTAACTACGTATTTTTTGGAGAAAAAGGTGGTTGAACTTGAAATTTTAGCGAAAAAAAACAAAACTTTGACTTTGACGACCCATAACTCTAAAAGTTGGTGGGTTAGAACCTCGATTTTTACAGTTTTAGATAGGTGGGAGTATTCTGCGTAAATTGCCACCTTATTCACGAAAATATTTCACAGGGTTACAAAAATACAGGGTGATATAAAAACATCTATCAAAAAATTTCAAAACGCCCTAGCGGCTAACCGTTACGATTTACTCCCCCCCTCCCCCCTTACAATTTTTTGTTCGTCTACCCCCACTGACTAACATACTTCAATTTCAGCCAAATCCGCCAGGACCCTTTTCTCATATAATTTGTGCGGTGTCCTTTCTTTTCCATAGGGGGCCACATACATATATTACCTGACCTGGGCCTCCAAGTGGCTCTTACAGGTCCTGGTTAGATATATAAGTTAAAACAAATAAATAAAATATATGAATAAGTTAAAATTTTGTATTTAGTATATAGTATTTAGTAGTAAGTTTTTCATCCTTTCACATTTTTTATTTTTATATTCTTTTTTATTACGAATAAATGTCTGTTTATAACAAATATACTGTATTTTAGTTGTAAATTACCTCAACGGTCACCAAAATTCACTTTTATTTACGTTAGTACACCGTATCAACAGTAATTCTTAGATTTACTTCCTATGACCGCCCTTCTTAGAGCGCGGGACCACTGTGAAATGATGCAAACGGCTTCACTACTTATATTTCGAAGGTCAAAAGTCCCTATTTAATTTTGGGGACTTTTTTCCAGGTTTGCAAGATTCTGAGTCTCTGTGCTCAACTGTTCTAAAAATTCGCCAGCAAGATAGAATTTCAAATGAAGAGTTATGGTGCCGTGCCGGCCAAGAAAGCATAGATAACCCAGAGCAGGCGAAGGAAATGGAAATGGATTGGCCACACCTTGCGACGGGAAAACGAAAATCTTGGTTTTTACTTCTTTGTATCTTTCAATAATACATGTTTTGTCATCTTAGTTCATCCATCATCCCAAACCACTGAAATGCAGTCTTGTAAAACTTTAGCCTTGTGAAGGTTTTCAGGATTGGTGCCCGTAGGATATTCCATAGGATCTTCTTCGATCGGTATCTTAAACATAAAATGACCTGTTGTTCTTATGTGAGTAAAGGTGTAGAATAAGAGATTAACTCAGAAAGCCATATAAGTGCCGCCTAGTGAGGAGCAAAAATGGGCTTGTTCTTTCAGTCTTGTCTTGTTCTTGCAGATTTAGCAAGAACAAGAACAAGACTTAGGTATGCTTGCAAGAACAAGATTAACTGTGCAACCTCAAGACCCAGAGCAAGAGTTTTAGCAAGATTCTTGCAAAATTTTCTCCTAAATTCATTCTTTTAAAAACAAAAATATAAAATTGATTATGATGTTCAAGTAATTATGATATAAATACATGTGTATATATTTACTTTTTAGTATAACAATTGCATAAGTTGAACATAATGACTTTGTGTGCATTGTGCGCAAACTAGTGATGAGCAAAAACGGTCTTGTCTTGTTCTCGTATATTTAGCAAAACCAAGAACAAGAACAAGACTTAGTTATACTACTTGCAAGACCAAGAACAAGACACACTGAACAAGAACAAGAGAAGAACAACACTAGATTAGTCTTGTCTTGTTCTTGCGTTCGCTGATCACTAGTGCCGCCTAGTCGGAATTTAGAAATACACCCTTTTTGACAATGGTGACGATGTGTTCATAGACTTCTTTTTGTTCATCGCTTAACGTTGGTTCATTGTGTACGATATATTCTCTGTATAAATTATCATCAGATTCATTGATTATTTTTGGCGATGGGAATCCATAATGATCCAAATTTAACGAAATACGAAAGAAACGTTCGTTTGTTTACGTTCAGGAAAAATACATTTCTTTAAAAATCTTGTGGATTTACCACTAATCGATCTTTGAACTAGCTTCTCTCAGGATTACTTTGGTGCCAGTTCTGGTACCAGTCAATTTCTCACTAGTCCTAATATTATTACTATTTTTGAAGTTTATAGTAGTCAGTTTATTAATAATATGCATATTATTTGATATTTCAAAATTTTTGCTATTCGTTCGGTATAGAAGTTGTGTTAGTTTGAAAAACAAGGTGTATGAATTTTGAAAGATTGTTCCTTACAATTTGTTATTATTATTTTTAATTTATTATTAAAATATTGTGATATTCCTTGAAAACCTGGAGCAGCCCGAAGGCATTAACTCCTATGGAGCAGCTAAGGAAGCCTGAACTCCGATTAATAAGTGGAGCAGCTATAAAAAGCTTAACTCCTGGGCTTAGGGAAGTTTTGGCTTCCCACTCAAACGTCTGTGTTATCACGACTAAATTTTATTTAATTAATATGCTCTATTTATATAAAATTGTCTTATACATCTATTCTACTCTAACTATAATTATCATTATTCCCACCTTAGGTGAATTGCCTTGGGTCAGCAATTTGTTCGCACCGGGCCTCAAGAATTTGATGCACCCGTGTGACCTATTTACGTTTTTACTTGCTCGGGGAAAAATTGCAACGTTCAGTCTGCATGATTAATAAAAAAAAACTCTCGTGTGTGACCCGTTAAAAATATTTACCTAAGGTGAAAAAATGTGATTTGAGAAATATGAAAATGTATAATGGGAATGAGTGTATCACAATATCCATTCATGACATTCACCATTCATTATACTGGGAAGTTGATCGTGCGGACCGAAAGGGTCAAATCCACAACCCAACTTCATATTTTTGTTTTTTAATCATTTTAAATTATTTAAATATAATTGTTTAATAACCACTCTATACTAATGTTTTCCTATTTTCCAAATAAACAAAAGTTATTGTCTCCAGAAAAGGTACGTAATCCCGTCGTTGTTTTTATTGGGCCATATTTAAGCCTGCTTTCGGAGTAAAATAAATTTAGTAATTTGGATCCATGGATCTGCCATAACTCCACGTAATGAATTCGCAGATACTCAAAAAGTTTAGGAGTAAAAGTCATATTGGTGAATGTAACCTTTCTGTTTACAAACGCAGTATTTTATCTACTGGACTCTTTTGTGTTATAATATAAACTTGGACTATCTATCAGCTGTACCAAATTCAATAGTGTACAATTATCTTAACTTGGAAATCGTGAATTTTTAAGCATGTGAAAGAGTTCCAATTACAATTAGTTTCCGCAGAAATTACAGTAGACGTTTTTTGAATGTTGCAAACTCTATTTACTTTTATTTTCATTTCATCATAACTTTCATCTAAGCTCTAGTTTTGTGGAATGCAACAATTTTTTAGATGTTTAGATTTTGATTAAATTCCAGCTCAGTATACTCTGCATGGGTACTAAAATCATTCGTTAAAAATTATTACTTTGAATGTTACACAAAACTCAATAAAAAAAGTGCGCGCCGAAATTGCGGGCAAAGAATCGTATTTTCATTTGGATTTTAGTTGGATGGAGCCCAAAATTTCAACCTTTTCAAGTGATTCCAAGTAGCGCTGCGTTCCCACAAATCACAATTTGGAAAAGCTTGGGAACCGCGAGAAAAAATTGGTTTTTCCCGAATCCCCGCTCTCAACATTATTAAATCTCAGTAAGAGGGGGTAGACCTCCGAAAATTGCAATTAAAATCACACAAACTACGGAGTTAGACAAAACAGAGGAAAATTCATTTTAACGGAAGCATCAGCATACAAAATGTGGAAGCGCAGAAGAAATGATAAAATTGCAGCAAATAGCACTTCAGGCCGGCGCCCATCCCCAAGGCCACCCCCCAAAAAAGTAGGGAAAGCGATCTCTTCTACGGTATAGAACGCAAGTACCGTGAATAAAAATTTATGGAAAACGACAACGGGAGCAGTTGAACTAAAGGCAGGCTCAAAACGAGAACGAGAAAAAAACTTAGCATCCTCCAGATACATGCTGACCACTGCCAGTAGATTTATTTTTGTACGTATGCGTACATATGTGTTGTCTATAACTTTTGCATATCAAACGAATTGAAGACTTTTTTTATCGCGCGGAACAGAAAATTTTTGCACTGCCCGGCAGATTAATTTGGTCTGTTCGACGCCCCAAAGTACATATACGCGGCCGGGTCCCGGGCTCCGGCAGCCCTCCATTCTTCCGTCCACACGGCCTCCTCTACCTTCGCAAAACTTACATTCGAGTAAACGAAACAACCGAATTTTTTCTGTGCACCTCCATGCTCCTGTCGCATACATCACGACCCCATTTTACCACCCCACGGGCAGCCCTTCGATAGTCACAGAAAAAAGTTTTAATGCCCAAAAACAACGAAAATTCGCTGGCAGCCCCCTTGAGATGGGGTGGTACGCGCGTTGGTCACTTTCTGTTGCGAAAATTTGAATGGATTGGACGCGCTGTAATGCATCCCTCGCAAGAGATAGCGAAGTACCGCACAGGTAAGAGTCAAGGGGTCCTTGTGTGTGCCGGTGTGCTCTGGATGTGCGCCCCCTTCGATGGACGCCGGGCAGAAGTCCTTTTTGCTCGATTTTGAGAATTTCGGGTAACGTCAGTGCCGGACGGATATTTGCTTACATATAAAAGAGGGATGCGCTGGTCTGAATGCAATTCAATTCGATTCTGCTGGATGCGTTTGTATCCGAGTAATTTTTTTAAATTAAAAATCCGTGGAATAGTGTATTGAGCTCAGCTTGAAGAACCTGGAGGAGGTCTATTGTCATTTGCATGGGTGCGCAATTCCTATATTCTTATCACTTTATTTCGCGATAGCCGTGGATGGTGAAGGAAGCACGGAAGCTCAAAGGAGTGATATCATTTTTTGCTATGAATCCTTCCTATTGCATGGTGTTTCGCGTGAGTAATATGTATGGGTATGTGTTGTTTATTGATTGGTCTTTCTTGGAAATTGGAAATCAGCAAAGTACTTTTTTTCTGCATTTCCGCTTTTACAATTATGTACGCGGATCAATAAAATTGATAATGACTAGCCTGCAGTTGGTTGCTACGTTTTTTGCACTGTTTTAAGAAGAGTTTAAACTGTATCGATAAACAAATCAAATAACCACTAACCAATCAATCAAATAAACCTTTGAATCAGTGTATCGAAAAGATGAATCGAGAATAGAATAAGTACTAGATTCACTTCCTAATTATCTCTTAGGCCACGTCAGTCCTATACCGCATTCATTAACATTATCGGAGGAAAGATTTATATTATAAATGACCCAAAAAATATACTAATATAAAACGAAACATCTCAGGTTATCCGAAAACAATAACAACTAGCGCGTAATCAGTAACGTAATTAACAGCAATCGCAGTGCAACTAAATCTTCGCCTAGTGAAAGTCAACAAATGTAAGTCACCAATATCTAGACTGCAAGCAATAAAGATTCACTAGCTAGCTTTTAGTATCTCTTACAAAATACCTGAACCAAAGTATGCATCGATTTGGTGAGTATGGTTTTATAGGTCCAGATATCTCTATGGCTTTCGAAACAGTATGGCACACATTTTTTTTAGCTAAATTCCCACCATTTGTCTTTCAAAAAATATGAATCGAGAGTTTTCTAACGAGCCATTCTCAGAGTTCTCCATAATGGAAAATTATCCGACAGCTTCGAGGTGAGCTCAGGAGTACGACAAGGATGCCTACTATCGCCATTACTATTTCTCATAGTAATAAATGACATCCTTGTCGGCTTTCTAGATAGTAGAACAGGCGGCATACAATGGGGTTTGTTAGACCGCCTTAAGGATCTCGACTACGCAGATGATATCTGTTTGCTGGCCCACAGACACCAGGACCTCAAAAACATGTTAAGCAATTTGGCAACAGACAGCAGTCTAGCAGACTTAAGGCTGAATCCGGCTAAAACAAAAGAAATGCGGATAAATGCAAACACCGTTGAACGGACAGCGCTGAATAACCGGGACGTGGAACTGGTAAATAAATTCTGCTACCTCGGTAGTATTATTACCCAAAAAGGTAGTGCAGAAGAAGATGTCAGTCCCAGAATAAATAAAGCCCGAGGCGCATATGCATGCCTGTTCCGCATATGGAGATCAACACAGATCTCATGTAACACCAAACTGCGGCTGTTCAACTCCAACGTGGGCGCCTACAAGCCTTCATCAACAGATGCCTGTGTCGTTTCCTAGGAGAAGAGAATTTCAAACGAAGAGCTATGGCGCCGTACCGCCCAAGAAAGATAGATGACCAAATCAGGCGGAGGTAGTGGAATTGGATTGGCCATACCTTGCGGCGTGAAAACGTGAATTTAACCAAACAGGTCCTTGACTGGAATCCGCAAGGATTCCGTAGAGTCGGAAGACCTAGAACAACGTAGAGGAGAACCCTACAAGCAGAAGCGGCAACAACTGGGAGATCCTGGGCCGAGCTGAGAGCTGTAGCGCAAAACAGAGTCCGCTGGAGGGCAACAGTTTCCGCCCTATGTTCCATGAGGGATTAAAGGAGCGTAAAGAAGAAGAAGAAGATTCGTCAATATGGTAATGGATGGAGTAAAGTCTAAACTCCACACCACCTATCCTGGGAGCCCCAACAGTCAATTATATCACCTCATTTTATCATAATCTTTATAACTACCTACTCTCTGTCGCAACTCCGACGAACTTCACAGGTTTGCCGATGACGGAACTTTGTGCTTCGATAATGGTAGATCTTGTCCTTTTCAATTTATGCTTGATTTAAAAGTTACATCTTCGCTTGACAAGTTAAGTTTACATCTTCGCTTGGTAGGCCCGATTATAATATATTAATATCATTTTTTATGTTCTATTCTACCAAGGTTACTTTCTAATGTACGTCGATGATATTGTAATTCCGTAGAAAATGAAAACTCCTCTAAAAATAACAGTTGCTGCTGATTACTGATTAAAAATTAAAGGGGTGAAATAGATATTATAACTGAGTCCATACAATTTTTTGAACACGTCTTGAAAGGAGAAACAATGATGTCATCACAGAAAATAAAGGCAGTACAAAAATATCCTCCACCTACAATTTTAAAGCAAGTCCAAAACTGTTTTGGTTTGACAGGATTTTAAGCAAGTTTATATAACAAGGGTACGGAATCGATACTCGATTCTTTACTCATAAGAATATTCGACTTTCGATTCCATGCGATTCCACTCATATCAGTACGACCATCGATTCTACCCATATCAGTACTCGATACTTTTGGCCGAGTACTACTCATATAATTACTTATAGGGTAGAATCGAGCACTAAGTACAATTTTCATTCAAGGCCGAATTCAAGCCATTTGTATTACGCTCTTTTAATCCCTCATGGGACATAGGGCGGAAACAGTTACCCTCCAGCGAACTTTGTTTTCTCCGACAGCTGTCAGCTCCCAGGGGTTGTAGCTTCTGCTAATAGGGTTATTCTCCAAGTTGTTTTAGGGCTTCCGTCTCGATGGGATCCTTCCGAATTCCAGTCAAAGGCCTGTTTGGCTAAATTTGGGTTTTCGAGTCGCAGGGTGTGGCCAATCCAATTCCATTAGGAGTTCTATCTTGCCAGCGGATTTTAGGATACAGACGCAGGCATTTGTTAATGCAAACTTGTAGACACCTTGTGATGAATTGGGAGACTTTCCTCTTTTTCCGCGAGCTCGTTTATCATCCGCCTTTTATCACGCCCAACACTTGTCTTAACCTCCCGGTGTAATTGGGAGTATTCCCGTTCAAGTAGGTAACGTCTTTCCGAGTCGCTTGTGGAGTTTACATTATTTTTAGGGCCCTTCTGTATTCTATTTTTTGCCTGGCTGTGTCCGAGATACAGTGCTGCGCCCTTTGTTGAGCACCACAGCTCTTCAATATTATTTTCGTCGGAAATTCTTTGATGGTTTAAAGTGTGTTGTAGTTTCCAAACATATTCTCACCTTTTAATGCTCTTCCGCAGAAGGAAAATCGTCTACCGTTTATGGCATCGCGTCAAGTCGGCTCTACACTATGAACTCTATGCTATGAACATCCTCCAACGTTGCACAGTGGGACTCGCTCATAGAAGGTTCTGCTCAAAACTCAATTTTCAAAATGTGGAAATTTTTCAAAAAAATTGTATCGTCGTAGTTGTAATAATGTATCAGATCACGTGTAAAAATGTTAAGTCGCTGACTGCTATGAGTCATCGAGCGCATGAGCATAACGTTCATATTTTAGGCAAAATAATACTTCTGGGAAAAAGGAATGCCAGATTATGCGCGATATAAAAACATTAATTTCTAACGTTTAACGATAAAATCTATGAAAGTGTATTATGTCGGTTATCAAGCAAGGTATTTTGATTCTTATTTAATTTTGTATTATATGATAAGTTCATTGGTTTATGATACAGGGCTTAAAATTTGTGGTAGTGTATATTTTTTCGTAGGAGGTTCTTTAAATTACATTTTCTCGAAAACGCGCAAAGTTTCCAACGTGTGATTCAATACCGACAGCAGCCCGAGCATGTCCCAGAGCCGGCTTTAGACGTTTCAGATTGCGGCGAATTGAGGCAGATAGCTATGTACTACTACCAAATGGTGGTCACTTTCAGTTTCTGCTCCCCAAAAGCTCCTGACATCGTCCATTATAGTTCCTAATCTGTGGCTGACGGCCACGTCCCCGTGACCTATCTTCTTTCTCGTTCTATCATCGTACAATACAAAAGTAAGTTCCTCGTAGCATGAGTTGGTGGGAGCTTTAGAAATCAACGAAAAGCTCACCATTGTTATTAGTAACTTGACTTCGGCCTTGATATCCGTGTGCAATCGTGTTTTTGGGAAGGGACTGTGCGTCACCCATCAAATGATGATCCCCCTCTTGGAATAGAGCGACAAACCTCTTTGACTCGCATATAAAACTCATCTTTGATGTCAGCTTCTGCGTCTTCAAGTACAGTGCAACATTAGATTACCGCAGCACTTCTTAGTCTAGTACGCAGGCGCACGGTAATAACCCTCTCAGGAACTGGTTTCCAGGAAATGAGGCTGGTCTTGGCTTCTTTGGTAAGTATTACGCCAACGGCCACTCTTACGGCTTTCCGTTTCATTTCTGCCAGAATATAAAAAGGACTTATCGTTTGACTTTGATTTTACATCGGTTCATCTCGTTGAGGACTTCATCCAGCCATCCATCAGCAAGCAGTGTTCACACATTCCTTTATCCGATTCGTGTCCAAAAAGGTCGTCGTTGTGTTGTCCGTCCGGTTGATTCCTAGCAATGAGGCACCACAGCGTGGTGGGATTAGGACTTGCTAACACAGCTGCTGGGAGTCCATCTGCAGTGATTCTTCCCGGGTTTTGATAGAAGTGATATATTAGGAAAGCGTCAAAACAAATATTATAAAACCAGCACGAGAGTAAAAAGTGTTATAACCATAGGCCGAAGATAAAACGTAGCTTACTCGGTGTCGGCCGAGAATTACATCCATAATTTTTAGTACTTTACTAGATTAAAAACAACAAAAAACACATCAGCAGCAGATCTTATGAAGCTTTAGATAAGAGGAAACGGATAAATAATTCAATGGGTCAGACAATTTTCAGGACCGCCCAATGCAGGACACATCAGTACTCCAACTCGTAAAATTTTTACCACTGAGAACTGATCGAAATACCCCTAAAATCATTGTTAAAGAAAAAAATGTAGATGTTGTTTTAAACAATTGCAGGGGTGGGTGACCTTTTTTATAACATGTGCCAGAATTCCATTTTGATGACTTTGAAGGGTGTCATTTAATATACTTAATAGCCCGGCTCTGGCCAGTTCAATTACAAAGGTCAAGCAGCATTTGAGGTAATTAGTACTCAGTTGAAAGATCGCATTGTTTATTGTTTATTTATTGTTTATTTATTCGGAAAGTGTACACAAGATACAAATCTTTTAGAGTACAATATATAAGATACAAATCTTTACGGAACAATATAAAGGATTAAAAACTAAAAATAAAAAATAACAGCAGAGAGAGATAATTGGACAGATAATACAAAAAAAAATTAAAACTATTAGAAAACTTGCCAAACTAAATATGACTTTGACCCTCCACGAAAAGGCGTATATAAAATTTAAAACTATTAAAATTAACCACCGGACAAATGCTTAATAAGTTTCCTCCTGAAAACCACCGCCGTATTGGCTCCTCTGACAGAGGAAGGCAATTTATTCCACAGTCTAATTGTGTGCAGGAAGTAGGATCGACAACCAATTCTGCTCTTGTATGAAGGTATGCGGAAGCTTAACAGACGACGTGACTGCAACGGTACTATAAAACTAGCCAAATACCTGGGACTACTGGTAAAATGTATCTTGTAAAGTAGACATAATGCATGCATGTCAAGGTAGGACAAGAATTCGCAGGGGATGAGAAATTTGCGATAAGTGGAAACATGGGCATTACGTCGTAAGCCAAAGGAGAATCTAATGCAGTCATTAAAAGCTACATTCAGACGACGCCTGCAAAAGGCATCCAAGGCAATATAGCTCGAGATGCCGTACAAAAAATGCGGCATGATCAGGCTCTTTACCACACTTAGGCGTGACTGCTGAGGTAGGAGTTTACCAAATAACCATAACCTACGGAGGCAAGTATAAACTTTACTAAGAATCCGTGAGACGTGGTCGCAACAAGTCAACCTCGAGTTCACCACAATACCCAAATTCGTAGCCTTATTCACAATACAAAGTGGAGTATTATCGATCGTGATAGGACTTAGCTCATGGGTATTAACAGAACGACGGCTAATAAATAAGGCCACGGATTTATTAGGATTGAGTCTAAGATAGTTATTGGACGCCCAGTTTGAAATATTGCGCAAGTCACCATTCACTCTCTCAATGCATTCACCTAGTTTATCAGAAGAAGATGAGGTATATACTTGCGTATCATCAGCAAAGAAGTGAAAACAGCAATTCCGGATGACGGTAGACATATCATTCGTGAATAATGTGTAAAGCAAAGGTCCGAGAACAGAGCTCTGCGGCACTCCTGATGGCACAGGAAGAAATGATGAATACTTATCATTGAACTTAATGCACTGGGACCTGTTGGAGAGGAATGAGGAGAGGAGAGAGATCGCAGAAGACGAGAAATGGAAGAGAGTAGCAAGTTTATACAGCAAGAGATTATGATTAACGGTGTCAAACGCTTTTGAGAAATCAAGCAGAACCAACACGGCGGTCTCATTATCATCCAACTTCGCTCGAACATCAGTGGTGACTTCAGCAGTGCTGTCTCACAGCTATGAATCCGCCGAAAGCCAGACTGGTACTCACACAGTAGATTACGTTCTTCAAGAAACGATTGAATCTGATCATACATGATTCTCTCAACGACCTTAGACAGGTAGGATAGGATACTAAACAGGTTTTGTATAATCTATGTAAGTAGGTATTACACCAAGGGGCATAAACACCATCGCGGAAGACATGAAATCGAGAGTCAAGGGTTACGTTTACCCACAAGCTCCCTGCAAACATTCCAAGTCGATATCGAAGCGAGAAAGATTCATAAAAAGCGAAAGCTTCTTCAATAAAGAAATCGAGAACGATTCGAAGCCTTATTGAAAATGATAAAAAAGGAACGCTATAACGAATCGCTTTTTAGATGGAATCTCGAAGGCTTTGCATAAATGTGTTTCGTTTTTTCGAATCGATATTGAATGAATTTTAAACGCTTTATAAGCTTATATGCGTCGTATTTTCCAGGTGGCAGACGTACCGCATCCGTTAGATAGGTCAATAAGACAGCTCATATCATAAAATCAGCCGTGTAGGAATCCCCTTTTTTTCGACATCGCTAGCTCTTATACTATGAAGTAAGGTCTAAAATTAAGAAAAACGTCCCAAAAAACTTAGAAATAATTTTATTCGCTATAATTTACATAAAATAATTCTACGTTCACGGAAAATTATTTTAATCTTGTTTAATAATTTTACTAAAAGTGCTGTCAGTTTTCAGATTAGAATACTTCCGATTTCTACATTTTACACAAGGTAAATGAGGTCTAACATAATTTTATCTTACTCTCAACCCTAGAAATCTGATAGGTAATCTTGGTTAATGTGTCTGATTATTTCATAGTTAAAAGTTACTTTCGTTATATGGGCCTAAGTATTCATATTTCTGCCTTTTTTCAGGTAACGATTGTGATGTACAATAAACACGAATGAAAAGAGGAATTTCTCGTAGTTTTCACGGACCCCGAGAACGATGTTATAATTGTGCTCGTGAGACTGACGCAAAAGTGAGGAAAAAAAACACTTCATTGCAGCCACTGGCACATAAAACCAGTTTGTGTATGGGGGTGATAACAGAAATGATGCATGGTGTAACATTAGTACTAAATAAGTTTTAGCATGTACTAAATTATGAACATACATGTTACTATATGCGTTTAATATAAAATTTAAACTAAAATATTCTTTATAATTTTTTCCAAAGACCTCGCGGGCCGTATAGAAACTTTTCGTGAACCGTAGCTGAGGTAGTCCACCGTTGACTAGAAAATCCGTTACCTTGATAGTATTTTAGGGGAATTTTACACGTTTGTTATAAATAAGGGACAATCATTTCCATTTCTATGGCCGGAAAACCTGCTCGTGAAGAACAGAGGTCATTTTAGTACCACGTTAATCAAATTACCGCCAACGAGCATAACAACCAATAAGAATTCGAATAAAAAGCTAAAAGAAATAACGTATTTAAATTACCGTATCCAGAACTTTGCACAATCCCCCTAAAACTACCCCTAAAATTTGAAGCTCCTAAAAACCCCATTTATCATTCCCCCCTCCAAATTTAGGGGGAAAACCCCCAAGTTGATCCCTGGAACACATACACAATACTCCCAACCGCAAGCTGATAATCTGATAATCGACAGCATCAATAACGCAATAGATGGTAATTCGGAAAGAGTACAGCAGGAAGTCACGGTAAACCCACGAACGATTTTAGTTCGTGTATTATTATTGTTTTGTTATAATTCATTGTTTTGTATAAACTATACGTCAACTACAAATTAGTAACGATCGTTCCAACTATTATGATCAATGTTTTAATTGTCACTTTAGAGCTTTCAATAACAAATTGTAAACATTCACCAACAAACTAATACAACCTATATAATTTTTGTTAACTTATATTATTCAGAGTAGTTATAGCATGGGCATAGGTAGGGGCATAAGCAATAAAGAAACAGCTGCATATATGTGATCAGATTTTAATTTTAAAATCGACTCTTGAATATCTGGTATTGACTGTCTAAACACCAATAGTGTAATCAAAACGTTAGAAAGCTGTAATTTCTTTTAAATCCAGGGAATGAAAATAAGTATAATGCCCATGTTATTTTCAATTGAATGTTTATGGTAGCTAAATAATCGATACACATGATTGTACAATACATACCAGAAATCGAATAATGCATATCATCAAAACTACATTAATCTATGCAAAACAAAATATCCAACAATTTTCTCTCAGATTGCATTAAAATAAAATGTCGGAGCAAAAGTAAAAATCGCAGAAAAGAAAATAATTAAAAAAAAAACTTTCACCAAAATTTTCCGGCACAAATTTCGTGTACGTGGGGAGAGCATAAGAGTTCAGCCAGCACATGTCAGTAACAACGACCAGACCTAAGGGTAGTATAACCTAATTTCAGGAATATTTCAATATAATGAACCGAAGGAAACTTTCTTACCTTCTAAACATTTCGAATTTGCAAAACTTTAAAACTTAATTAGTGTTCAATCAACAATAAGTTTTAGAGTATAGAGGCGATCCCGACTAAAGCTATTCCATATATATGAGAGAAAGAGTTTAGGGATGGTCTGTATGAACTTCGTTATTGTGTTTCTGACAGCTTTTCCCCAACTAACCAATGGTCGTCAAAGTAAAGTCAAGATTATTAAGTTTGCCAAAATTTTAATGTAATTTCCTCAATTCAAGATGGCCGGCTACTCAAATTGGTTCTCGAGTAGGAAGTTTCCCTAGGAAGAATTTGTATTCATATTTCAAAATTATTAGCTTTTTTTAGTTCGATTTTTATTTCCGAGGTAATTGATGTAATTAAATACTTCATTAGAATTTGCTTCATTGACTTTGTGGAAGTTTTCAATTTACTGGAAATTTTACATGAGGTTTAAAGGTTTGATTTTATACAAGCCAATGTTGAAAATATGACATCAATATTGTTTATTTATTAGAATTCAATTACATTCTTTTAAAAACAATGTACTAGGAACAGATTGTTGTATGTAACTCCGCCTTCGCCTGGTCCCAAGTCCAGGGTGTGAAAGGAGGAGGGTGGTCAATCTGCCGAATTAACCAGAGAAACTTCAACAGACGCTGGATATGATACCTCGAACCGAATAAATAATCGCGGGGGAGTTAAATGTACATTCAGGAGCAGATCCAACCGGCTGGGAGGAAGGAACCATGAGCGGATTCGGACACGGAGTAATTAACGGCAATGGTTTACGTCTGCTTTCATTCGCATCGTCAAACAATGATCGTTGGCAACAGCATTTTCCGCCATCCACTCAAACACCAACTCACCTGGCCAAATCCATCCGGCAACGACTTGGCGATGCTAGACTACTTTTTGAACAACGCAAGATTCCGATCGACGCCAACAGACGTACGTGCGATGCTTGGGCCTGATTGTGAATAGGACCATTATCTTGTTCGAGCAAAATTGCAGACGCGATTACAAAGAGCGGAAAAAGCGAAGCCACCACTAGCCAAGAAGAATTGGGCGTGCTTACGAGACCCGGCCATCGGGCAAGAGTCTCATATGGCACTATTGCGCCCCTGGCAATACCGGACGATATCGATGTAGAAGAAAGGCAATTGTCGAAGTCTATTGTGGGATGTCCACCTATCCGTAAACGGGCGCAGCCATGGATCTCGGACAGCTGTATGGACCTCGTCGATCAGCGAGAGCGAATGAAACATGTCGACTTTGAGCAATACCGACTATTGAACAAAAAACTTCAACAGAAAAGAAATTAGAACGAGAAGCGTACTGGAATAACGTTGCGGTCGATATGGAAAAGGCGGCGTCAAGGCACGAATACCGGACGCTGCGCTGTACCAGGCAATCCGCCGGTTAAGCGGCAAAGCAACAACAAACGAAAACATCAAAAAATCGGATGGAACCTTCATGACTTCTACCCATGAGCGCATGCAGCGATGGAGAGAATTCTTCCACCAACTATACAACCACGATCTGCCGCAAGGTCCAGCACCCGAACCGTCGATTATGGAATAGCCGTTTCTTGATACCGAACCGACAATTAAGTGAAGGTGGAGACAGCAATAAAATCGGAGGTGATGTCTTATCACAACAACTTCATGTCCTCATGACACACATATGGCATTCGGATCGAGTCCCTTTGGCGTGGAAGAAACCGATCATTGTCTCAATTTTGAATAAAGGTGATACTCGGGAATGTAACAATTATCGCGGTATTAGCCTTCTTTCGATCCTCGGCAAAGTATTTATGAAAAACATACTATCGAGGCTACAGAAACATCGAGAGCAAACAAGCCGGAAAGAACAAGGGGGATTTAGACCACGTCGAGTATGCATTTATCAAATATTCCCACTCCGTCAGCTAATGGAAGAAAGAATTCGTTGCGGCAAACAAGCTGTCGTCGGTTTCATCGACTTAAAATCCGCTTTCGATTGCATCGACTGGAACTGCTTGTGGAGAGTCTTGGGAACCGAATACGTGCCATTGAGAATCATCCAACTTCTCCAAGCGTCGTACGATGGCTCAACCAGCAGCGTTCGTATATGAGGCGACTTATGCGAGGAGCTCCCGATTCAAACGGGTGTCCGACAGGGAGACGTCGTTTCGCCACTTCTATTAAACGTCGTGATCGACGCGATTATGAGTGAACCATTCAATGGACGAGTCGGAGTTCTATACGATGACAACAACTTGTAACCGACTCAATGTTCAACGGCGATAGCGCCGTAACCGAAGCAACGGACATCTTATACGATAGTTCCCGCATCGCCCATCACGGAGAAGACCACAGCGCTTACAACGGATGGATCGAGGGCCAGTGTTCACCTCGATGGAACCCAAATCGAACAGTTTCCGAGATTCAAATATTTGGGATCATTGGTTGAGGAAACGAAAGTAGCATCGAGGGCCGACGTTCACAGCCGCATCGACCAGGCAATATCAACATTCGTCTCGCTCAAGTGGTGCATATGGAAACGAACAAAAATTTCCCTCAAAACAAAAGTACGCCTTTATCGAACGTTGATCCTTCCGATTTTTTAATTGATCTGAAACGTGGGCACTGCTCAAACCGGACGATAAGAAGATCGAGGACTTCCAAATGCGATGGTTGAGGCAGATCCTTAGTGTCTCACTTCGTGAACGCCTTCGAAACGAGTCAGTTAGACAAAGATGCGATCAGCAGATACTGCTCGAAGAAGAAATGAAAAACATCGAATATGGTGGTTTGGACATGTTTGCCGAATGGATGATAACTGCCTGCATGTAAACTTCTCTGGCGAGACCGTCCCGCAGACTGAAGAATCCAGCGATCGGCATCGAAGCAAACCTGACTAAAGAATATCGATTTTGTCCTTAGGAATTCACGATAATCAGTTACCGAGGCTCGAGACATCGTCAAAAGCCGGCAAGAATGGAAACGAATCGTAAATAGAATTCGAGACTCAGCGGCACCGACAGCATCGTATCCGAACAGCGAACGTACATATATTTAATTTGTCAGCCATTTCGTGTATCTTACATGTCGTAAAACCAGTTTTCCACGTCACCGTCGGTTTACACGACAGGAAGCTCACCATGCATAACTTTCTTGTCTTTACAAGGAGATACATATGCAATTGAAATGTCCTCTTTTAAAGAATGGTTACTCATATATCTGCTTGTGTGTATATCTTTTGTTTTCACGCCGAAAATGAAATGAACGAAAAATTTACAACCCCTCCCTCTTGCCGTTTTAACCCTCTCTTGTATAAAATCGGTTTTACCACAGGTAACGAATCATCGTGGATCATCAGCATTTTTTAATAACTAACAGAAATGTAAAATTCCTCAAAATTTTGAGGAGCAAAAACACTAGGCAAATGTTACAAAATTACTTTACTTTGAAACATAAATCAATGTCAAGTGAAATGCATTTTTCTGCATTCTGTCCTTTAAAATCTGCCGTTGATCTAAATTTATTACGATATCAATATTTTTCCAAATCAATAGTAAGCAATGTCCATCCGGAAAACAACATACGAAAAAAGTTGATTTACAAATACAATCGTGGTGATGATTTGCCAACAATCGAATGGGGATGAAAATTCCAGAATATCTTAATGCCTAATTCCATAGACCAGCCACCGGATCCGGACTGTCCAAAATAATATTCTGCAAATGCAAATATGGCTGCCGAGGAAATTGTGGATGTAGGAAAGCTGTGCTCCTGTGTACGCAAGCTTGCAGAGAATGCAATTGCAATACTTGCTCTAATTGTCCACCTGCAAGAATTTTAGATAATGACAAAATAGAAGCAGGGACCACAGAGATCATTCAACTAATGTTGTCAATACGAAATACATATTGTTACATTTTAAAAACAAACAATAAAACTAAAAGTTTTTCTTCTTATTTTATAATCATTTATTGGACGGAAGGGGACAAGGAACTATATTATTACCTCTACGTGGTAAAATTTTCGGGCACGAAGAATCAATCGATAATAGCGACAAAATTGGTGAAATCGTAATCGCAAAAAAGTTAACAAGAGGCATGGCCGTGGTGTTTTAAATTTTTTTTTTAAGTAGAGCACGTGTGGGCAAACGACGGGCAAACTTGACCAAGAGATTTAAATGACCGAGAAGTAAGCTGTACGCACGGTCATACTGCGGTAACGCCAAAAAAGAAGATGGCCATTTAGCGGCCATATAAAAGCGTAATTTATGCAGTTTTCTCATTATTTCTCAAAGTTATTTAAACAATTAACAATTAACAATATTAGAAATAAAAATTGGTTAAAAATGTGAAATACGCAACAAGTATCGAAAGGACAATGGTATATATGCATATAAAAGAAACTATATTTCATTTTACATACTTTTTGTTAAACAGATATGTTGACAAACGAAAATAAATTTATCCACGTCGCTGCCATTGTACCACTGTCGTATGCCCTTAATAGCAACCATACGGCCGCCGTTATACCGTCGTCGTATGGCCGTTATTGGTACTGCAAGGCCGTCATACAACCGTCAGCCGACCCCTGTATGGCCGCACAGTCCTGCAATGGACCTTCTGATGCCCTCCATATGGCCGAGGGCTATTACAATCACGCCCGTTGTAAGGGTCGGTTGGTACATGAGGCAATCTTTACTTTGCAGCAACTGAAGCACACCCAACACCCAGTCGAGCATCGGCAAAACATCATCTTCGCAATGGAGTCGGACGACGCAGGCTGCTTCGTGGTAACCGGGTTAAGGATCCCATATTCTCCCAATGCCCAACCCCATTAGGTAGGAGGGACGCTGATGCTTGACTGTCTGATTTGGATTTCGTTGCTCCTTTTAAAAAATGCCAATTACCGATGTTTGTTTAGTTATGATGCTGTGCATAAACACATTGTATGCAGCCAGGAAAGGCTTCTCGCCACTCTCGCTGGGGCCTTCTTAATATCTTCAGGTGATGTTGAGCGATCTGGGAATACGAGGCGTGAGGCCAAGATTTGGTGTGAAGGACTTAGCCATTCCCATTTTGCTCTAGAAGGCGAATAGAAGCTATTGAAGTTGTACCGCCGAAAATAATTTGGTCTGCTTCAACTTCACACAGCTTGGCTTCATGAGGAACATGTTGACAGATGGTGATGCCAATCCAATGAGAAGAACTATCAAACCCCCATCCTCCTCAACTATTGCTACCGTTGGATATACAGCAGCTTCTCTCAGTTAGCAATTAGTCCAATAAAAAGGTACTTTTTCTTTTCGAAAAGCAAGCATTTTTTTTTTATTTTATATATTTTTATGACTTAAATTCAAAATGGCGGCATCCCCACCCTTTGCTAAACTTACAGTAAATTGTAAAAAATCAAAAAGAACAATTTAATATCTTAAACCCTACAAATGGTATGTATGTAATACTATAAAATCTCATGAGCATAACTTTCACATAGCATTGTTTATTAACTTCCCAGTATAGGAAATTATTGTAATCGGTCCGAAAAGCGAAATCGAAATTTTCGACATATTTTCATCTTCCAAGGTCCCAGGAGCATTTTAAGCAAAAAATTGGGAGTGGTCATTTTTTCCTGCATGAAATCGCGCGAACCAAAAAAGATATCGAATTCGTTGAGGTGTCGTTCGAAGCGTATTAACCGAAATATGATCTGAAAAGATTTTAATAAAATTCGGTCGAGCCGTTTTTTTGTTTAAGCGGCGTAAGGGATTTTTGTACCTACACGATATCGCCCGAACCACGAAAGATATTGACTTACTTGAGGTGCCGTTCGAAGCGTATTAGCGACAATATAATCTGAAAAAATCTTGATCATATTCGGTCGTGTGGGGTTTTTTGGTTTAAATGACATAAGTGATTTTTATACCTGCACGATATCGCGCGAACTAAGCACTATATCGACTTCTTTGAGGTGCCGAAAAAAGAATATTATCGAAGAATGCTCTGAAAAAAATTTCATAATATTCGGTCGGTTATTTTTTTTAAATACAAGTTTTGCTGATAGGGTAGAAATTTCTCAAGTGAGCTCATGATTTTCGACGTTGAAAGCAAAATTAAAACCAAGCTGCAAAAAATAATCTACTTGGTAGTCTCAAGTCACGCCATGAATATTTTTGGAAAAAATTAATTTGTTTATGAATAATGGTGGATTGAATATTTTGCATCGATTGATTGTAAAATTATTTTCTCGTAAACGATACGATGAAAATTATTGAAAATTTGGGAAACTGATGTGAAATAAATACGATTTACTTTAGTGTGCGGAACAACATAATAATTTATTATTGTTACTAATTTTTATCATTTTTTTATAAACAAATACTGATTTGGCCCTGTTCTCAATGCAATATTCGAAATTTTTTTCGAGGAGTGTAATCTATGAAGGATCACGATTAAAATACCGTTTCAAACAAAAAAATACTATTGTTTATAGTTCATTCAAAACGCGAGGGGGTCTTCCAAAATAACACCGTTAAGAAAATCGAACCCTAAAGGTTTTTGGGTTCGCTGATCACGAATATCGAGGTCCCGCGGTCCTAAAATTAGGGCGTCACCCCTAAAAATGCAAAAAACACCCCTTTTTAGGGGGTTTTCGCGATTTGTTCAGTAATAATGAAAACTAATGCGATGAAATGCACTTTTTTTAATATTTATTTGCGAAGGTGGATGATTTATACTAAATTAAGGCGAACTTTATGGTAAGGGGTACCCCTAAGGTTTAACTCCTTCAAGAGGGTTAAAAATTTTCCAAATGTTTTAATAATATTTCATCAAATATAAAATTTTAATGCAAAGCAATAAATTTCAATTGGTTCCAATTACAATTTTAATGTGGGGGTTGTTTTACCCCCTTAAGAGTTGAAAAAATTAATTTGCTGATAATACCTTTTGAACCAAATTTCAAACAAAAAGCAAAAAAAAATGTTTGCAATTTTTTTTATATTAAGTTGTTTTTATTATAGTAGGGGTAGTTTTAACCCCTTAAGGGTTGAAAATAATGTATTTTTGCCTGACAGTACGCCCACAATCGAATTTGAAGGATAAACTTGAAAAAAATAAATGTTTACAATTTTTGCCATTTTTGGCCGATTTAGGGGTAGTTTCAACCCTTTAGGAGTACCCCTTACCATAAAGTTCGCCTTAATTTAGTATAAATCAACCACCTTCGCAAATAAATATTAAAAAAGTGCATTTTATCGCATTAGTTTTCATTATTACTGAACAAATCCTCGATTTTCGTGATCAGCGAACCCAAAAACCTTCAGGGTTCGATTTTCTTAACGGTGTTATTTTGGAACACCCCCTCGCGTTTTGAATGAACTATAAACAATAGTATTTTTTACCAACCCGAAGAGCGATCACAAAAAGTTTGAAACGGTATTTTAATCGTGATCCTTCATAGATTACACTCCTCGAAAAAAATTTCGAATATTGCATTGAGAACAGGGCCAAATCAGTATTTGTTTATAAAAAAATGATAAAAATTAGTAACAATAATAAATTATTATGTTGTTCCGCACACTAAAGTAAATCGTATTTATTTCACATCATTTTCCCAAATTTTCAATAATTTTCATCGTATCGTTTACGAGAAAATAATTTTACAATCAATCGATGCCAAAATATTCAATCCACCATTATTCATAAACAAATTAATTTTTTCCAAAAATATTCATGGCGTGACTTGAGACTACCAAGTAGATTATTTTTTGCAGCTTGGTTTTAATTTTGCTTTCAACGTCGAAAATCATGAGCTCACTTGAGAAATTTCTACCCAATTATCTAATAAACTCGATGCAATGAAACCTAAACAAAGTGATCTTTTTTTTGTTCTTCACAGCGATAGCCTTCGAACAAAACATCACTT
The DNA here is from genome assembly GCA_949987705.1 of Thereva unica. Lineage (NCBI taxonomy): Eukaryota > Metazoa > Arthropoda > Insecta > Diptera > Therevidae > Thereva > Thereva unica. The sequence goes on along the minus strand of OX465281.1, from coordinate 52,312,357 downwards.
GTCAAAATCCGACAACCTTTGAAAACCGTGCAAACATTTCGTTACCCTTTACAAACATTACGAATTTCTCAAACCTTGGATTAACACTTTTTGACGGGGAATTGTTTTATACGCGTGATACAGTTTCAGGAAATTGCGCTTCATCCCGGGATTTCCAGTATTTACTGCAAAATTTGTTCTTTTTGGTCAAGTCTGACAAGTATAGAATTATTCAAACTCCGTGACACAAAAAATTTGAACAGTTCTGCGCACCTCATTGCTAAATTTTATAAATAATGTTCTATCATTTCCCCTCTTTTTAGTTAAAACAGCAGCAAACGCAGAAAAAACTCAACAAAATAATTTGGGAAGGGATGCGCGCATGCCGAATGAATAAAGTTAATTAATCTTTATACGTGTTGAGCAGAGCTTTTAAATACATGTAAAACTCCTGCTCAACCAAGTCAGTTCATCCATCGTAATAATAAGCATAATTTTACTATAATTATGCTTAATATTTCTCATCCCTAAATTTAAAATAAATTAAAAGAACTGCTGGAAAATTTTCTTTTAAAGATATGAGCATTTTCATTCATAAATTAAGAGTTCTCCACAGCTGCAAGCAGCACAACCTCCCCAAACAGAAGCGCGCTTGCGACTGGCGGAAAATGTCAACAATCAAATAATCAAAGTGATAAAAATACAAATTTCGTATTTTTTAGTAGAAATTACTACAAACTATTTCTGTAGCATATGTGTAAAATATAATAACCTTAAAATAAAAAAACAGTGGGTGTGTGTACTTATGTACGCGCATTAGAAGTTATACTTCTTTGGCATACAAATAACTAATTGGATTCGTATTATTTTCATGCGTTGGAAGTTGGAAGCATCATGATGCCGACACAGTCTAGCCTGCAGATTATACCGGACTCAAATCCTAACTGAAATCACCTACTAGTTGACTTATCAGGCCTAACTACAATGGTTTTAACATGCCTCATCAAATTTTCTTAAGACTGGCTGATTTCCTGTCAGCACGCAAAGAATGTTAACCTTCATATGCGTCGCCAGCTGGTTGCTGATAATACTGCTGCTATTTCTAAGCCTTACTCTCTTCCTGTTGGTTTCTTTCCGCCTTAGCTACCAATAGAGGATATTTCACTTCTCCTCCACTTTATTCCATAGATCACACAATGGTACCATTATAGTCTTCTATGCTCTTAGCCGTGCCTTTAGCTGTCGGTTCCTTGGCTAATCTTCGACGCTCCAAAAGGGCATGGTCTGTGTCCTCTTTCACATTTAGGAATGCCGGGCATTGCGTGGACTCATATTGTCCGAGCCGATAGAGGTATGCCTTCATAACTCACCTCTCCATGCTCTCTCGAGACCCATCCTTCCACGTTTGTTATGAGCCTGTGAGCTCATCGACCTTGGGTAGACTAATTTTACTTCCTTTGCCACTACTGAAATCAACGTCACTTCTAAATTATGTTTACTTCTCTAGCTTCTTCTACTTGTGGTTACTCAATTAAATTGAGCGCGTTAGGGTAACTGAAATATCATACAAAGAGTTTCGGGCAAATACAGCATCATTTATGGGACCGTGCCGTGTATTTGAAACCAATCGATCATTATTCGGCGCTAGATTTACATGATCTTGGAGAAAGTTAATAGGTGGACGGGAATCTTCGCCTCTGCCAAGAACTTCTTCTCAGTCTTTTTTGTATGGCCATAATACTTGTTTCAAAAATTAGATTTTTGATTTGGAGCAAATACTTCCTACTAATACTTTGGAGCGGAAACTGCTATCACAACTTGTAAATTCAGACTGCTTCACAGAACTAACCTCTCAACCGTTCAAAATTGAATCTGGAGTTCCCCGAGGCTCCATTTTAGGCCCCAAGCTTTTCAATATATGTATATTTATACACGACTTCCCAAAACACAATTCCCCTTCTTAACACAACTTACATATAATACGCTGATGATACACTTCAATAAGAACTCCAAACACACGTCAACAAAATAATAGATAACCTAGATAAATGGAAGGTAGAAATTAATCAGGGAAAAGTTTAATAACCTGCTTCAGGAATCTCTATTTTCCCTGTCATATTTCTCCGGAGTTTATCCCGACTCTTGGAAACTTGCCCATGTTCAGCCAATACCGAAAAAAGGTGACTCCAGCGACCCCTCTAACTACCGCCCAATAGCAATTACTTCTATTCTCTCCAAAACCATGGAGACGATAATCAACAAAAAGCTTATGGGATATCTAGAATCCAATCTACTCATAAACGACAGACAGTATGGCTTCCGACAAAAAAGATCCACTGGCGATCTTTTAGTCTGTCTTACAGAACACCTCAGCCGTAGTCTGCATGGATCCGGTGAGTCTAGTCTGGTTGCTCTGGATATCTCCAAGGCTTTCGATGGAGTTTGGCACTCAGCCCTGTTAGCTAAACTCAAAGCTATTGGAGTTGACTCACTTCTTCAGAAGTGGATTGAGAGTTTCCTTCCTGGCCGTTCAATCAAAGTGGTATTGGATGGCGTCAAATCCGCATCACACCCGATCACTGCGGGGGTACCCCAGGGGTCAATTTTATCACCGGCCCTATTTCTCATATTTATAAATGACCTTCTTTCATCCCCTCCAACCCACTTCTCAGCTTCGCTGACGACGGTACTCTACGTTACTCGTACAGCTTCGATACAAGACAGACTCATGCCAGATCCTGTCTTGATGATCGCGAACTAATGTTCAACTCTATTAATAACGACATTGAACTCATTCTAGAGTGAGGAAAGAAGAATCGTGTTGAATTCAACTCCGACAAAACCAAGTACTGCCTTATCTCCAAAAAGAAGCTCAACACCTCTCCACCCTTGAGAGTGGATGGAGTTCAACTAATGGCCGACCCATCCTTACACATCTTAGGCGCGACATTAGCCAAAGACTTGCGATGGAATGACCACATATTCCAAATCGCCAAACAAGCATCCCAGTGCTTGGGATTTCTTAAGAGGTGCAAGTTCCTCCTCCAGCCATCGGCCCGTGCTGTTGTTTATAAATCCTACATTCGGCCTCTTCTCGAATATAACTCCCTCGTTTGGGGCGGCGCTCCAATAACCACCTTGGCACGGTTAGATAAGGTCCAAAAAAGGGCGCTCAAGTTAATTGATGACGACACCGCCTGCTCCACCATCGACCCCTTGAGCCACCGTAGGAATGTAGCAGCACTGACAAAATTTTATCGCTACTATCATAGTGACTGTTCCTCCGAGTTGAACGCTCTCCTGCCTCCACGGCAATCTTATACCCGCAACACCAGATTAGCCCACTCGTCTCATTCCCTTCACCTGAAACTACCCCTTTCACGCACTCAACAAGATATGAATTCGTTTGTTAATAGAACAACTCGACTTTGGAATAACCTCTCGCAGTCAGTATTTCCGAACTCCTACAACATCCAAGAGTTCAAACGCAGGGTTCATCACCACCTTCTTCAATACTCCCAATTCTTCAATAAGGCAATATTACGACCAGTACTAACCTAAGCCTTCCCCGTATGGTGTCCATTATCCGCAAAGGTGGCAAATAAAGTTGCGGTTTTTGGAAAGGAAAATACTTAGGCACTGTACCTTCCTCTATATTGCAGCGGAAAATGGGCGAAAAGTACACCAATCCTGATATACATGTTCCAGCTAATGCAAAATAGACTTCGCAATCATGCCCCCGAATGAATTGGTAAGAAAAATAGCTAGTGAAGGCATTATGAAAGCAGCAGAGTTACCAAGTAAATACACGCCAAACGAAATATAAATGAATAAATAGTAAACTTGAAACACCGAAAAGCATCAGCCTACGGGCGAACTAGAAATTAAGTATACTAGTAAAATAGCTAATAAAATAGATGTAAAGAAAAGATGGAAGGAATTTTTTAGCGAGCTGCTGAACGCAAACGAGAGCATCCGACACGTACCAGAACCCCGTCCACAACATAACGATGACACCAGAGAAACAAACGAACCCACTCTGGAAGAAGTACAAAGTGCCATACGACTCTTAAGAAATAACAAATCTCCAGGAATTGATAACATCCCAGCAGAGCTGATCAAGCAAGGAGGCGAACCGCTTTCAGCAGCTATACATGAATTACTATGCTGCATATGGAGGAACGAAAAAATGCCTGAAGATTGGGAGCAAAGCATTATCTGCCCAATACACAAAAAAGGAGATAGATTCAACTGTGCAAATTACAGAGGCATATCTCTTTTAAGCACAGTGTATAAAATAATGACCAATATAATTAAGGCCAGACTGGAACCTTACGCAGAAGCTGCAATAAGTGAATACCAAGCTGGATTCAGAAGAAATAGGTCAACGATGGATCAATTTTTTTCAATAAGGCAAATCCTCCGAAAATGCTGGGAATACAACATCGACGTGTATCAACTTTTCATCGACTTTAAACAAGCATACGACAGCATCGACAGGGAAAAAATGTATGCGACAATGCTGGACCTAAACATACCCCTAAAGATAGTGAAACTGACTAAAATGACAATGGAAAATACAAGGTGTGCAGTCAGAATACAAGGAGAATTGACGGAGTCCTTCCCAGTCAAGCAAGGCTTAAAGCAGGGCGATGGGCTGGCACCCATGCTATTTAATCTCTGCCTTGAAGGAGTAATTCGCAAAGTAAACATTGATGCGAACGCAACCCTGCTTAACAAATCAAAACAGTTGGCAGGATATGCCGACGACATAAACTGCCTTGCCAGATCACTGTCATACCTTAGAGAAGTATTCACAGAATTAGAAGATGGAGCTAAAGATATAGGGCTGCAAATAAATGCAGAGAAGAGCAAGATTCTAATTCAGTCAAGGGTGGAAAGTAGAAGAAGAAACCACAACACCACCTGGGGGGAATATAACTTCGAACGGGTAAGCCAATTTAACTACCTGGGGTCCACAGTCAGTGAAGACAACGATGAAACGATAGACGTACAAAGAAGAATAAACGCCGCAAACAGAACATACTTCTCACTACTGCCAGTAATGAAATCCAGAGACATCCACAGAAAAACAAAAATAAGAGTCTACAAAACCATCATACGTACAGTAGCTACGTATGGTTGTGAAGCATGGAGTATCTCCCAAAAATCCGCCGACAAGTTGGATATATTTGAGAGGAAGGTTCTCCGAAGGATATACGGCCCAATTAATGAAGACAATGCATGGAGAATACGCTACAATCACGAATTGTACGACTTATACAAAGAATGTAAACTTTCGACCCATGCCAAGCTACTGCGTTTACGTTGGGCCGGCCATGTCCAAAGAATGGATGACTCAAGGATACCAAAAAAATCCCTGTATCTACTACCAGATGGCAAAAGACCAGTTGGCAAACCACGGTCAAGATGGGAAGATAATGTTAAGACCGATGCAGCGAAACTGCTCAACACGAGAAACTGGAGACAAGCTGCGGAGCAGAGAGACGTCTGGAGGAAGAAGCTGAAGGAGGCCAAGGCTCGAATTGGGCCGTAGAGCCATCGAAGAAGAAGAAGAAGTAAAATAGCTCTGACAAATGTAAGTCAGCGATACAAAAATAAAATCACAGGCAGTTTGGCGCAACCTGTTTGTGCCTAAAACACTACGAATCTTCCTATGCCCACGAAAATCCCAGCTGATGAATCGAACATGAAATTTTTTTCCCTCCATAGCCTCGGCATAAAAACCCACTCACCCAACGACATCGTGAACCGGCATCGGCTACGAATTTCCATATGCCCATAATAATTATAATCCCAGTGCGCATGAAGAATGGAAGTTGAAATGCTTGCCCTCCATTGCCTCCACCCCTTCGCCCATATCCTCCGTGCTAAGCCTTCTCCTGTGTTGCGTTGCGAATTCCTCAAAATTCACTCTCATAATATATATTTTTCCAAACGCGCCTAAAGAAGTATAACTTCAAAAAATATATATAAAAACGTGTGTTTTTCAGTCATAATTTGTAAATTTTTTAAATAATCATTGAAGCCCCAGAAAAATACACCTCCCTTTAGCAATACGCAGTCGCGACTGATTACTTGGCAGCAAGTGATTTGATAGGAGGAGTTAACTGAAGCTTTTGTCTGAGCTTTTAAACATTTTTAAGAACTTAGCTGGGGACCATGCGCGAGATGTCACGAGGTTTGAAAACAACTATACTTTACAGTTACAGTTTTGCTAATATCTCCGGAAAGCTTTGGAATTTCCAAATGAAGTCGTTCGCTTCCCAGTCTGCCAACGGCGCTTCAGCATGCTCAATACGAATTTGAACACCCGTTTTAGTGCAGCGAACGAAATACGGAGGAAATGTTTGTTTGCTAACGTTCAGGAAAAACTAATTCTCTAGAAAAATCCACTATTATAGTTATTTGAACTAGCTTCACTCGGGATTGCTTTGTCATCAGTTCTGATACTAGCCAATTTTCCATTAGTGCTAAACGTATAACTATTTTGTAAGAAGTCAGTTTATTCCATCTTCGTTCATCATACTGGGAAGCTAATCTTATGGACCGAAGGGGTCAAACCCACATCGCAACTAGTCTTAAAGAGAAGCTGATTACAAGAAAAGGTAAATAATTCATTCCACAGTTGGCTAGGTTAGATCAGAAAAATTAAATTAATTACCTATGCATATTTTTGCGTTCACAATTGATGTTAAGTATATAATGACCATGATGATGTACAAAACACCTTTTATTAACTTAATTATCATATAATTAAAAGCACTCGTGCGTTTAGTCTTGTACCAGATTAAAGGACATTCGATTCCTCAAAAGTTTTAACTGATATGATTACTTTGCAATAATAGCTAAAAGGCGGGTATAATTTGAGTGAGGAAACGGTGTGCATAAGCACATTTTACCTCATCCGATGGGCGAGACCCAGCCCGTCTTTTGACAGAACAACTTTATATCCGACCAAACATGCATCCATACGGCTACAGCATAACTTCAAATTAACAATAGATAAACCTAAAATTGATGGCGACATACAACCCATTTAAGTGAGTTGAAATAGAGTTCTTTGAACTTGAACCCCACAAAAATAGTATATCAATCTCGTGATATTCATTTTAGGGCCATAAGAAAACAACCTAAACTTCTTGAGAACAAATTTATGGGTATACAACCTCAAGACAGCTCGTTCTGCAATCATTCCCTTTTACACTTTCTTCGTTTATCTACATGTGTTAAGAACACCCGAGTGTAGGGATGCGCCCAGGTACCTCAGGTTGCGGAGTTCCTAGTGTAAGGGTAATTAAAATCCGTTGATTAATATGTAAATTTAATGAGATTACGAATTCAGCGAATAAGATTAGATAGCCCGCAGAAAGGACGAAAGCAATGAAGAAGCCAGTGCTGGATGCAGAAGTCAGCCCAGAGCCCGGGGAGGAGGCGGGCGTAAAGAAACAGAAGTCGGTACAGTTCCAGCTAACCGGGTCGTCGTCGAAGGTTGCTGCTCCAAGAACATATCTGTGCAGACAGCCCTAGATGCCGAGCTCTGAGGTTTTAAAACTCCGACGTCGACTGTCGAGACAGGTCGTGTGGTAATGAGGTTGCCACTGTCGATTCCCGTGAAGCCCGAGATGCAAATTGCGATTCGGAGGGAAATTATGAGCGTTGCCCATTTAAATCAGTTTTGTTATAATTAGGCAAATTGCCGTAATAAATTTAGCGTACACGTATTTTGGCGTAAGGGCGGATTTATGCATTTATCACAAGCTCGCTCAATGCAGGGATAACCTGATCGGTGCACAGATTAAAGCTGGTGCGGCGTAAATGTGAGATTAGTTTCCTGTAATGGGAATTGTAGTTGGAGCATTCATATGTCATTGAGCGCTGAACTAAACGCTCTTTTATGCTAAAAAAGAACTAATTGGCTCAAGGGAAACATGCTAGTAATAAAAAGACTAAACCGATTTCAAGCAAGGCTTGCGTGCTCAAAAGTCCAATAGAACTAGCAATATTTTTACTAAGCCTGGTGTATTTTTCATTTTGTACAATAGCTACAATGTAAAAAACAAAATAATTAAAAATTAAAAAGCACGACTGCCCCTTGTCACTAAAAAGTCGAAAACAAGTTAGAAATACTAATGTAAGACAGAAACAAGATAAAGAAGAAGACTGTTCTCTTAGCATAGTCAATGCAGAGCCGGCGGATCGAGTAGGCCTGGGTGAGTAGCTAAACAACATCACCCCAAACTGTTTTGGTACTTTATCTAAAAAGGAAAGAAAGTAGGGCACTTCATTGTGAATCGGGAGATGGGTGGACGGTGTACAGGACAGCATAAGCAGTTCCGCAGGGATCTTGTCTGAGCCCTCTCCTGTGGATGACAATGTATAACGATGAATTGAGGCTGCACCTCCTAAAAGAAGCAGTTGCACTTGAGTTCGAGTACTAAATCGGGGAATTGGTTATAGGACGACGCCTTGATAAGAACGAATTGTGCGCAAACGAAGCGGTCTTGGAGACTAAACCCTGGTCCGACACTTGCTGAGCACAAAACTGAAGATCAAGGCATGGGAACAGGGCGAATAGGGGCGCTATACCAAGGCGTCGCCTTCTGATGGCCAAGTTAATTATCTCAGTCGTGCTAAGGGTTAATAGCAGAAAATGGAGGACCGCATATAAGCTAAGCATTGTTCGTGCGTGCTGTGCATACAGAGCCAACAAGACCCAACTGTACATTCGTCCAGCGATTCGGCATGTGCATGGATGATTTGCAGAGACATAGGGTGTTTTCGAAAACGCATCACTGCGGTATTACTGCAATATTCAGCAATTGGAAATCTGTGGCTGAATATTGCAGTAATACCGCAGTGATGCGTTTTCGAAAACACCCATATTGGCGAGAGGTGGCATGCTTCTCTATGACCAAATTCAGTGCGTTGGCAGATAATGTACTGCGTGTTCGTAACGGATTGGCAAGAGCAGTGGGTCGGGGGACCCACAGACTTATTCAATGGTTACGAATAACGCAGACCATGTCTTCTTTAATAGCGTGAGATTCGGCGAATCAAAGAATAAACTAGAGGCAATGGCAGAAACGTCACTAACACTGAAAGGCTTCCTAGGACACAAAATGAATAACGAGGATGGATGGAGGAACATGAAAACGCAGCTGAAGGCTATACAGAGGAACTTGAGGTTGGAAGAAAAGAGATTAGCCTCAGGAGTATTAACTGATAGAAAAAGTTGATCCATCACCATAACGTCGCGGTGGGTCAATTTCCAGTGCTACAAAGCCAGTCTCGCTAGGAGATTATGTAACGGTCAGTTTTGCCTAAATATCTACTTGACTAAAAATTACTGTGGGGAAGAAAATCGAGTAGTTGGTTGGGAACAAAAAGGTAGGCGGGGAGAAAATGAAAAAAATAAAATGGGAGTTCGAATTTGGACGTAGGGAGATTTGTCCGGAAAAAGTTTGTGTTCGGCAAAATTTAAGATGAAATAAAAAAAGGAAAAAATCAGTTTTGAACACATACGACTGGCTGGAAGACAAAAACCTTCATTATTCAGTTCATTTGCAAAAAATAACAATTTCGTTTCGAATTAGCAACAATCAGGACTATTTCTGTGCTGTGAATTCTAGTCGAAAATACAAGAAAGATTAGACACAAAAAAAATTAACAAATAGCAAATAGGAAAGGAGTTTGGAGAGGTACCGAAAAGGATACCAGCAATACAAAAATTGCTTTTTGCCCTTTAGTTTATGGAGCAGGATATGCATGTTTCGGTGTTTTACGTGGGGAAAGACCCTGTGTTTATAATACTCTTCGTTTATCTGTCACCAAGGTGGACGAAGTAACAGGTATAAAATCAGAAGACCGAGGGGGGATGGAGAACAGACCGAAGATTATCCAAAATTACTCGAATATGGTTTAAATAGAAAAAAAGTTGCCGGAAAATTAGATGATGTTTATCAAACAGCAGACACTAGTATAAAGGAGGAACTGTATATTCCATTACTACCAATTCATATACCGTTCGATAGTCAGGTAATTAAGCAATACCTATAGTGCATCCACACCAGCTGGATCAGAGAAAAAAAAAACCACACAAAAAAATTACACAAAATAAAATAACAAAAAAAATTTTCTTTTTGCTTTAATTTAAAAAAAAATTTATTACTAAAATAATAATTTTAATAGTCTTCTTTCTTTCTTTGTGCCCCTTTAATCCCTCATGGGACATAGGGCGGAAACAGTTGCCCTCCAGCGGACTCTGTTTTGCGCGACAGCTCTCAGCTCTGACCAGGATCTCCCAGTTGTTGCGGCCTCTGCTAGTAGGGTCCTCCTCCACGTTGTTCTAGGTCTTCCAACTCGACGGGATCCTTGCGGGTTCCAGTCAAGGGCCTGTTTGGCTAGGTTTTCGTTATCGCGTCGCAAGGTGTGGCCAACCCAATTCCATTTCCTTCGCCTGATTTGGTCGTCTATCCTTTCTTGGCCGGCACGGCGCCATAGCTCTTCATTTGAAATTCTATCTGGCCAGCGGATTTTTAGGATACGACGCAGGCATCTGTTGATGAAGACTTGTAGGCGCCCTGTGATGAATTGGGTGACTTTCCATGTTTCGCAACCGTACAAAAGAACTGCCTTAACGTTGGAGTTGAACAGCCGCAATTTGGTGTTAGTTGAGATCTCCGTTGATCTCCATATGCGGAACAGGCATGCATATGCGCCTCGTGCTTTATTTATTCTGGAACTGACGTCTTCTTCTGTACCGCCATTTTCGGTAATAATGCTACCGAGGTAGCAGAATTTATCTACCAGTTCCACGTCACGGTTATTCAGCGCAGTTCGTTCAAGTGTGTTTGCATTTATCCGCATTTCTTTGGTTTTGTTCGGATTCAGCCTTAAGCCTGCTAGACTACTTTCTGTTGCCAAATTGTTTAACATGTTTTTTAGCTCCTGATGTCTGTGGGCCAGCAAACAGATATCATCCGCGTAGTCGAGGTCCTTAAGGCGGTCTAGCAAACCCCATTGTATGCCGCCTGTTCTATTATCTAGAGCGTCGACAAGGATGTCATTTATTACTATAAGAAATAGTAATGGCGAAAGTAGACATCCTTGTCGTACTCCTGAATTCACCTCGAAGCTGTCGGATAATTTTCCATTATGGAGAACTCTGCATTTGGAATTGTTGTAAAGGGCTTTTATCAATTCTATTATTTTATCAGGCAGTCCACGTCGCCGTAATGCCTGCCATATAAAGCTCCTATTAACCGAGTCGAACGCTTTCTCATAATCTACGAAAGCTAGGTAAAGGGGGGATCGGAATTCAGTAGACTGCTCCACTATGATTCTCAAGGTGTTAATATGGTCTATACATGAGCGGCCCTTCCTGAATCCGGCCTGCTGCCTTCTAAGCGTTCGGTCTACTGCCTCTCTTATCCTTGATAATATAACGTGGGACAAGATTTTACCCACAGTAGATAATAGACAGATGCCTCTCCAGTTGTCGCATATTGTTAGGTCCCCCTTTTTCGGTATTTTGACTATGATACCTTCCGTCCAATCCTCCGGAAAGGTACAGGTGTTCCATGCTATTTCCAGGATTGGCTGAAGCGCATCTGCTATGAGGCTTGAATCGGCTTTCAACAATTCTGCCGGGATGCCATCTTTTCCAGCTGCTTTACCATTGGCCATCGCATGAATTGCGGTTACTATTTCCGTCTTGGATGGGGCCCGGGTGTTGATTCTTATCGGCTGTGCATTGTTGCTGTTTTCCTGAGGTTCCTGTGCAAGTGAACCATTCAGGGCGGCGAAGAAGTAATCTCTCCATCTTTGGAGTTGCTCCTCGTCGCTGCACAGCAGCCTCCCATCCGCACTCTTTACGGCATGCTTTTTAGTAGAGTGCTTTCCCGAGAGCTGTTTAGTAATTTGGTACAGCACTTTACTGTTGCCTGTGTTTGCCGCGTTTTCCGCTTTTTCTGCGAGCTCATTTATCTGCTGCCTTTTATCACGCCGCACACTTCTCTTTACTTCCCGGTGTAATTGGGAATATTCCCGTTCAAGTTGGTGACGTCTTTCCGGGTCGCTTGTAGAGTTTACGTTATTTTTGAGGGCCCTCCTGCGTTCTATTTTTTGCCAGGTAGTGTCCGAGATCCAATGTTGCATGTTTCTCTGGACATAACCGACGCTCGTTTCCGCAGCCGTCAATATAGCGCCCTTTGTTCTACTCCACAGCTCTTCAATATTTGTGTCGTCAGAAACGGTTTGCTGGTTTAATATTTGCTGCAGGTTTCCAGCAAATTCTCGCTTTTTAGCGGTCTCCTGCAGAAGGTCAACGTTAAACCGTCTACGGTTTATAACATCGCGTTGAACGTTTCTGATTGCAGCGATTCTAAGGCGAATAGTTGCTACTACCAAATGGTGGTCGCTTCCAGTGTCCGCTCCCCTGAAGCTCCTGACATCCTCCAGAATGGTTCTCCATCTGCGGCTGACGGCCACATGATCTATCTGATTTCTCGTTCTACCATCGGGTGATACCCAGGTCTCTTTGTGTATCTTCTTGTGGCAAAAGTAAGTTCCACCTACCATTAGTTGATGGGAACTACAAAAGTCAACGAAAAGCTCACCATTGTTATTGGTAACTTGGCTTAGGCCTTGTTTTCCAATTGTTTGTTCAAGACCGGTGTTGTCGCGGCCGATTTGTGCGTTTAAGTCACCCATTAATACAATGATGTCTCCCCTTGGAATAGAGCGAAAAACCTCATTCAGTCGCATATAGAACTCGTCTTTGATGTCATCTTCTGCGTCTTCAGTTGGAGCATAGCATTGGACTACCGTAGTACTTCTTAGCCTGGTACGCAGGCGCACGGTAATAATCCTCTCAGAAACTGGTGACCAGCTAATGAGGCTGGACCTGGCTTCTTTGGTGAGTATTACGCCAACGCCACTCCTACGGCTTTCAGTTTCATTTCTCCCAGAATATAAGAAGGACTCACCATTTGGGCAGATATGTTCCCCCGCATCGGGCCATCTGGTCTCGCTAAGTCCCATGATCTTGATTTTATATCGATTCATCTCGTTGAGGACTTCATCCAGCCGTCCCTCAGCAAGCATTGTTCTCACATTCCATGATCCGATTCGTGTCCTTGTTCGAAAAGCAAAGGTCGTCGTCGTGTTGTCCATCCGGTTCCGAGGCATTGTTTGCCGATTCGTAGCAATGGTGTTTTTTATGGGAGCGGGTTGCTAACCCTCAGCCCAACCGACTTAAAACTCTGTTTTGTGGCGCAGAGAGCTCGCCATTCGCCCGTCTCCCGTTAGCTCCTTCCGAAGAAGTACCCCAGGGGGCACCGCGGGGAGGTGGGATTAGGACTTGCTAACAGGTCTGCTAGGTGTTTGTATGCAGTGGATCTTCTCGGATTTTTACAGTAGTGACAAATCGGGTGTCACCACCTTCCAAGGTCTTTGTTAGCCGTTCGCCCCCCAATTATTTGTGAATTTGTGTTGCCCCTTGTCAGAAATATTTTGTTCTTTGTTGGTTCCGGGAACTGTGTTTTTTCCTCTAAGGGATTCTGTTGATTGTAATCTCGTTTGTACAAAGCGAGGAGTATTGGCCAGTACTGCGCGCTTTATTGTTGTCCTTCATGCACATGTCCCTAAAATAACGTAATACTTATGTTTTGAATTTGATCAGTTAATTGTTAATATTTGACACGGGCAGCTAATCAGTGTCGTGGTTGTTAAGGTTCCAATGTAATGTTTGTGTTGAGGTTTACAGATATAATAAAGGATTGTAAATATTAGAATGTCCAGGTGGTAAATTTTTTTTGTGGAATGGTTGAGGGGGGATCATTTCTTTTCAGGGTTTGACGAGGCTCAGGTGATGTCCGGCGAAGGATGGAGGTGGAAGTCAAGATTGCACTGGCACAGGTAAGTGGTGAACCAACCGCGGTAAGCCCCGGCCACACACCCCACGACCCCTCCGGCGAGCTAGATAACTCCGTGTGGCCGGCGTAGGAGTTCCGGATTTTCTTTTCATTTCTTATGTATGGTATTGGCTCCTTGGTCATGCTTTTCCGGGCTTGTGGCTAAGGGGGTAATACCTCGCATAAGTGGCGCCCACTATTTTTATCGCGCCATTATGCTGTTACAATTAGAATACCAGGAGGTGTTTTCATGGCATGCAGGAGCATGTCGGTAGCATGAGTAGCTTCTCACCTGTACGAAAATAAAAAAGGTGATTGAACGCTCATGTCACAGTTCGGTCGGTTAAACATAAAAATTTCGCGTAGATTGCTGCCTTATTCATGAAAATATCTAATAGAATTACAAAAATACAGGGTAATAATTATGTAAACGTCTACCAAAAAATTTCAAAACGCTCTAGCGGTTAAACCGTTACGATTTACCCCCTACCACCCTTACGATTTTTTGTTCGCCTATCTAAGACCAGCCGGGCGTTTCGACAGTTTCAACAATATACCCTGTATAAGATACTGTCTAACTACTTAATAGTCGTTTTGTGAAGTATCACACAGCTAGAGGTCGCGCCAAAAGAGTTGATGCCGAGAAAGTCGCGTTTCCCATGCGCAGTAGAATCCCCGCATGCCGTTCCCGTCCCTTAGCCTAGTCGCAACAAATTTCGAAGGGGAAATTTGAAAATACATAAGCGCATTTCTTATCCACATGTGCGCAATTTTTATTTGTGTGCAGCTTTAATTTCCCCAGCTGCGCGCTCCGGCATCAACTCTTTTGGCGCGACCTCTACCGTATATGCATAATCTATATTTTTACAGTGGGCTACAAATTTTACAAGAATAAGTAAGTTACTCGGACTCATTAAACGATTCTAACGGTACCTCAGTCATCTAAATTCTTTCAGGCGTTTAGAAGTTGTGGTGGAACAAAGAAACATATATACACATATACATACATGAACCCTGAAAACCTTACAGTCCTTTTTGGCACAGTCGTGTGAAAAACATTGGCGAATTATAAGTGATTTATTTTTAAATTAATTCCATTTGGGACATTCTTTCATTTATTTTTCCTTTGAGGTATCGGCTAATAAATGTTCTAGGTGAATAAGTCCTGTCCTTTCTGCTGCGCACCAGTGTTTTTCTCTGCATATTGCGAGAAGGCCCATTAATGAACAGCTTGGAGATCACTAGATCAGATATTGGCTTCTAGCATTCGTTGCATTTCATTAGAGCCCGAACGCCTTCACTAAACTGCTGCTAACAGACAATGCCGCTTCTTCCTCTTTTTCAACGGCCCACCGGCCCCGATTCCTAGCCGATGTCATCCAGTTTGGCATCCTCAAGCTCTGAGCGTCCTTGTATACGCCATGCTTCCAGTGGAGGTTGGCACCCCATAGGTCTTACCGCAGAGAAACCCAAACTTCGACTTTGAGACTCATAACTCCAAAAGTAGGTAAGATAGATCCATCGGGGCTACCATCATTCTGTGTTTTCTGCGTTCATTGGAAGTAGGTTATACGGTTTCAAAAATACAGGGTGATATGTAAATCCCTATCTTTGTAAAGTTCTGACCATATTACCAAGAACGGACAGAGATTTTGAACTGGGCGCCATAGTAACTTATATTCAGTTCAAAAATACCTATCTAACGACGTATTACACATAGCTATTGAAGGTGGGTACCAAAATTTGCATTCTCCTTTGTATGTATTTCTCTCTTTCTGGTTCCAACGTTTGTGCTAGAAAAGCATAAAAATGTCTGTGGTATTTATTTTTGTGGAAGACTTAAATCCACTGTCAGCACCACAGTGAAAGACTATGATTCAGCTTTTTCACATTTGGTTGCTGATAATGAACTGAACTGATGATGCTTCACAATAAATTAAATGATATTGATCAATCCACAAGATATTGCAACGTTGAAATTCAAAATATACCCGATAATAATAAATCGGAAAACTTGCTGCAAATTGTCCATAATATAGGACAACTCATTGACGTTGACATCCCAGTTGAGAGCGTGCGAGCCGTGCATCGTGTTATGTCTGCGACACCCGACTCGAATCGGCCAAAAAACATAATACTGCAACTTACTACCAAAGTCTAGAAATTAACAAGTCTTTCATCTTCATATGGTGAATGAGTGAAAGACGAACAGCTATATGCATAAGTTCTTCAAATGACGATGTCAGGCTATCAGAGAGAGAATGCAATATTTTTATAAACGCTAGCATACAACTAAACAGTAGAAAATTTTATGAGTTTCTATAGGGATAATGTTGATGTGTTGGTGCATATTTGCACGTTTGTTTTGATTTATGAAAGAAAACAGCTGATTCAATTTTCTTTCCTTTTCTGTTCTGCATACTTTATCGTAAGAGAGAATCTGGCTTTGTCTCGCCGAGTTCACGAAGTATGCGTTGAGCTTTGCTCAGCAGTGATGTTCATATATGCACGCACACAACCAACCGGGTGAAAATTTTGTATGAAGATGAAACACTTGTTATTACTAGACTTTGCTTACTACCAGGCGGCTGCGTGACGACATCCTTCACGCGGCTAGAGTTCGACGTAACCTTACGGTAGATCAGATTGGAGTCGGTGGCAGTGCAGCCGCGTTCTATATAAATGAGCATCTCACTTTGAGGAATAAAATATTATATGGAAAAGCGCGTAAGCAGGCTGGCGGTGTTATAAATACGTCTGGGTCAAAAACTCGCGTATATTTGTAAGAAAGACAGACAGTTCTAAAATAATACGGATCAGAGACGATAATGATATCATAAGTAGAATAATATGACTATTTTTAGTATCTTTGTTAGAATATCACCTTTCTTTTAACTATAGTCATTTTAATTGCTATATTAGTTTTAAATCTTGTCTCACTTCAAATGTATATAATGGTTTATATTGGGTTATACTTGTACCTCCTATAGTTTTTTTTAAATAGTTGTTTTAATATTCATACGATGTCTGTCTTATCGGTCACATAAACTATTTTTGTTGTAATATTGTTATACTGCTTTGGCTGGCTCCACACCGAAGCAAGCAAAGAGCTTTCGCTTTAGCAATCAAACATCTCTGCTCGCTATCAACCCACACTGTAGAAAGAAAAAGAGTGGCAAAGCAAGGACCCGACTAACATCACGAAGCACAGTTTTTTGTGATTGCAAAGAGAATTTGTTTTCTTTCTCTGGTGTGGGCTTCTCCATTTAAAATATATGCAATGAAGTATAGAAGTTTTCAAACTCCGTGACACAAATAATTTGAAGGGTTCTGCGCACCTCGTTGCCCAATTTCATAAAATTTGTTCTATCATTTCCCCTCTTTTAACTTAAAAAGGCAACAAACGCAGAAAAAACTCAACAAAATAATTTGGGAAGGGATGTGCGCATGCCGGATGAATAAAGTTAAGTAATCTTTATATGTATTGAGCAGAGCTTTGAAATACATGTAAAACTCCTGCTCAACAAAGGCAGTTTATCCATCGTAATAAGCATAATTTTACTATAATTATGCTAAATATTTCCCATCCCTAAATTTAAAATAAATTAAAAGAATTGCTGGAAAAAATTCTTTTAAAGATATGAGCATTTTCATTCATAAATTGAGAGTTCTCCGCAGCCGCAAGCAACACAACCTCCCCGGGCAGAAGCGCGCTTGCGACTGGCGGAAAATGTCAAAAATCTAGTAATCAAAGTGATAAAAACACAAATATCGTATTTTTTAGTAGAAATGACTACAAATTATTTCTGTGGCATTTGTGTAAAATATAAAAACCTTAAAATAAAAAAAATATATAAAAACGGGTGTTTTTCAGTCATAATTTGTAATTTTTTTAAATAATCATCGAAGTCCCAGAAAAATACACCTCCCTTTAGCAATACGCAGTCGCGACTGATTACATGGCAGCAAGTGATTTGATAGGAGGAGTTAAGTGAAGCTTTTGTCTGAACTTTTTAACATTTTTAAGAGCTTAGCTGGGGAAGATGCGCGGGATGTCACGAGGTTTGAAAACGTCTATACATACGGTTATCTTCGTAAACACAAAGCAAAGCACATCATTTTTGCTTGCATTTGGTGTGGGTAACACCGTATACTTCCTGCGTATCTAGTTCACGAAGCAAAATTTCTTTGCTTCTCTTTGTTAGCTTTTTCTCTGCTTGCTGGAGTGTGGGCTCTCTCACATTTATTACACATATTTTATATCACAGAGCAGAAAAAAGCACTTTTCTGTGTTTTGCTTGTTTCGGTGTGGAGCCAGCCTTTATTTATTTAAATTCTTATAATTAGAAGCGAGATATTTTTTGGCTTCCAACTGTTCTAAATTTTATGTTACTATTTTATAACAAACTGCACTTTTTGTTGAATTTGCTCTTAACCCGCGATATATTGCTCTATATTTTCATACAATCAATATTTCACCCCACAAGCCACAGTCTTTTCCTGTGTATGTTTTTGTATAATTATATATTCTATGATTTGTGAGAGTGGTGTGAATATTTACTATCAAAATTGTCGCGGGCTAAGGAGTAAGCTCTCTGACCTGCGCCTGAGTATTCTGGTTTCCAATTATGATAATAATTGTAATAATACTTACTGAGACGTGGCTCAGGGCAGAAATAGGTGACAGTGAAATCTTAGATGAACGCTATACAGTATTTCGAAGGGATCGTTGTTCGTCAACCTCGACAAAAAAGGATGGTGGAGGCGTATTGGTAGCGGTTAAAAAAGAAATCTCAGCCTCTAGGCGTTTTAATAGGGAGAGTCACTTACTTGAGGAGATTGTGTTACAGTTCCCTAACTTTGATCAGGATTTGATTCTTGTAGCTTGCTACATCCCGCCCCAATCTAACTCCACGATATATATCTCTCACTTAGCCAAATGTTATGATTTTGTTACCGACTTTCCGGACTCAAATGTACTGCTTATGGGGGACTACAACCTATCTAATCTTCAATGGAGTTTCAATGCATCCTTAAACCATGCCACATTAGTTGATGCATCATCAGATACATCTGAAAACCTACATAATGCTATGTCCTTGTTAAATCTAACTCAACGTAATAATGTCCTGAATATCAACGATCGTATTCTTGACCTTGTCCTAGCTGATGTCGAATGTTGTGTTCGTCGTTGTGTTGATCCTGTTTTAAGCATTGACCCTTACCACCCAGCGTTAATATGTAGCCTGCCGATAAATCCTAAACTCAATCACTTACCTAAATGCAATGTTCCTAAACATAGTTTCTTAAGTACTGATATGAGTAAAATAAGTCAAATGTATCGAGTACTGACATGAGTACAATGGGGAGCGAAATACTCTTATTAGTTAAAAATCGAGTAGCGATTTCGTATCCCTAGCTGAAGCGCAAATGATTATGATGATTATTTGTGACTTTTCATTTGACATTGCATTCATTTCAGTTGACAATTTCATTAAAACCAGAACAGAGAAGAAACGTTAATAAAGAAATGAAAAGTTAGGAAAAACTTAATTTAAAATAAACTATTTTTTATACTACAAAGCGCCTAGAGATCTAAAAATCGGAATACTGAGTTGGCACACTGCCTTAATACCATATGCACAGTGGTTCTTTTTCTCTACAGTTTTTCCACGGTAGCTTATCTTCTTTCTTGAATATTATTTATGACTACCTTCCAGTCGCTCGGCAGCTCCTCACCCATCCACATCTGCATAAGGCTGTGCAGTTTTTCTACTCTACGTTCTCTGGCTGTTTCCAGTAAGTCCAGCAGCCGCTTTAGGTCTTTCGCAATGTCCTCTTATTCCTCATTCTATGTTCCACCGCATGCCGTAGGTAAGTTCTGGTCACTGTTGTTTGCGGCATTAACACTTTCCTTGAGGCGAAGTATGAAATTCCATTCGCACCTTGATTGAATTGTAAGCACCACTTCAGCATAATGCCGACATTATTATGAGTTAAGAGGCGTTAGTTCCGAGGAGATGTTCGTTTCTGTTAATTTATGTGTCCTTATAAATATCCTGCATAGTTTCTCTCCGCATTCTTTTATTTTAATTGCTTAAAATTCTGGGCAATTGCACGACCAATGTCTACACGAGACAAATTTTTTTGCACAAATCTTCCTTTTGATGGCATTTTTATGAACAAATTCAGTTTTACGACTGCTGTCGTCATTATGCTTGCGCCCGTGAAAGTGAAATTCATTTGGGAACAAGTTTTCCACAAAAATTTTATAAGAAAATTTTACAAGTTTTTGAGCGGAACATTGAAGGAAAGCAAAATTGTAGAAAATAATTTGTAATGAGGATAATTACCGTGCGCCTGTGTAGCAGACTAAGAAGTACTAGGGTAGTCCAAAGCTAGGTTCTAATTGAAGACCCAGAAGATGATATCAAAGGCGAGTTCTATATTCAACTGAATGAGATTTTTCGCTCTGTTGTAAGGCGAGATATCATTGTATTAAAGTGACAATACCGGCCTTCAACATACAATTGGAAATCAAGTCCTAAGCCAAGTTACCAATAACAATGGTGAGCTTTTCATTAAATTATGTAGTTCCCGTCAACTCATGGTAGATGGAACTTACTTTTGCCATCAGAAGATACAAAAAGAGACCTGGGCCATGGTATAGAAGTTTTCAAACTCCGTGACACAAATAATTTGAAGGGTTCTGCGCACCTCGTTGCCCAATTTCATAAAATTTGTTCTATCATTTCCCCTCTTTTAACTTAAAAAGGCAACAAACGCAGAAAAAACTCAACAAAATAATTTGGGAAGGGATGTGCGCATGCCGGATGAATAAAGTTAAGTAATCTTTATATGTATTGAGCAGAGCTTTGAAATACATGTAAAACTCCTGCTCAACAAAGGCAGTTTATCCATCGTAATAAGCATAATTTTACTATAATTATGCTAAATATTTCCCATCCCTAAATTTAAAATAAATTAAAAGAATTGCTGGAAAAAATTCTTTTAAAGATATGAGCATTTTCATTCATAAATTGAGAGTTCTCCGCAGCCGCAAGCAACACAACCTCCCCGGGCAGAAGCGCGCTTGCGACTGGCGGAAAATGTCAAAAATCTAGTAATCAAAGTGATAAAAACACAAATATCGTATTTTTTAGTAGAAATTACTACAAATTATTTCTGTGGCATTTGTGTAAAATATAAAAACCTTAAAATAAAAAAAATATATAAAAACGGGTGTTTTTCAGTCATAATTTGTAATTTTTTTAAATAATCATCGAAGTCCCAGAAAAATACACCTCCCTTTAGCAATACGCAGTCGCGACTGATTACATGGCAGCAAGTGCAGTGTGCCCAACACCGAAAAATTCCCTCCCCTAAAAGTGAGTCAAAAGCCCCCTAAAATTAGACCTAAACCCCCTAAAATTAATAGTATGGCATTTCGTAGAATAGTAATATTGTCTCTTGCTATCAAATTATAGCAAGTAACATGTAATTTTTATTCTGATCAATTCCAGGAGTTACAGATATTATATGTAAAAATCTTATATAGACCAAGGCCGTGTTTCGCGCAGTGCCAGCTTGCAGTGTGAAAAATTGTCGTCATTGACAACACAGCGGATCTTACATTTTTCTCTAAATAATAATATTGCATGATATTTTCTTGCACTTATGAAATTATTGCAAGTCAGAAACTGCAACGCGTACACGAAATTGTTAAGCTGTTTCTGATTCTGTTTGACATCTGAATTGAATTTGAATCCAGATCAAGCAGCTTAAGCTTACAACCGCTTTTATAATTACAGTTGACGGTTTACAGGACTATACCAACAGATGTCGTCAATCGTTACTGTCTGATTAGTCATAAAAAATCTAATAAAATGAAATATTACGAATATAGCGATTTAGTAAAACATAAAGATTTGGCAATATTCGATACTCATGGTTTCAAAATTAAATATAATCTTTTTTTTGGATGACCGTAAATTTATTTTTAAAACCCCTAAAAAAAACCCTAAACATTTTTACCCCCTAAAAAACCCCCCATTGCGATTTTGTCCCCCTAAATTTAGGGGGAAACCCCCTAAGTTGGGCACACTGAGCAAGTGATTTGTTAGGAGGAGTTAAGTGAAGCTTTTGTCTGAACTTTTTAACATTTTTAAGAGCTTAGCTGGGGAAGATGCGCGGGATGTCACGAGGTTTGAAAACGTCTATACAATAAAACAAGGTAGGTTCATAAGGAAAAACTCTGGCTTCGTGACATCACTCAGATCTCAGTTCATAAGGGAAAAAAGCTTCCCCTGACTTCACTCAGATATTTTCTCTAACAAATTGCTTGTAAGCTTTTCAAGATGGAAACAGAGCTTTTTCTTATGAGCCTAATTTGTATTATTGGCCTCGATTCCCAGATCCGACGGGAGGGAAGTGAGTGAGGATTTGACACTTTGCGATTCTCAAATCCGCAGTCCCGGATTGGTTTAAATCGAAAATTCGGAGTGAAGACTCACGCGATAATGAAATATATGATGTCGGATTATCTCAGGCGCATTTGTCGTTCAAATCCGCAGAAAATTTGTTGCGGATCACACTTTTACAGTGCGGAAAATGTCAAAAAGAAATTCGGGGTTGCGGATCTGAGAATCGCAAAGTGTCAAATCCGCAACTCACTTCCCTCCCGTCGGATCTGGGAATCGAGGCCATTGTACCATGACCTAAGCCCCGTCCGATGGTAGAACGAGAAATCAGATATCACTAGTGATGAGTAAAAATGGTCTTTTTCTTGCAGTCTTATCATGTTCTTGCACATTTAGCAAGAACAAGAACAAGATTAGTTATGCTTGCAAGAACAAGACAGACTGAACAAGAACAAGACTAGACTAGTCTTGTTCTTGCGTTTGCTCATCACTATATATGACATAGCCGTCAGCCACAGAAGGAGAACTATTCTGGAGGATGTCAGGAGATTTAGGGGAAGTGACCACCATTTGGTAGTAGCATCTACTCGTTTTAAAATCGCCCAACGGGATCTCATAAACGATGTGAAAATTTGCTAGGAACCTGCAAGAAATATTAAACCAGCAAACCGTTTCTGAATACAGAAGTATTTATTTATTTATTTATTTATTCGTCTACAGTAAAAATTCTTACAGACTACTAGCAAATAAATGTTATATTTTAATTATTAACTAAAATATGTCAATTACAAACATTTTTTATTTTCACCATACCTATACATATGTAATTATCCGAAATTTAAATACATAAACTTATAATGATATTTTTAAATTTTCCACGTTTTTCGTGCAAATCAATGTAAATGCAGACCTCATTAAGCTTTCGTGAACAGTACGCAATAGGCTCGTGTTGTTCATAGGTTGTTCTATGATAAGATATGTACATAAGTACAATAAATTACTACAACTAAGGCGGGCTGGAATTCCATCGGAACCTACGCAAGGCGTAACGAGTGAAAGATTTTTGAATTGATTCAATTCGATTTATAGGATCTTCAATGGAAAAACCAACCACGAACCAACCACGTACCAGTAGTCAGAAATGCCTGTTTTGTTATTATTATTACTAGATTCGACTTCTCTATTGACATATTTTTTGGCAGGATATTGCAATTACAATTAACGTCATTTATGCCGTGATTTTTGACATTTCAACTCAAATGGTTCAACTAACACATACGGAAAGTTACCCATGTCAACAAAAACACGAGCGAGACAGATAATTCAATTTACAATGAGAAGGAATAGGAAGCAGCACTTTGGTTGGTTGGTTCGTGGTTGGTTTTGCCATTGGAGATTAGGCATTAAGAACGGGCTCCAAACCACTGAAGAAAATTCTAAAATTGAAAGGACTAACGAAACGTATAATGTCTTTAACATATAATGGTCGCGGAAATCACACGAGTTGCATTTTATAAATCCCAGCGTTTTCACGCTTTAGATGAGATACATATAATCAACATGCAAAGAGCCGTCAAGCTTATTATCAAAGACAACTCCTAGATCTTTGATGTACGAGGGATGATCAATAGTAAAATTACCAATTACATAATCAAAAGAAAGAGGATTAGTACGACGATGAAACGAAAATCTTTTACATTTACTAGGGTTCATGAAGAGATGTGGAGTACAACAAAGAGTGCTATATTGATGGCTGCGGAAACGAGCAGGGGGCCCCTAAAAATAACGTAAACTCTACATTCGACACGGAAAGAAGTCACTAACTTGAACTGGAATCCTCCCAATTACACCTGGAGATAAAGGGAAGTGTCCGACGTGATAAAAGGCAGCAGATAAATGAGCTCGTAGAAAAAGTGGGAAACACAGCCAATCCTGGAAATATCATGGAACACCTGTACGGAGGAGGATTAGACGGAAGGTATCATAGTCAAAATACCAAAAAAGGGGAACCTTACAATATGTGACAACTGGAGAAGCATCGGTTTATTATCTACTGTGGGCAAAATCTTGTCTCATCTATTACTATCTAGGATAAGAGAGGCAGTAGACCGAATGCTTAGAAGGCATCAGGCAAGATTCAGGAAGGTCGCTCAAGTAAAGAATTAACTTTAACTTTTATTATTATTATTATTATTTATTGGACAGAGTAGGTACACAAGATAACAATCTTTTAGAGTGCAAAGCAAACGGTAAATAATCCATAAATTCTTACAACTAGCTTAATATAGAGAAGTTAAGAAATTGAAAGAAGTAAGAGATTAAGAAAATACGATAGAACTAGGTAAGCTAAGAACAGTAGAGTAGTAGTACTACTGCGAAGCTGGAAGAGAGCTTAGAAATAGAGAAGCCTGCTTTTTGAACATTGTGGCTGTGCTGATTTTTTTGATGGATATAGGAAGTCTATTCCAAAGTCTAATCGCATGCACAAAGAAAGAACGACTGCCAACCATGGAACGATGAAAAGGGATAAGCAACTTATTTATTTATTTATTTGCCAAACAAGGCATACTTAAACTAAATACAACAGAATAATATTGTACTTATAGACAAACACTGGCATATATAATTAGTTAATTCTACAGTTACAGATAAAAAAAAATACATATTAATAAGGAACATTGCAAGTATTTAATATTTAAATATTAAACTAAGATCTAGGTCTATGTTAGTTAGAAGAGGACAACAGGGAAATGAGTTTTCTTTTATAGGAACTTTTGTTAATTGTGGGAGAGAAACAGGACGCGTAGGAATTGAAGGTAATGCAGCACCTGTTAACGGGCTCGTTTCTAGCATATTCAGTGCGATGCGGGTACTCTTTAAGCAGTTTGGAATGTCTTGTTTGTCGAGTATCATTAAATTTGATTGTGTCCGACAGGAACTGCACCTTGAGGTTATTGTTCAGGACATCCAGGGTAAAACAAGATATAAGCAATTTCCGTCTAAGGGATAGAGGCAAGAGATCAAGGATTTTGAGCCTGTCCTTATAGTGAGGAAGGTTGTGAAAATCCGAAGGATTATAGAGGTTCCTAAGCGCGAAAAGAAGGAACTTCTTTTGGACAGATTCTATTCGATTAATACTAATTTGAAATATAGGATCCCAGATCTGGCACGCATACTCAAGAATAGGACGGATCAATGAGCAAAACAAGGCTTTAGTAACCCAAACATTGTCGAATTCTTTAGCTCTTCTCTTGATAAAGCCCAACAGCTTGTTGGATCTAGCAATAATATTATCATAGTGTAAGTTAAAGTTTAACTTGCTGTCGAGGACAATGCCTAAATCAACAATGTGATCGACACGATCCAAGACATTGTCATTGAGATAATAATTTTGCAGCTGTTCGTTTCTTTTCCTGGAGAAGGTAAATAAATGGCATTTACTGGTGTTAAGAAGAAGATTGTTAGTGGTGCACCAGTCTTGTAGTGCATTAAGTTTCGACTGTAAAAAGGATACATCAGTTTGAGACCTTATAGCACTATAAATTTTCAAATCATCGGCGTAAAAGAGGTGCGGAATGCCATTTAATATTTCAGATAGATCGGAAATGAATATGTTAAATAAAAGTGGCCCTAGGTGGCTGCCTTGCGGTACACCTGAGGTTACATTGATTTCTTTTGAGAGGAAGCCCTGAAATCTTACCACCTGAGTTCTCCCGTTAAGATAGGATGTAATCCAATCCAGAAGGGGGCCGGATATCCCAAATCTTAATAATTTCATAAATAAATTATTTATGTAAAAATTGCTGAAGTCAGTGTAGACAGCGTCAAACTGGTGGCCTTGTTCCATACCGCACAGTAGTTCGGATATCATTATCATAAGATTGGATGTGGTGGAACGACCTTTTCTGAAACCATGTTGCTGATCATTTAGGTTCGGAACAATTAGAGGGGCAATCTTGTCATAGATAAGTTTTTCAAATAGTTTAGGGATAACAGATAGGATAGCAATGCCCCTATAATTGTCCACCGCATGTTTATCACCTGACTTAAAGATTGGTGTGAGGAAGGATTTCTTCCATACCGAAGAAAACTTACCGGCAGAAAGGGACTTGTTAAAAATGAGGTGAAGAGGGAGTAGAATGAGTTGGGCGTGGTTCTGCAAAAAACTTGCAGGTAGACAGTCCGGACCGTGACCTTTATTGACCTCCAGATCTATAAGACCTGTCATTATATCTTCGGGCGATAGAGATATATTGTCTATAAGAACCGCAGTTTGGGAATGCTCTCTTGGGACAGTGTGTGCAGCCGAAGAAATGGGGCAGAAGATTTCACTGAACCTGTCCGCGAACATGTTTGAAATTTCTTGGGGGAGAGAGGAGTGTGTGATACCGTTTGTCATTGTTGTCGGGTAGCCTGATGTTTTTCGCTTTAGATTAACGAAATCAAAGATTTTTTTAGGATTACGTATAATATTTTCACCGACAGTCTTTGCATAGGTAGTATAGGCCTCCCGTGACCTATGATTAAATTCTGAAGCTAACCTGGCGTATTCAGATTTCTGCTCAGCACTAACATTGTTGTTATTTTTCACTACGCGGTACAATTTATTTCTCCTATTACGAAGGGACCGAGTGTTTTTGTCAAGCCATGGCTCCGTCAATTTATCCCTTTTTTTGATTTTGGGTACGAATCTGCCAATGGTGTTGAAGATAACATCGTAGAATCTAGTAACTAGTTCGTCAATATCATCACCATCAAGTAGATCCTCCCAGTTAATAAGGGATAATTCAGTGCTAATACTACCATTATCAGCATTCTTAAAATCGAAGACTACCGAGTTGATATAGGAGGCGAGATAATCAGTTATTGTAGAACTGAGCTCGACGACCCACGCGGAATGATGTGTAGTGTTATTAAATAGATTCTCCTCTTCAGAAGCGGGAAGCACGTTCAAATCCTCATAGAGGTTAGTGAAGATTAAATCCAACCATTTCCCATTTGAATTTGGTTGGCTAATTACCTGTTGCAGGTCGTTGTTGTAAAGATTGTCGATAAACTTTATATCGACGGGGTTAACTTAACTGATCTCAAGGACTGCATCGGGACAAGGAAATCAGAGAGGTAGCAAGGACGCTTAGAGTAAAATATTTTATATAGGAGAGTTAGTGCCATGACATTGAGAAAATTAAAGAGCCCACATCAGAGTAGTGAATTTTGCACGCCCGACACATGATCGGATTTACGAAGGTGAAAAACAAATCTCAAACAATCATTGAATGCGACCTTGAGTCGTTGATGACAGGACGAATCAAGAGATATATAAACAAGGGTGCCATAGAGAAAAAGCGGCAGAATTAGGGATTTCACAAGCTTGGCACGGATAGAGGGTGATAACAGATCCGCGAACAGCCACAGTTTTCGCAAGGTACCATATATCTTAGACAGCATGAAGGAAACATGATTACAACAGGAAAGCTTCCAATTAATAAAAATTCCAAGGCTCTTGACACAATAGACGACAGGAATAGGAACACCACCTACTAATAAATTAGGAGTATATTCAGAGGACATAGGACGCTGGCTGATAAGCAGTACTTGGGATTTAATTGGATTAAGTTTGAGGAAATTATTAGAGCCCCATTCACTGATACGATATAAAATATTATTCA
Organism: Thereva unica; assembly: GCA_949987705.1. Taxonomy (NCBI): domain Eukaryota; kingdom Metazoa; phylum Arthropoda; class Insecta; order Diptera; family Therevidae; genus Thereva; species Thereva unica. Next base: position 52,284,352 of record OX465281.1, on the reverse strand, counting down.
TAACTGCTGTACCGGAAACAATATCACTAGGAGGAAAAGGATTGTACAGCTGAAGATCATCAGCATACATATGAAAAGAACAGCCGTCAATGACAGAAGGAAGATCATTAATATATAGGGAGAAAAGAAGAGGACCCAGTAAAGAACGAAGAAATATTAACACCTTGTAAATCATAGTGGAACAGTCTACTGAATTACGATTCCCCTTTATCTTACTTTAGTAGACTATAAGAAAAGATTCGACTCGGTGAGCAAATCAATCGAAGGAAATAGAATTGGATTGGCCACACCTTGCGACGAGAAAACGAAAATCTTGCCAAATAGGCCCTTGACTGGAATCCGCAAGGATCTCGTTGAAGTGGAAAACCTAGACCAACGTGGAGGAAAACCCTACTAGGAGAAGCCGCAACAACCGGAAGATCCGGGTCGGATCTGAGAGCTGTCGCGCAAAACGGAGTCCGCTGGAGGGCAACTGTTTACGCCCTATGTCCCATGAGGGATTAAAGGAGCATAAAGAAGAAGAAGAAGAAGATTAGGCTTATGGGTGCTGGTAGGGTTTTTTGTAAAGATGAATGAAAAGAAAAAAGGAAAGTTATTAATCTGAAAAAAAAAAAAAAAAAAAATTGATAGGCAAAGGGCCATGCCAGAAAGGATTCGAACTATAGGCCTTTCGGATGAAACAGGGCTCCGTAATCCCTAGAATACTAAATTTTGGCAAGCACCAGTTGCGTCAATCACAAGAATATCCCCTGCTGTGAATATTTTTATAGTAAAAAGTACCATTATACATGGTCGAATCGAACGATCCAGAGATCGAAAAATTGAAAGTGAATCTAAAGAGAGCAAAATTTGGAACTTCAAAAAATTATATAGGACAAAGAAAATGGGCAGTTATCTTGGTGACCATAACGAACGCCACATTAATCTCGGATATGTCTCTGGGGAAAATTGATAGCCGGGATTTTCAATGGGAACCGAAGAGGGAAGAGATAGGTAATAGCTGCAGGCTGCAGGGTTAACGGGCTAAAATATAACGAAAACTTCGTTTAACAAACTATAACCAGCATTTCTAGGAGAGGACTGGAAGAAGACACTTCAAAAGGCCGTAATCCGAGAAGACTTCAAGAGGCCCGAAGGAAAAGAAGCATTTTAACAATAAATTTTTTTTATTATTAATGTACAAAAATAAAAGTTTTCTACTAAATGGCACATGCAGCAATATTTTTTTTTATTGTAGAGCTGTATGTAGAGCGACAAGAAGAACAAGACCATAATGAATGGTCCATTAACCCAACAGCTGGTGGCTCTTACATATTTTTAATTTACTTGTAAATTTTTCAATCAGCCGAAAATTAAGTTCTTATCTAGAATCTTAGCATCAATTATCTCATTCCATAGCATAATTTGGGTAAAATCTTTTTTACTTCAGAAAAACCTGACCACACATTTTATGGCCCCTTTTAGATTGTATCAAGAAAGGCATGGGTATCTGCAGGAGCCTTGTTGTTGCCACCATAAATATTCAGCTATAGGCGAACTGCTTATGTTTTATTGGGGAAAAAAATTTCACTTTTCTTTTAGCAGATCGAAATGGAAGGAGAATTTCAATTTTTATTTTCGATTAACAAAAGGAAATTGCGAATGTGGTCGGACCAGCTCTTGCCGCGAAGGGGTGATTTAAAATTTCAGCTTAATACATTAAACACGCACTTAGTGGGGATTACATAAAAAGAAATCAAAAATATTCGGGAAGTTTGCAGGCGCATTTCATATAGGTGTATGCCGGCATTCACCCTGGCAAGAAAATTCATTTTCAGTTTTCAATGAAGGAAATGATTCATTTGAGCATAAATTCGGTCTCAAAAATGAACGCCCAGGACGCGCTTATGAATGGGTTCACCCCTGTTAATGTGCACATTACACCGCCTTAATTTCGTTAATTATTGACAAAATTGTATTCAGCCCGGCGAGCGGCGCATTTTGGGGGCACAGTCGCCCTGCGCCTTATTCCAGGACTCTTTATAATTTCACCTTCGGTAACTTGGTTCGATTTGTGACTATACAGAAAGCGAAGGGCGCAATATAAAAGGGTGAGTGGACAGAATTGGATAAAAAAAACCACCACCCGTCTAACAAGCACAAATACATTAAAAAAACAACTTTTCCTGGTCTATCGCTAATCGAAGGAGCCTTTTGTTTTGCGTCACGCACCTCGAATTAATAGGTTGCTTTCGTGGCATGAATTACTCGTGGCTGTTGAAACTATATAATGGCCTTTCGATAATTTCCAGTAATTAATCGGGGCCCATTGTTGCTCAACAATTACCTGAATTACGTGGAGAACTGACTTTAAAGGGCTGAGTCAATTACTTTCGAATTCAGTACAAAAACAGGACCAACTGTACTCGGGCCGGTATGACTGTGTACATAATTTTCAACGTTTAAGCGATTGAGGTAATTGGTAAATGGACGACATTGTTTGTGATCGGAATGAGCTTTAAATAGCTGTAATGAGAAGAAGTATATCGATATGCGTTTTAAGGACGTACAATGCCTTTTCGTTTTGCATGGGGCCACAGTACTTATGTATGCACGGCATTATTTTCTGACGGTCGATAAAATTTCAGCTATTCGAAATTCATTCTTGAAGTTTTTTTAAACTCTTTCTTTTATTTTAGTTGAGGAGTCTTTTGGTATAAGAAAGGAGTAGAGGAGGATTGTTTTGCGGTCGTTTACTCTAAATAATGTATTAGGTGCAAGGTATTTATTCAATTGAAGTTGAAAACAGTTACAGGTAGACTACAATAAGGAGTTTATCAAAGGAACGTCGAATCGGGCGTACTCATTTCGTAAATAAATATTTGGAAAAACAACGATCTACTGGTTGCAAAGGGGCCTAATCGAACCGTCCCACAGTGGTCTGAAATCCCCAAAACCTGGACAAAATTAATTTACTACCGTAAGAAAAATTATTTTTTTATGAAAATCGGTATATGGGGGTTTTTGCGGTCACTGAGTAAGAATGCGTTATCAGATTTTCAAAAATGGCGGATCCAATATGGCGACCAGCTTTATGAAAATTTAAGCAAATTTGATAAAAATTGGTATATGGGGGTTTTCAGGGTCACTGAGTAGGAATCCGTTATCAGATTATGAAAAACGAAAAAAAAAAATTACGCATCCAATATGGCGACCAACTTTGTTCATATTTAATTGAATTGAATGAAATTATGCAATAATGGCTGTTCGGAGTCGCTAATATTATTAATCCGTCATTAGATTTTTACTAAACAAAATAGTGGATCCAATATGGCGGCCAATTTTGTTTTTTTGAATTAAATGAAAATCTGTAATAAGGACGTTTTGTGGTTGCTCAGTAATAATTTTTAACGAAAATGTACTAGAATTGTTAATGAAAATACTCTTTTTTTATTTAACAATAATTAAATTAATTTTAAATGCACACTTTTTTTCAAGTTGCAAAGATTTGTTCTAAATACTTTGTTATAAAGATGAAAAAAAGTTAATATATAGCGCCTGAATAGGACGTTCAAAACTATACGTTGAGCAAATACCTATATGTAGTATATCGTGGATTTTTCTATTTCTTTTTGAGGGGTGCCTTTGCCGGCACTGCGACCTAATTATTTGGTCTATTGTGCCATCCCCGTCTTTAAAAACCATCAAGGTTAAGGCTTCTAATAATAGCCTAAAACTGATTTAGGATTTCTGTCCCAAATGTCCCTGGGGGTAGGGAATGGAGGAGGCCCAATCTCTTCCTCGCTGTAGCCTCACAGTCGCACAGCAAGCGCTCCGCACCTTCGGGAGCTGCTCCGTAGAACCGACAGCTACAATCAGCCACCAGACCTATTTTGTTTAGATGGTAGTTAAGCGTACAGTGGCCCGTCAAGAGCTCTATTATTATTTTTAGCTCCCACCTGTTGAGATGTAAAAGTTTTCCCGCTTTAGCTTTATCGATTTGGATGAATCTTTTAGCTTGACGAGCACCCTGGGATTTTTTATGTGTCAGTGCTAAGCTCAGGAATCACCCTTTGTACTACTAGTCCGTCATGTCATTTGTCACGTCATGGTGCAATGTCTAGCAGTAAGCTTAGGGGAGGGGGTTGGAGGGATTATAAAGGTACGGGAGGGTCTTTGTCCAGCTATGAAGAAACAGCTGGTCGATTCTTGATGGCTGTTCTAACGTGGTAGCTTGCTAAGCTACGGAAAGGTTCCGCACCGATAGGTGATGAGTTTGCGCCTACTTTAGCCAGGCTGTCGGCAATTTTATTACCAATGTGACCTTCGTGGCCCGGACACTGCGTGACACTGTTGTTCCTGCTGAGGAATTTCAGATATCGGGGACAATCCAGGACAGTCTTTGATGACACCCTGTGAAATTTAATGGCCAACAATGCAGCTTGACTGTCGGAGAAAATAACAATGTTAGAACTATTTGGAGCTCTATTAAGACACTATACAAGTCTGAGTACACACCTGGATGGCAAGTACCTCGGCCTGAAACAGTGGGGCTAGTGCCCAGAGCTATGGATATTTTTATTTTTTTTTATGTGACAGACTAGAGGCTTATGGAAAGTCCCTTTGTACTGTCGACAATCTATTTTTTCGTATAGAGTGAATGTCGGACAGCAGCTCTAGCCGGAAGATAGAGAGAAGAGAAGGAAGTAACTGTTACAACCTAGCCGCGATATTTTATTCCACCAACTCACAACCATTTCGCGACTCTGACATCGGGGCGTCGAGAACGACTCGCTGGAGTGTTATGCCTCCTGAAACGAGTTGAATCTCATCAACCAACCGATGGCATGCGCTTGGTGGAGCGGATAGATTGCTCTATAGTGGATAGGATTACATGGAGCAAGCAGGACCAGCTGATTTTTTTATATGTTCTGTAGAGATGATTAATAAACAATTACTTGCGTATTACTTAGTGGAAGTCGATGGAAGTTTGTACTTAGCCATCAATTTATAAGCCGAATCGTTAATCAAATCACCACAATTTACTACATATTTGATCATAAATAAACAATACAATTATTTATTTATGTTCATTTCAATAACACAGTATAATTGTACTTACTTTTTGGAGAAGAAACCTTTTTACAGAAAAGAAAACGGGTAAACGTACTGCAATCTACACGCAAAATCGTAACACGTGCTTTTGCTCCGAGAGAACGCGCTGCATGTAGCGTGTTCGACACTCATTTTCCAAATGGAATACAAAAGAGATTTCGAACATCTGCCTCTTGCCAAGGGCCTTGAAATACTCCAGGGGGCCACTATACCTAACCCACGTGAAAAAACTACCTAAATAAAAACTTTCGTTTTGGTACTTTTGTCCAGGTTTTGGGGATTTTAGACCACTGTGCGTCCCCTAACTAGCGACGCACACTGTGGCTCATCCATAGAAGGTTCTGCTCAAAACTCTGAATAATAAAAATATGCTATAAAAAGCTTAAAATAAAAATAATAAACAAAAATATTAATTTTACCGAAAAGCTAATACATTTCGTCTTCAGAAACATCAGCTTGTGTTATTATGTGTGCCAAATCCTCTTCCAAAAGCATAGGTGGTATTCGATGCGATGGTATGAAACTGTCGATACCTACACACGTATCGACGAAAAGTTCCTTCCCAGTAGGAATTCTAGGAAGGCCTTACCGATGGAGCACTGAAATAAGTACTCATCTGGTAAAGGGTATCCCTTATTTTCTTGGTGCTAGATGAGCCCTTACAAACCCCACTACAAGAGAAGGCAGATGGTAAGGTGTAGTCCAGAATTATACCCAAACAAGTGAGAATCTGCCAGATGACTCAAGGGAGCTTTCCTGGAGTTTTCATAAATTTTATAGAAAAAAAACAAAACGGGCAATTATATTCGTCGACATAAAATGCGGCATTAGCATACTCAATAGCCCGGCTCTCATTCGATACGGAGGACAAGCAGCTTTGGAGAAGTGGAGAATTTAGTTGGGGGACTGCTTAGGTAAAGCCACTCTCGGGCTTGGAAAAAAAGGCATAAGATGAAAAAAAAAATAAAAGCAGGCGCCCATGAATATCTCTCTTTGCAATGTTCCATTTGTTGCCTTACTATACCCGTTACAGATGAGCAGTTCTATAAGTACTCTAAGGTAAGTACCAAAGTAAGGCCTTACCCCCTACGACATCGTGTGTAAAAGTAAGCACTTCTGTAAAAGGGGTAGGCCTCCTTACCAGTAAGTGCTGATTTCAGTACTTCTGTAAGCTTACCGGTCCTACTGGGTTCATACGCCATTTTTCGACAGTTAAATACAAATTTTGTCGATTTGCTCGCTAGAAATCTGTAAGATTGACAATGGGAATACCAATTTAAGGTCGAAGTGACACTTCTATCACGTCACTCGACAACGAGAATAAGACTGCATGTCGCTTACTTCTGGGTCAAAAGACTTTCTTCCAATTCTTTCTAAAGGTTTTACACTTGTTATCAGATGGTCAGAGGTTAGAATGAAGTTTTTCGGTTGAACGGTTCACTATATATTTTAAAATTTTTATTTCGCGGTTCCTGAGCTTCTTCCTTAATTGTCCAATTGGTACAAGGAAATTCGGTATATAATTTCGTGACCATGAATTGAAAGTTTATGTACTGTTGTTGTTACGGGGTGTCAGGGATAAAGACTGACATATAACACCGCAGTATTAACGCAGAATTCCTTAATTTTATTATTATATACTTTAAATCCGCTCGATAATGTTTGCAGAATAATGTAACAATTTTTAATTAATGTCTCATCTATACCAGTTATTGATGAAGATACATAGTTGGCTCTTTGAAAATTTTTGCGCGTCACATCGCCATCATTGCTACTTCCGTAACCTGGTTTGTGCTTATCTACAATTTAAAACATATTCGTTTTAAATTAGCTTTGTGTCCTTGCCTTATTTGCCTGCACCAGACTCTCATTTTCGCCAAGATTTAGTAAGCAATTTTTAGGATACGAGCACAAGCATCCGAGCATGCGTATCCATGCATGAAGTATAGAGACTCCGAATGGTAAATTTTCACACTTAATTGGTCTGTCTATAATATCTTTTATGTTATTAAATTCCTTTAAAACATCGCAATGCTGTTTTGGTATTAGATAGAGAACTGCAAACTGTACCATCAACCATAGTCAAAAGAGGTTGGTGCGTGATGATGTATTCTTTTGTGTTCGTCAAATTACTAATCTGCATGTCCATGTTACATTTTTCTTGTTTAGAAAGTTCAACAGTTTCCTTTTTGTACTGTAATAGGCCTGCATAACATAGAGAAGAAGGTCGAGGATTTTGCCATAATACAAACGTTTTGCTGTTGCCTTCCTGTGCTATTAATCTCCGGTGAACTAACGAAGATATAAACATGTACTTGTCTTCACTTGTATCAGACACAAATTTTTGCATATATGGCGTATGACTAGAGCTGCGGTCAAAGCGCCATTTCGACAGAAAAGTTATTTTAAGCATCTTTTTGTAAATGCGCAATGCAGTGTGGTCCAATGATGACTGCTGTGGAACCTATCTTTCAACGTCAGTTACAGATATTCCTTCAGACAAACATTGCATTTTTCGCAGGTCGAACATTTTTATAAGTAGGAAATGTATCTTTAGTATGATTCCTTATTATACATATTATATTGTCGCCTACTTAACTGTGCCTCCATCATTAAAGATAATGCTTGTTCGTTAGTTAGCATACGACAGTTAGGTGAAATTTCTTCAGTTAAACTTTGATTAAGAATCCCTAAGACTTTGTTAGATTCATTCCGCTTTCCACAAGATCGTAGGCTCCTCTGCGCTGAATATGTTAATTCGTCAGAGGAATAGGAATGACGAAGCTCTGCAGTTTTTCTATGTTTTGACTACTCACTACATTCATCAAAATCTTTGGCAAGTCTTCCTCCTTTGGGATCTCTGGTATAATTCAAATTTAGAAACATATGTGGCGGCAACGATCGGGTGAACTGCCGATCCATGGATAGTCTACTCGATCCATGGAAAGTTCACGCATACAATACAACTAAAATAGATCACCGTGCCGTTATCACGACATCAGTGATAAGAGACCGAAGTGATAAAAACAGTCTTCACCAAATCGTTGCCGACACCCGACGTGCGAAATTAAAGACAAATGATTGTAGATAACGTTAGGGCATAGTTAAGAAAATGATAATTCGTGAAACTATAGTTGCGATCAGTTAATAAAGTGTAGCCGCAAATTCTTTTGTGTTTTTATTGCGAGCCTAACCAAAACGATTATTTTTGCTTTTCCGAGAGTGAAATAATGCCCACAGTGGTGACCCCAAACCGTGAAAAAATTAACATTTTCCGGATATAAAATTAGGAAATAGTGTACACGCGGCCAAGAGATTCGAAATAGGAATCCAACGGAGAGCCGTCCAAAAAAACAGTGGCAACTTCCACAGTGAAAAGCACTTTAGATAAGCAACACATGTGCCCAAGAATCTGACCACCCAAAAATTAGGTAACGTACCTGAAGAAGACGCTAAATAACGAAATGCAACAAAAGGCAGAGCCATCGCCCTACACCAAACAGAGGATTTTACTGGATTAAAAACCCGCGTCTTGGATACAAAGGGAATCGTAACGGAACCACCAGCAGATCGCAAGACGACCACGAGGATCGATGAATATATTCATTAAGAAATAAGTTAAGTTGAGAACTAGATTACATAGCATAGTTAATAGGAAACACGTGCATAGTATTAAAAAAACTCCCATTTCTATTTTTTAGGATATAATGAATAAGATTAAAGGAATGTAACGAGCATAGCGGGATTAAGCGGAAAGCGGCAGTAAGTCAAAAGAGAAAAAACCGTACAGCACATACAGATAATAAAATAAAAAACCGTACAGCATATACATATAATGAAATAAAAAAACCGTAAGTACATACTTAGAATTGTAAGGATTTTGAAACAAAAAATGGAAATAAGGACCGTTAATCAGGTCAATAATAGAAAATGAAGTAAATGAGAAGTTTAAGTGAAAAAAGCCGTTTTGATCTCTGGGAAATTATTTAAAATACAGAAAAGAATTTTTTTTCTCGAGCACGAGGATATACAAAAGCGGAACGGTACTTATCCACGCGGAAATAGTGGCGATGAATAAATTGAATAGAAATAAATTTTACAGCATACTAAATTAATATTAAACGGAAATTTTTAAATAGATATAAGTTGAAATAAAATATTTTGTAGGTTAGAAATTAAATTATTTTGGGAAATAGATGTAGAAATACGTACATTCTTGAAAGTAAAAAAGATTTTAAATAAACAAAATAAATTAGTGAAATACAGGTTATATAATAGGGATAAAGGGCTCACGAAAGCGCAACCCAGACGTCGAGAAAGATCCAATTCTGCGAAGTAAAGTTACAATCAGCAAGAAAAAACAGCGGATATTCGAATTATCATTTTTTATACACATAAAAAGCTGTTGCAAAGCTATTCATCGATTTTAAGAGACCGAATTCTGTACGGTCTTAGAGATTTTGTGGGTGAAGCAAGTAAAAAGGTGGATTTGGGTGATGAAATATAAATGTCAGTTAACGGCGAGGAAACGGGAGCAGGCACACAGTAGTATATGCGCGTGGTGGTCCTATCGCAAGTATTGTTAGACAGGTCGAGGTTAAAAGGCAAAATTACAAAAGGAATTTTGTAAAGTGAACATATATACCAGTTAGGTCGAACAATTTCCACAGTACAAGTATAACAATAATAAGCCTGAATAAGGAAAGGTCATAGGACACTCGTTGTCTTCGACGGTAACATCGAAACGCAAGTAAGTTTTTAATCGAATCGGTAGCGGAATAATAGCAACAGCCCCTCTAATTATTAAAGTGAAATGAATTTCGGCACGAAATGCGATCAGGTTATTAAATAAATAGGTCGGTGTTAAGTAAACAAATCCTAATTTAAAAGCGGAAGCGGAGCAGCACGGAAGCTGCTATTTTTAATCGCAGGGTTTGATTAGGAAAAGGAAAAACCCAACCAAGTCGAACGTATTACCATTTTTCTGCTTTCCTTCTCTTCTCCAAGTATAAACTAACCTTAGTAGGCGGTAACGGAGTATACGATGGAGGACGATGAGGGCGCTGGTCCCAGCAAGATGGACGCCACGCGTAACGAGGAGGTATCTCGTATATCGCTCAAGACACCGCCATTTTGGGAGGAGTCGCCAGAAATCTGGTTCGCTCAGATGGAAGCACAATTCTCTACGTGCGGTATAGTAACAGACAGTACCAGATTTAACCACGTAGTGGGCGCGATAAGTGGCAGGGTGCTCCAACAGGTGAGAGACGCGGTACTAAATCCTCCTGAGTTAGGAAAGTATGACAACCTAAAAAAATGCCTACTCAAGAGATATTCAGACTCTGATGAAGCAAAAATTGCCAAGTTACTCAACGAAGCGGCGTTAGGAGACAAGCGCCCATCGCAACTCCTAAATGAGATGCGGCACCTGGGGGGACAAAGCACCACCGACTCCTTGCTGCGTTCGCTGTGGTTAAATAGGCTACCGGTCCAGGTTCGAGCAATCCTGTCGGTTAGTAAGGATGACCTAGAGTCTTTGGCGTCTATGGCCGACAAAATCCTAGAGGTCAGCGACTTCCACAGCGTCGCTGAGGTCGGAAAAAAGGAACCAACCACACCCTCGCAACTTAGTACCTTGGAAACGAAGATTGAGGCACTGACCAGGGAGTTTTCAGCATGGAAATACGGCAGACCGAAGTTTGGGCAGCGCGGCCCACTAGCGAGATCTCGGAGTAGAAGTCGCACTCGGGACGAGATATGCTACTACCACCGGAAGTTCAAAGAAAGAGCCACCAAGTGTAGGGAACCGTGCAAGTATCAAAAGTCACCAAAATCGGGAAACGAACCGACCACCAAGTAACAGAGGCGACCTTAGGTGGAAAGAAGTGCAAGCGCCTCTTCGTCCGAGACGAGCGCACCGGAACAAAATTCCTAATAGATTCTGGAGCGGACGTCTCTATTTTACCACCCAGCGCAAGAGACAGAAACAACGCACAACCAGGACACCACTTATATGCCGCAAACGGAACTCCAATCCCCACGTACGGCACCAAGCGCCTCACGCTAAACTTAGGGCTCCGCCGGCAGTTCGATTGGGTTTTCATCATCGCTCAGACGACGAACGCTATAATCGGGGCCGATTTCCTAGACGAATTCGGTCTGTTGGTAGACATCAAGGGCGCCCGCCTAATCGACAGACAAACAAATCTATCCGTAGTAGGCGCGGTCAAGTCAGTAAAGGCGATACGAATAACAACAATAGACGCAAATAACCCATTTGCGGACCTATTGCAAGAGTTCGTGGATATTACAGTTCCCTCGGCGGCCGGACAGAAAACTCCGTCACCAACCACCGTCACCCATTTTATAGAAACCAAAGGACCGCCAGTTTTTGCTAAACCTAGGAGGTTGCCGCCAGATAAACTAAAGATCGCCAAGGCTGAATTTAAATACCTGCTTCAGATGGGAATCTGCAAACCGTCAAAAAGTAATTGGTCAAGCCCGCTACATTTGGTAAAAAAATCCGATGGGGGGTGGAGACCATGCAGCGACTACCGTCGCTTAAACTCGGTCACGATACCGGATAGGTACCCAATGCCCTTCATCCAGGACTTCTCAACAATATGTTCGGGCAAGAAAATTTTTTCCACCATCGATTTGCACAAGGCCTACCATCAGATACCCATAGAGCCCGGACACACTCCGAAAACAGCGATAACCACGCCGTTTGGACTATATGAGTTCAATTTTATGACCTTCGGGCTATGCAACGCAGGGCAAACCTTACAGCGTTTTATGCATAAGATCCTACGTGGCTGCGACTACGCTTTTTCCTATGTGGACGACGTATGCATAGCCTCGGCAAATACCGAAGAACATCGAGCGCATCTACGCGAAGTCTTCTCTATTTTTCAGAAACATGGATTGACCATAAATGTATCCAAGTGCCAGTTCGGCCAGACCGAGGTGAAGTTCTTGGGCCACGCGGTTAACAAGGACGGCATCCGACCGCTGGACGAGAAGGTCGCGGCAGTCAAAAATTTCGAACGTCCAGAATTGGCGAAAGGTTTAAGAAGATTCCTAGCCCTCATCGCGTTTTATCAGAGGTTCATACCACACGCGGCCGAAAACCAGATGGTACTCCGGGAGATGATACCTGGCAACAAAAAGAACGATACCACGAAGTTGAAATGGACCCCGGAGACGCTCGCGGCATTTGAAAGATGTAAAAAAGACCTAGTTGAGGCCACACTCTTAGCACACCCGTCTCCGGATGCGGAACTAGCGCTACACGTCGACGCGTCCGAACGTGCCATTGGGGCCGCGCTACATCAATTCGACGGGCAAGACTTCAGACCACTAGCTTTTTTCTCTAAGAAACTCTCAGCCGCAGAGAAAAAATACAGCACGTACGACAGAGAGCTATTAGCCGTGTATCAGGCAATTAAACAATTTCGGAATCTCCTAGAAGGAAGGGCCTTCCACGTAATGACGGACCACAAGCCTCTAACATTCGCCTTCAAACAAGTTTCGGACAACAACTCTCCCCGACGGGCAAGGCATCTGGATTATATCAGCCAATTCACCACGGACATACGGCACATAGCGGGAAAAGAAAACGTCGTAGCCGACACATTGTCACGGATAGAGTCGACTTCCACTAACCCGAAACCAATTGACTATCGCAAATTGGCGGAACAACAGCGGCAGGACAAGGGCCTAGCGGAAATCATCCAAAATCCGGAGAATGCCTCGTTGGTCATTAAGCAGTTAACACTTCCAAATTCCGAGGTTGCCGTACATTGCGACGTATCGCAGGATCGCGTGCGACCACTAATTCCAGAGACCATGAAGCAGGAAGTCATCCAGTCCATGCACAACATAGCGCACCCCGGCGTAAAAGCCACTACCAAGCTAGTTGGTGAACGATTCGTATGGCCCAACCTTCGGAGAGACTGCGCGACGTATGTAAAGGCCTGCATTCCATGTCAGCGTTCAAAAATCCAGCGGCATACGAAGACCGCAGTGTCCAAATTCACGCCTCCCAGCGAGCGTTTCGCGCACATAAACGTCGACATCATCGGGCCGTTACCACCATCCAAGGGATACCGGTATTGCCTCACGTGCATCGACCGTTTTACTCGATGGCCCGAAGCAATCCCGATGCAAGACATTGCGGCGGAAACGGTGGGTCGACATTTTCTTGAAGGATGGATAGCGAGATATGGTGTCCCCCTCAGAGTGACCACAGACCAGGGACGGCAATTTGAGTCGTTGCTTTTTAAAGAGCTGACCACGACGCTGGGGATCAAGCACCTCCGAACAACACCGTATCATCCACAGGCAAACGGCCTGGTAGAAAGATGGCACCGAACCCTGAAAGCTGCCATTATGTGTCGTACGGAAAACAGGTGGGCGGAGGCCCTGCCTACAATTCTTCTGGGACTAAGGTCCACATTCAAGCCGGACCTCAACGCGACACCAGCTGAGTTGGTCTATGGCACCACGCTCCGCTTACCGGGAGAATTCTTGACGGAACCCTCAAAGAAATATATCGCGTCTGAGTTAGTAAACGATCTTCGCAAAACCATGCAAGACCTTAAACCAACAACCACTGCTCATCACGCAACACCAAATGTTTTCGTTCAGGAGGAGTTAAAGAAGTGCAGCCACGTATTTGTGAGAAACGACGCGGTTCGACGATCCTTACAGCCACCGTTTGACGGCCCCTATAGAGTGACCCAACGCAAGGATAAATACTATCAAGTAGAGGTAAAAGGACGCCGAGTCAGAATCTCGTTAGACCGACTTAAGCCAGCGTTCTTGACGTCAGAAAACATGTCCTCCCCGTCGGAAACGAAAACACAAGAGGCCACCAAGAACGAAGAACAGCAAACAAATAAAGAGGTGACAACACGGTCCGGCAGGAAGGTTCGCTTTACAAGGGAAGTCTCTGTAGTCCCGCCACACCTGGAGAAATCCGCGTCTCCCTCTAATCCTCAAGCCGATCGGCCAACCAAATTGGTAAATCACAACGCTCGAAAAATCATTCAACGCGTAAAGACCAAGGTACTTACGCACCTCCCAAGAGATCAAAACCGCCAGTAGTTAATTTACATAGAATGATACACAGCTCACATAGCTCCGTATTTCCATGTAAAAAGCAAGTTTCAACACCCTCACGTAGACTGAGACCGACTCGCTTAAAAAGGAGTGAGATCTGCAAGCCGCTTAGTCCCGGTGTGGCCGTCCAAATACGCTCAAGGTAAAATACATGTTGTCAGTAGGTATGAATAAAAATGAATTACATAGAAATAAGGAAGATATACGAAAGGTTAGTTGAAATTAGATTGTAAGCATTACACAGAAATAAGAAAGAGAAATTAGATTGTAAGTTCCGTAGAAGTAGTATATGATAAATTGTAAGCTATGAGTCCGCTATTTAATTTTGAATTGGAACCCAGAAAATATGGAAATATGAGTCCACAAGAAGAAGGATTAAAATTTTGAAATCTGTTACAAATAGTAGTATCCGTAAAAAAAAAAAAAAAAAAAAAAAATAATAAAAATTATATTTATATTCCTTTTTTTTGAAGATGGAGGGGGAGTGATGTGGCGGCAACGATCGGGTGAACTGCCGATCCATGGATAGTCTACTCGATCCATGGAAAGTTCACGCATACAATACAACTAAAATAGATCACCGTGCCGTTATCACGACATCAGTGATAAGAGACCGAAGTGATAAAAACAGTCTTCACCAAATCGTTGCCGACACCCGACGTGCGAAATTAAAGACAAATGATTGTAGATAACGTTAGGGCATAGTTAAGAAAATGATAATTCGTGAAACTATAGTTGCGATCAGTTAATAAAGTGTAGCCGCAAATTCTTTTGTGTTTTTATTGCGAGCCTAACCAAAACGATTATTTTTGCTTTTCCGAGAGTGAAATAATGCCCACACAT